>VDFB02105785.1:213266854-213477662 GCA_007258455.2 Sequoia sempervirens | reverse complement strand
GATAAAGTGGGAGAGGTATAGAGGGAGATGGAGAGGAAGATATTGAGAGACATATAGATGGTGAGATAGAGGGATAGAGAGATAGAGATGTAGAGAGATATAGAGAGAGGGGGAGAGGGAGAGAGAGACAAAGAGATAGAAAAATAAAGAGAAGTAGAGATAGACAAATAAATATGGAGAGAGGGAGAGAAAAATAGGGTAGAGAGAGAGAGAGGGGGGGGGAGGGAGTGATATAGATAGAGTGAGATATTAAAAGATAGGGAGGGATATGCAAGGAGATAGTGAGATAGAGGTATTGCATTCAAATCTTGCAAGTATAAGAGTATATCCATATGGAGATGCATGGACCAATTCCTAATTGACAAATCAACAAAGATGTTGACATAGGTTGACACCTAGTGGTGGATATACTTTTAAAAATTATTTGTGCCAATGGTAATTTAGTTTTAACAAAATATTGAATTATTTGTAACTAACATGTATAACCACATTTTTATTTTTGAACACATATGCACCATCTTTTAGTGTCCTTATCCCTTTATACTTGTGAAGATAGAAGACATATAAGGGATCAAAATACAAAATAATTGCAACTATGATAATTCACATGTCATTAATAATTCTAGTAATTAGTAAGTTAGATTTTGTAGAGGAGAGTGTCAAGGGAGGAAGCTACTTGGAAATTACATAGGATGTGTCATTTTTCATTGAATGTATATGAAATTACAAAATATTTGTTTATTTGAATTCATTGCAATTGATCTATTGTATCTTATTTCTCACTTCTCTTGTTTGTCACCTTTGTGAGTTTTAAATTGCATGGTCATTATTTCTATTATAAGGGCCATACTTGCTTTGGTTATAATATTATGACTATGAAGATACTATTTTGATTATATGTTCTTGAATATTGATACATTATGAGGTCAAGTCCTCCTAAGGCCCATACAACCTCAGACCCTTCTAATCACTTTGTGAGTGTTGATAATCACATTGTAAAATAAATTAACATTAGGTTTGATTTTCTATTCAACAATCATATTAATTTTAATTTAATCTAAGTTGTTCTATTATATCTATACATTATTTATAAATCTAATTATTAACTAAAATAAATATTATTTTTTATAATTATAAATTAATATTAAATTAATAAATAAATAATTACAAAATAACATTAAGTGAATTTATTATTTATTATATAATGTTAAATAGAATTTAAATTATATCTATTATTGATTTAATAATTTAAATATAAAAGTATCATTTTCATAATTATAAAATAATGTAAATATAATATTAAATAAAATCAATAAGTTAAATATAATATAACCATATAATAATTAATAATTATTCAAATAATATTTATAAAACCAAAAAACAAGGATAAGATAAGGATAAATAAGATAATAATTATATAATAATATAATAATAATATATAAAAAATAAAATTAAAAAGAAAGGATAAAATAAGATAATAATAATATAATAATTCTTTAATAATTCTATTATAATAATATAATAATTATAAAAAATAAAAATCGAAAAAAGATCTAAGGCTCTAGGTGTTGTAATCATCTTGCACATCTCTTCATGAATGTAGACAACCTATCAAAACAAATACTATTTCTATAACTACAAAATAATATTAAATGAATAAATAAATAATTACAAAATAACTTTAAATGAATTTATTATTTATTATATAGTATTAAATTGAATTAATAATTTAAACATAATGTAATCATATAATAGTTTATAATTATTCAAATAATATTTATAAAATATAAAAAAGTAAAGATAAGATAATAAAATAATAATTATATAATAATATAATAATTCTATAATAATTATATTATAACAATTTAATAATAATAAAATTAAAAACACCTGATTAGATTTATATTGAAAACACCTTCGATCTATTATTCTTTTAATTTTTTAATTTTCTTCAAATTTTATAAATCAGTTGATTAGATTCATATAGAAAGTGCCTTCCACCTATTTATTTTTTAATTTTTTTAATTTTCTTAAAATTTTATTTATCTGGATAAATTCATAATTTTCCACAATACGGTTAGTTAGTGTTGCATCAATTCTATGCAAATAATTTGTTCAGTCTTTGTCATTTCTTTTTACAGTCACGTCTTGACAGTGAAATTTAACAAATCTATTAATAAATGTAATAAGCAATCAACTTCAGGATTTTAAATTATACACAAATTTCACAATATTTTTCTTATTGATAATATAAATTGTTACAAATATGTTAATAGATATTTACATTTATATTTCCAGCACTTTCCAAACTTTATTTCATCGTACAAAACAATTACATGATGCACTTCAATTGCTTTCTGCAATAATGCAATACTACATTTTTTAATATCTTGAACATGTTTTACTTATGTTTGTAAATTGCAGCTTTTTCTTGTCAATTTGATTATAAAATTTTAACCTTGTTTTGAACATTGATTTATAATTAATGGCTTCTTCTCATGATTTACTTTCAGGGTTACAAATCTTCAGTATTGATTTTTTTTCTTTTGAACTGTTATATTTGTTCTTTCAATGAATCCATTATTGTGGAGTATAAGCTAGGAGTTTCCTTTTAATTTCTTTTATTTGTAAAAGTTTGGAAAAATTATTTGAGACATACTCTCTTTCATTATCTAATCTAAGTATCTTTAATTCTTCTAATTATATTCATTCTCCATTTGGTATACAAACTTCTTGAAACATCTAATACTTCGAAATTGTTCTTGAGAAAATAAACCAATTTCTCTTCAGTACAACCATCAATTAATATCATAGAATATTGACATCTCTCTATGGAAACAATCTTCATTGGTCCACGAAGATCAAACTTTAAAAAAAATAAAAATCTTTGGAAGCTCTCAAGGATTTTACAAAATCAATTTTTTTTCTATGTTATTTCTCCATAAAATAGACGTATTTTTTTTTTCTCTATAGTGATAAGTGAAAGATGATATAGTATATTTTAAATGAATGTTTCCTGTAACAACTTGATCTTAATATGATCAAGCCTCTCATCCCACAATTGATTTGTCAAAGTAACATTGAAAACTAAGGCTTCATAGGAGTTTTTCATCAATATCAAATACTGATTTTCCCTTGATTACCAAGTTGTTTATTCTCTTATTCTTTCATAATTATTGGCTATCAAAATAACCAAGATGTTCACAATAATTTTTTTTTAACCCTTTCCTTTGTTCACCATTATCTATAAAAGCATGCACTTTTGTAGTTCTAATGACAAAGAAGTTGAGTTTGACAAGAGGAAAATATTTTTGATCTAATGATGTCATTCTCTGATGTTTTCAACACCGCTAAAACTTATAGAGATGGTACACAATATATTGTTTACCATTTCAATGCTCTTCATGATAAAAACCTTTATAGATTTAGCACAAATCTCTATGACTAGTTCTACAACTTTTTAAACTTTAGTAATGATCTATAAAATCAATGCTACACCCTTTTAAATTTAGCAATGAGAGTAATTGACACTACAAACATTTAGATATAATAATGATCTCTAAAAGTAATACTACACTGTTTTGAATTTTGTAACATTCTTTATGATCAAAACTACATTTTTTATTTCAATTTAGAAATGCTCAATATAAAAGGTTGTGGCATTGATTGTTGAGATCAAATAAATAGAAGGCTACATGCACCTCTTATAAATCAAAATAATGAAGCAAGAAACTGATTTAGAATATCACCTTTAGGAGGTGAAAGGTACATGCAGTTGAACTTTACTAGAATATAAAATTAACAAGTTTCTAATCAAATAAATGGAAGGCCCACCCCACCTCCTAGAAATGAAAATAACCAAGCATGAAGCTGACTTCAAAGGTCACCTTTAGGAGCTAAAAGGTACATGTAGTTGAGCTTTCTAGAATATACAATTACCTCAATATTGTACCGAATGAAATAAAAAATAGATTACCTACATTCTAGAGAAACAATATTTTATCTAGTGAAAATCATTTTAAGATTGACAAAAAGATTGAGGATAAAACTATTTTAAGAATGTAAAACAATAACCTATAAATAGATATCTTGAATCTTGAAAGGTAAATTATATCCTTTTAACTCACCTATGTTAATGAATACTCAATAATTCGACCAAGATATCAAATCATAAAACTTTTGTAAAACTTCTCAATAATTCAAGCTAGATATCAAATCATATTTTTTTTTTGTCAAAGTAGATGCTCTCTTGAAAATGAACGTTCCCAATAAGATATCATACATGACGCAGAACATTGTAAGCCAAATAAAAGTTTCACATAATCCTTTATAAATTTAATTGTTGACAATAAGATTGAACATGAAGATGTAATGATAAAATTACTTTAAGATGTAAAACGATAACCTATTAATATATATCTTGAATCTTGAAAGTTCTTGTATCTTTTTAAAGAGTTTTATACTCATCTACGTTAATGAAAATTCAGTAAGATTGATTTTAAACCTCTCCATAATTCAAACAAAATATCAAATCATAAAACTTTTGTAAAAGTAGACGCTTTCTTGAAAATGTACCTTCCCAATTATAAATCATAAGACATATTAAGATGCCATATATGACGTGGAGCATTGTAAGCCCAATAGTCTTTCCCATTGCCACCATAAATAGCATTATAAGCCCAAGACTGAGTGCACACATTCCTCAGTTTTATCACAAGTATTAGTCTTGTTTTTAGTCTGCTTCTCCAATGACGAGTTTGAAGGGAGACGACACTTCTTCTCCTACACCAGATAGATCTTTAAATCTGTGGGACAATGATTTCGTCCAATCCATGGAAACACCATATGGGGTACTTAAAATTCATAGATTTATTTCTATTTTCATCAAGTTTTAGTTTGTAGATTTTTGTTGATGTTTTTAATTTTTATTGTGTATTTTTCAGGGACCTGAATATCAGGAACGTGTTGAAACATTGGTAAAAGAAGTCAAAATCTTGTTAGAAGAAAAGCAAACTGGAGATGAGGATCTAATCCAGCAGCTTCAGATGGTTGACTCATTGCAATCCCTGGGAATAGATCGATATTTTTATGCTGAAATAAAAGCAGCTCTTGATTACGTTTATCGGTCTGTTAAAATCCTCTTTTAACATCTGTTAACATTTGGGATGTAATTTTGGGCCCTTATTGGTTTTGAGGTTTTTTTTTGTTTTAATGTTATTGTTGATTATTTTATTGATTTAGTATATGGATACAGATCGTGGGATGGAAGTATGGGAATAGGAGACGGATCTGAAAGTTGTACCAGGAATTTGAATGCTACAGCTTTAGGACTCAGAGTACTCAGACTCCATCGTTATGATGTCTCTGCAGGTATCAAATAGCTCAATATACTATGCTCTTTCTTTCATTATCTATTGTGTGTGTTTTTTATTCAATACCTACAGACAATTAATGATTTATTTATGTGTTGTTCCGAGAGAAGATGTGTTAGAGAACTTCAAGGACAAAAATCGGCAGTTCTTTCTCTGTGAAGGAAACAATGATAATAATCAAAATATTATCAGAAAGGAATATTTGATGAGAAGTATGCTCAACCTCTTAAGAGCTTCAAGTGTGGCATTTTTAGGAGAAAAAGTTATGGAAGAAGCTAAAGCAATTAGTTCTGAATGTCTTAATCAAATATTAGAGAAGCATGAAGATACATATATGGAAAGTTTTCTAAAAGAGGTAATCAATTTTAAGAAAAGTTCTTAAAACAAGTTATCATATTCAAGGAAGTCATTAAAGTAGGGGTTAGAGAACAACAGATCTTACTTATTGATTATATAATTTAATTATTTTTATTTTATAGGTGGAGTATGCACTCATATATGAATGGCCTCGCACCTTTTCTAGATGGGAAGCACGGAATTTTATTGAAATATATGAACTGGACAGTACAAGGTTAAAGCTATAGAACATTGTTATAATTATTTTTTTTCCAACATTTGAATTATTAATGGATTTTAATTCTCTTTAAGTTAATTATGGGATTTCTTTTGTTTCTTTAGGTTGAAGGATAAGAAGATTTTGGAACTGGCAAAGTTAGATTTCAACATATTGCAATCTGTATACAAGATGGAGATGAAACAAGTCTCCAGGTATCATGATCAAATAAATTAAATAATATTAAAATAAAAGAAACAATCAAATATTTTGATTAAATTATGAAAAAATTAACTCTCACAAATCTATGAATTGCATCTTCTTCTTTCTTTATAAGATATCTCATTACAACTAGAAGATTGCATATGACTATTGAATCCAAAAAAGGTTTGTAAATTGAAGAGTATTTGAAGCAATGTAATATTATAAATCATTTTGAAAATATATCTAAATAAGTGTGATTATGTGAGATTTAGCATTCCATTGCATATTGATTCTAAAATTAGGAAAAAAGTCATGGAAGATATGTTCAATTAAAGATTAACATTTACAACAAAGCATTATATTTTTAAAAATGAGTAATGTTTGGTAAGGTGACTTATCATAATTTATGCATCATGTAATCAATTTATAATTGCTTCAAAAAAATGTGTGATGTTACTAATCTTTCTATAATGCTTTGACTTTTAAACATAATTTATAATCTTTTAAATTTATTTATTTTATAAAAACAATCTAATTGATTAATTTTTATTGCAGTTGGTGGGCAAATTATGGACTCACAAAACTAATTCCAATTAGACAACGCCCCATTGAGTACTTTTTGTTAGCAGTTTGTGCTACATATGAAGTGGAGTTTTATGGTAGTAGAATGGATTTGGTCAAATCAACATCACTTCTTTCGTTAATGGATGACCTTTCTGATGAGTACTTAACACTCAAGCAAGTTGAACTTGTTACTAAGGCTATTATTCAAGGTTGGGATATTTCTATCATACAAGATATTCCAACTAATTTTAAGAGAATCATAGAATTTGTTTTTCAAACAGTAAATGAAATGGCAAGTGAGGCTACTGAGAAGCAAGGACGTGACATGATGCCATTTATTACAAAAGCAATATGTATACTTTTCCAAATTATTATTTTATTGAAAATGTAAATTCTATTTTACTTCATATATTAAATGAAAATAATAATAATAAAATTACCTTAAACTTAAACATTAATAAGAATACATAAAATCAAATGTTATTTTATTTTACAAATTATTTTGTTCCTAAATTCTAGATAGATATATATTTTAATTTTAATTTAAAAATTATTTTATAATCAAAAGAAGTTATTTTTGATGATATATTTGTTTTTGGTTTTATTTTGTATCTAAATTTTAATTTTATTTTTGAAAAAATCACAATTATAGCTATATCATACTTTTTAATTGTTTCATTTTTATACATTAATATGTATTTTAAAATTTTGATTCTTTTATATTTAAAAAATAAATAGATTCTTCTCTTGTACTACCATTCTAGATTACACCTCTAGACATAATTCCAAGATGTTTTTTAAGTCTACGTTGTAACCCCTTTCTTACATGTTGTCTTACACCTAAAATAACCACTTAGATAAATGTTAGACTATATCTTAAATGAAATATTTTAGATTTCATATATGAGGTGGCCAATTTTGAAAAAGTCAACATTATAAAATATATAGTATATTAAATAACTAGAACTTTTATTAGGACTTGTAAGGTGATATAACACCTACTCATAACAAGATGAAGGTTTTTGATATAATCTCAAGGAAGATTTTGTTGTATTTTTTGTAAAATTCACACATATTTATTTATCTTCTATATTAAATAAAATCATATCCATTGTTGAGTCAATACTCATATTAGCATGAATATGAGTTGTTGCATGTCTTAATATTAAATTATTGAAATTAATATTAATATTAATATCGATATCTAAAATATATCTATTGAAAAAACTACAAAATGTGAGCTTGGACTATTTTATTAATTTAAAGAGTTATTTTAATATACATGAATACATAAATTTTAATATTTATTTGAAATTCATTTCAATTTATTTATATTATTTACTTTATTTTTATTTGAAGTATTATAATTTGATGATACATTTATTTTATTCTTGTATACAGTTTTTAATTTTGTTTTAAACATATGAAAATGATATAAAGGATTTTTTTCTTTTATGTTAAATATTTTAAAAGCAAATTTACTGCGATCATTTTGCAAGATCAAACATATTACATAGATTATGAAAGAAAACTGGGAAGTAGATCTAACAATTCAAGTATATTGTGATTTAGTGGGTAGATTATGCTGAAGCTATCTTGCAGCAAACACGGTGGAATGTAAGTCAATACATTCCAACCTATAATGAGTACATAAAGATAGCAGCAACAACTGCAGCATTTGGACCATTATTGTTGCACCCTCTTCTCTTGGCAGCTTCTGATTTAGAAGACAACAATATCGAGAAAATATATAATAATCAATGCAGATTCTATGAGCTCATATGGTTGTGTTCACGTTTAGTTGATGATGTTCATGATTACCAGGTTCGCTCACTCTCTTAAATTGGTAATTAGATTTACATGGAAATGATATTATGCTTATAATATTAACATCTTTTTTTATGGCAATGTAGGATGGTAAACTCCATGGACAGATAGCCTCGGCCATTTCCTCTTATATGAGGGATCATCCTGAATGTTTAGAAGAAGATGCGTTAAATCACATCAAGTCTATTCTTGACCAATTACTTAAAGAATTAACATGGGAATTTCTGAATCAAGATAATACTTTACTTGATTTGGAAAAGTTAAGCTTCAACTTTAATAGAGGAATGCAATGTTTCTTTATATCTGGAGATAGTTTTTTATATCATGACAAAAGAGTCAAGCAAATGGTAATCAAAGTTCTTAGTGATCCAGTACAAATATAGAAGGACACAACTTCTATTGTACACAAGTTAAAATCTAGATGTATAATGGTCGTTTGATTTATATTCCTACTAAAATATATAATAGTTTTAGAGGATATACCTCTCTAAATGATGTAGCTTGTACCTTGTTTCTATTGTAGTAATCATTTCATTGTTAATAGACATATCTATCTGGTGGCTCTTTGTAGTTACTACACTAATCTATATATTGATTTCCTAATTGAATAGTGATTGATATAATTTTTTTTTACTAAAAAATAGCTTATTCATCAATTTTATAAAAATTCAAGATAAATGTTAAAAGCACAATATATTCCAATGCTAACGATTGTGAGCATAACTCTGTAGAAATCATCAGAAATTATAATAGATGGTTACCTCGAAAGTCATCGTAAGAACATCACCAAAGGGATGACTATACAAACAATCTTGCTTTCCTCTTTTGGTTAGTAAAAGATAACATTTATATAAAGATTTAATCACTTAGTGGAGGCAATGGGAGGAAGAGGGGGAATATATTTTTAGTCAATTTGATCTTTGTGGGCTCAATCGTTATTGAAAAATAAATAAATTTAATAATGGAGTTATGAGTTTGAGCATAGGGTAGTAGATAATAAATTATAATAAAATAATATTCAATAATTAGGATCATGAACTTGGGATGCACCTAATCTTCCAACAAAACGCACCTCCATAGGAATGTAACATATAAAAAATGTAATAAAACATACATAGAAACATGCATAACATGATGGGATGACATGGTGTGGGGCTCGCTAGACAAAGGATAAAAGTGACGAAATTGACAGAGGAGAGAAAATGTTATGGCGATGGAAGTGAGGAGATAACAGTGCTGTTAGGTCAGTTTTCCTGCCTTTTGCTGGCCGTGATGCCGGGGTAGGAGTTAGACCATAAAACTCGTAGGCCCTGTGGCTTGCGTGAGAAGCTATCATTTTCAGTGAATTCTATATAGCCATGGGAATTGGAGGCAGATGGATGTGAGTAAGACCTATGTTGAAAATTGTAAGAATCTACAGAAAAAATATGTGCTGTGAGTGATTCCAATTTGCACGTCGAAAGCTAAAGGTTGGAGTGCACAGGGAGGAATTGGAGGAGAAAATTGACCAAATCAAGGTGAGGGGTGACTAACCAATTAGGTTGTTAGGTGTAGAGGGTTTTACAACACTATGTGGGTTGCTTGTTTCTTAAAACCTAGGGTTTTCCAACATAGAATTTTACAAAGCGAAATGAATGTCTTGAAAAGATTTTGTAATTTAGATAGTACAAATGTAATGAAAGGTCCCTTTAAAATTTAAAGGACTCTTAATTTGAGTAAAAACTATATTTAAATTTTCTCATGATTGAAAAAAAAGTGCACAAAATAATTGTAAATTGGAAAACATAATATGGGTTGTTAGTTATTTGAATATGCATGTTATAATGTAAAGGGTTGTTTCACGGGGAGGAGTTGTAGGTGGGGGATACATAAAACTAACCAAATTGAGCTGAGGGGGGACTAATCAATTGGGTTGTTACGTGTAGAGGGTTTTACAACACTATGTGGGTTGCTTGTTTCTTAACACCTAGGGTTTTGCAACATGGAATTTTACAAAATAGTATGAATGCCTTAAAAACCTTTTGTCGTTTAGACAGTATGAATGTAGTGAAAGACCCCTTAAAAATTTATAATGACGCTAATAGATGATGTATGGCTAATTGAATCAGGTGTGTCCTTTCACATGACCTCTCATAGAGGTTGGTTCTCAAAGTACGAGAAGCATGTTGGTGGAAGGGTGTATCTGGTTGATGATTTCACCTAGAGATTGTTGGTCATGGAAGAGTCAGAATTCAGTTTCTTGATGGAAGAATAAAGGAAATCAATGATGTGATGCATATACCAGGTTTGGATCAAAATTTACTTTCTATAAGTAAGCTTAATAATGTTAGTGTGCAAGTCACTTTCTTGAATGTTGTTTGTAGAATGACTAGAGGTTCTATGGTGCTGGCTAAGGGTGCATGAATTGGCACTTTGTATAAGATTGATGCATGTGCAATTTAGTGTAATAGTGCTTCTGCAAAGTTAAGTTAATTTGATCATGTAGAGAAAGGAGGTGTTGTGTTCCTGAGGGTGCAAACTCTTTGGAGATGAAGCTCCCAACAGATAAAATAATGTCATGGCATCAAAGGCTCAACCACATTGGTGAAAAAGACTTAAAATCCTTGAAAAATAAAATCCCGGTTGAAGGGCTTGATGGTTGTAATCTTGAGTTTGATTTTTGCAAATATTGCATATATGGAAAGCAACACCGTGTTTCATTTTATTCTAGTCCTCATAAATCTTCTAGTATTATGGATTATATTTATGCTGATGTGTTTGGTCCAATTAATGTTCCTTCGTTATCAAAATCTTTGTATTTTGTCTCATTCATAGATGATTATTTAAGGACATTTGTTTATTTTCTCAAAAGTAAAACTGAAGTTTTCAGTTGTTTTAAGGAATTTAAAACCTTGGTAGAAAAGGAATTTAAAACCTTGGTAGAAAATCAGACTCATAGAAAAATAAAGTGCTTGAGGATGGGTAATGGTGGTGAGTTTTGTTCAACAAATTTTGATAAGTTTTCAAAGACCACAAAATTAAAAGGCATAAAACAACTCCTTACACTCTACAGAAAATTAGAGTTGTAGAGAGGATGAATAGAACATTGATGGAAAGGGTGAGAAGTATGCTTAGTAGTGCTGGTTCAGAACAAAATTTATGGGCTGAGGCTTTAACTACAACATGTTATTTGATCGACAAATCTCTCACTTTGACGCTCATGGATAAGACGCCTATGGAAGCATGGTTTGGTAAGAAGCCCTCATTGAGACACATTAGAGTCTTTGGTTGTGAGGCGTATGCATATGTGCCTAGTGAAAAGAGATCTAAATTGGAGAACAAGGCTATAAAATGTATCTTCATCAGTTATGGAATTGGTGTGAAAGGGTATAAGATTTGGAACCAAGTTACAGAGAAGGTGATGTATAGAAAAAGTGTGAACTTCCATGAGTTAAAACCTTCTACAGTTGATTTGCAGCCAAAGGTGAAAAAATATGAAAAGAAGGAGGTAGTTGAAGTTCCTCTTACACCAAATAAGGATGAAATACATATTCCTAGTGGACCTGTTAATGAGGAAAGCTCAAGTAGCTTTGAAAGTTCTGAACAAGATGAAGAACCTCAACCTCAACTTCTGAGGAGGTCTACGTGTGCTAAGCGGCAACTTAAAAGGTTTGGATATTCTATGTTAGATTCTAGTTGTGCCTATGCTTTGATTGCTAACATTGATAAGCCTAGGAATATTAAAGAGGCTATGGGTATGTCTGATTCAGATTCCTGGTTGGAAGCCATGAATGAAAAATGGCATCATTGAAGAAGAATGAAACATGGGATCCGATACCTTTGCCTCAAGGTCGAAAGCTTGTTGGATGCAAATGGGTGTTTGAGAAGAAGATTGGTCTAGATGGCACTGTTGAGAAGCATAAAGCAAGGTTGGTTGAGAAAGAATATTCCCAGGTGGAGGGGATTGACTATGGAGAAGTATTTTCTCTTGTAGCTAAGTTGACATCTATCAGAATTCTATTATCACTTGTAGCTACATATGAATTAGAGATCGAGTAGATGGATGTGAAGATAGCGTTTCTTCATGGTGATCATTTGAAGGAAGAAATTTACACGTACCAACCAGAGAACTTCATTGAAAAAGATAAGGAAAACTTGGTTTGCAAATTAAAGAAATATTTGTATGGTTTGAAACAATCACCTAGAATGTGGTACTAGAAGTTTGATACTTATGTGTTGTCTTTGGGATTTTCAAGATCAAAGTTTGATCATTTTGTTTATTTTTAAAGTTTGAAAATGGTCAACTTCTTATTACTGCCCTATATGTGGATGACATGTTCATTGGGAATGGTAAGGGTATGATTTTTGAATTGAAGTCTCAATTGTCAACATAATTTGAAGTGAAAGATCTAGGTTCAACTAGGTATATTCTAGGGATGAAAATCAAATGGGATAGGGAAAGTAGAAAACTTTAGCTCATCCAAAGAACACTAGTAGAATTTGGAAAATAAATGACTACATGGCTAAAATTTTTAGTCACAACAACTAAAGATGACTAAATTTTACTCATTTTTTGCAACACAAATATAAATGACTAATTTGATCATCATAAGTGACTAATTTGATCATTGGGTAAAAAACACAACTAAATAATTAGTCACACAAATAAAAATGACTAAATAATTAGTCACACTTAAATAATATGATATTAAAGTGGATAATTAAAAAAATATTTCCAATTGAGGTAGTGTGTGGTATTATAATATAATATAATAATAATATATTATATTACAATACAATATAATATAATATAATATAATATAATATAATATAATATGATATTATATAATAAAATAATATGATATTATATAATAAAATAATATGATATTATATAATAAAATAATATAATATTTATATTATATAATAATATAATATAATATTATGTAATAATATAATATTAATATTATATAATATAATATAATATTATATAAATATTATATAATATTATATAATATTATAATATTATATATATATATATATATATAATATTATATAATATTATATAATATTATATAATATTATATAATATATAATATAACATTATATATATAATATTATATATTATATAATATAACATTATATAATATTATATAATATAACATTATATAATATTATATAATATAACATTATATAATATAACATTATATATATATAACATTATATAATATAACATTATATAATATAACATTATATAATATAACATTATATAATATAACATTATATAATATAACATTATATAATATAACATTATATAATATAACATTATATAATATAACATTATATTTATATTATATTATTAATATTATAATATTATATTATTATATTATATAATATTATATTATTAATATTGTAATATTATATTATATAATAATATAATAATATAATATTATATATAATAATATAAAACTGGAGATTTATATATCATAATTCATTTAATTTTGATTCCATTTCAATTTTTCTTAGCAGGAAAATACCCTAATGGATGGGCATAATGGGTGCCATAATTTTCATTTTAATAAACTCCCTGCTAATGATTTTCTTTTTAATAATAAACAGACTTAAAACCCTTCGTCAAAACCTTATTTTCAAGTTGCAACCCACCAAATTGGAGAAGTGAAAGGTCATTGGAGGAGAGATAGGGGTGCCACCTCTTACTCACGCAAGAGTTGTGCTCTCCCCAGTGGCACCATTCCATGCAGGTATAGGCAATGAGTTTAGAATCTAGTTCAGAATCTACTAGCGGCCCGCCTAGGTCAAAACCAATGAGGAAGAGTTTAGAGGAGCAAAATAGTGGCGAGGAAAGCAACAAAATCGATAGGTAAAGGATGCCCTAATGTTAAAACCTAAATTTGCTCAGTATTAGGATCTTAGCCATAATTTTCAAGGATGCACATTAAAACCTAAATGTGCTTAGTATTAGGATCTTGGCCATAATTTTCATTTTAAAAATATATTCTAAGGCCCTTGTTGAAACCTTATTTTTAGGCTACAGGTCGCCAAATTGGAGAAGTAAAAGGTCAATACCAAGGAGGAGTCTGGAGGAGCAGAAACCAATAGTGGCAGGGAAAGCAACAAGAAATGATGAAAAATAGCCGAAAATGATGAACGACTGAGATTTATTTAATCGTCTTGCATTTATATGGCCGTAGATGCTTTTCTTTTTGAGGGAGACCCATTAAAAATTGACCAGATTTGGGGAAAATGCCTTTTTTTTCTCCTTTCACTCAATGCATTATTCCATAGTTTGTGGGGGAAAACATGAAAGTATTTAGTATTGTTTAGCAAGTCATTTTAATTTTTTTTTCAGATTAAACAATTTGCAGTCTTCCTTGGTATCTTGTTTCAGTTATTTAAGGAGGCACTTGATCTCGAAGAAGAGGTGAAATTTATTTTTATTTTTAATTTTTAATTATTCTTTTGAATTAAAGTTTATTTATTTGTTATTTTATTGTTTATTATTAGTTGTTAAGTTTATGTTATTGTAGGTATTATTAGTTTATAAAGGGAGAATTTTATTTTATTTTCACTTTTATTTTAAATAAAACATCTTAAACTTTTTGCTAAGTTTGTCCCTTGGAGCTTAGATCATCCTTGTGAAATTCTTCACTTTGAAAGGGATAAGTCATTTTGAACCACTTTTGAAATCTCTAACCCATAATTTCTAGATGAAATCTCTAAGTCATTTTGATTGTGGACAGGTACAGAGCAAGGAGAAAATGCAAAACCAATGCCTTCTAGATGCATTTGCAACCCACCCCATGTGCAACAATGACATCATTGAAGACATGCCATATAAAGTGAATTATTTCCAATCCTGTGAGGATTCAAAACTCTATATATAGAGTTCTTTGTAACATATTTTATATACAGTTTGAATATAAAGTGAATTATTTTCAATCCTTTGAGGATTCAAAACTCTATATATAGAGTTATTTGTAATATTTTATATACAATTTGAATATACAATGAATTATTTTCAATCATTTGAACAGATTTGTTGAAGTTTTATGATTATTTCAGTTTATAAATGACTAAATAAATGACTACCATGACAAAATAAATGACTAAACAATGACTAAATAAATGACTACAATGACTAAAATGACTAAATAAATGACTAAATAAATGACTACAATGACTAAATAAATAACTACCATGACTAAATAAAATGATTACCATGACTAAATAAATGACTACTATGAATAAATAAACAACTACCATGACTAAATAAATGACCAACTAACAACAATCAATGACTAAATTAACCACTAAATATACTACCAAATTGATCAATCAAAATAACCAATAAATGAGTAAAAATGGTTTAGTCATAAATTTGGTCTTGTTATTAATGACTGGCAATAAACTACTAATGGTCACATGACCAAAATACTGATCACAAGACCAATTTTTAGTAGTTTTTTTAGTCATTTATATTTGTTTTTGTACTAGTGGAAAGTATATAAATTTTGTCCTAGAGATGTTTAATATAGTGGATTGCAAGCAATTAGTTGCTCCAGTGTTGCAGGGAATGAAACTCTTTGTTGAAGATTGTCCAAAATATCCTACTGAGATGGAGGATATGACCAGAGTGTCATATGCAAGTGCAGTTGGAAGTTTAATGTATGCAATGGTATATATTAGGCCAAACATTGTCCAAGAAATGGGAGTGCTTAGTCGGTTTATGGTTAATCTAGGAAGGCCACATTGGGATGCTGTGAAGAGAGTTTTCAGGTATTTGAAGGGTACTTTTGAGTATGCCTTATGTTATCATGGTTACTCTACTAGATCTAAGAGTTTAGTTAGCATTCGTGGATATGTGGATTCTGATTGGGTAGTGGACATTATTAGTCGAAGATCCACCACTGTATATGTATTCACATTGTTTGGTAGTGCATTTAGTTGAATGGGCAAGTGACAGACTGTAGTCATTTTATCCACTATTGTGGATGAGTACATGGAAACAACTCACACCTATAAGGAAGCCATTTGGCTTAGAAGATTGTGTTATAGTGTTGGTTTTGATGCAGGGAAGATTGTTATTTGCTGTGATAGTTAGAGTGCCACTTTTTTGGAAAAAAAATCAACCTTCCATGCTAGGACAAAACATATTGACATGCAGTACCACTTTATTCGTGATATGGTGGAGGATGGAAAGGTTAGTCTGAAAAAATTGATACTTTGGCAAATGTTACTGATGCATTGATAAAGCCTATGAGCATGGATAAGTTCAAATGGTGCACTAGTTTGATGGGACTTGGGTCCTAGTATATTCCGTGACTTCAAGCATTAGAGGGAGCTAGTAAGTTCTTCATCAAGTGGGAGAATGTTGAGAAAGAATGTCTCAAACTTACTGGCATTAAAGGCTTCAGGTTTCCGGTTATCAGGCTGACAGGTGAATGTTAGCAGGACAAAGTTGCTAGTCCCCTTGACAACCCAATAAGCCCTTTAGGTTTTTGGTTTCTAGTTTGTCAGATTGAAAGTTGAGTTTCAGTAGGATGAAGTTGCCAGTCCTCTCAACATCCTAATCGCTAAGTGTATTTGGAGTTTGCATTAGCGGTGAAGCTTCATCGGGGAGATGTTATAATGTTAGAGGGAGTTGTTTGGAAGTCCCTTCAATAGTCCAATGGATGGTGGGAAGGAAGTTTCATGGAGAAAATATGGTATCAGTGAGACCTTGAAACTCATCCCTTTGATATCCCAAAGGATGAATGTGATCAAGAAAATTTGACAGTGCCTGCTAGCCTGTGACACATGTGGTGGGACCCCGTCTATACCTCCCAGGGGAATGGGGAACGACGGAGATCTAACAGGGAGTTGATCGGACAATGTACAAAGTTGGTAGTGGGTTCTGTTGGTGTAAGCCAAACAAATGGTGACATATTGCTTGCTTCAAATCATTGTTGTGAAGTGGAGTGATAGGATGGAATAATAGGCTTGTCGAGAAGACAAAGGGAATTTAGAGAGATGCTTACTCCTAATGGAAATGTAGATGATCTTCATCCAAAAAAAGAGTCTCATACCCTTGACATCATTACCAATGAACAAGAGTCTCCTACTCTTAACATCCTTACCCATTATTAGGGATAAATCATGAAGAATACTTATACATGAATTGTGAATCAGAAACATCCTTTAAAAAATAAGTAGAAATGGATCATGAAGAACCCTTCTACATGGATTATGAGTTAGAAACATCCTTTTAAGATCAAGCCAAAGATACTAATCAGAAAGTTATCCCACATATTGAGGATCCTATCACTTATAAAATTGGATCACTTACCTTTGTCAGAGCAAGTTATCATACTAATGAAGAAGTTATCACCTTTGAAGATCCATAGCAGAGCAAAGAAGGATTAGCACCTTGTTTCCAAAATAAATTATATTTCATTACAAATAATTTTTTTCAACAGATGCATTATCAAGGCAGAGGATTAGGCTTACGTAAATAGGGTATCCTTGAACTAATTTAGATTATTGACAATCCTAAGCATCAAGGTCTTGGTTATTCAACAATAAAGGAATCTAAACATATTAGTGATACCTCTATAATACTAGGGTCAACTTTATCTAATGCAAACATCAACATAGAGAGTGTGAAGAGTCCTTATGATGAAAATGATACCAATGCTACAACTAGCCATATGATGAATCATCATCCACACATATTTCAACCCTATCATTGGGACCAACAACAAGAGAAAAAGTTATATCAAAGAAAGGAATAGGTCATTGAAGCAAAAGAATTGGTAAAAGAAAATGGAAAGAGAAAATACAAATGGATACCAAAGTAAAAATAAGAAAATCATCCCTATCAAACTCCATTAGTCAAAGAAACAATGGGGAAAAATAAAAAAGGGAAGTTCATCCATCAAAATGTCTAGTGATGCAAAAAAAGCTTCAAGAGCGATCTACAAAGTATATAAAGAAGTTGGTCCTAATCAAATCTCCATATCCACCCATCATTGTTCATCCTCCTAATTTTGGAAAATAAAAAAATTCCAAACTGTCAACCAATCCATCTGAATCTCATATCCCTCAACATACTCCACCATCAAATTTGACATCCATGATACCAAACTCTCACATTAACTATGTGTTGGTGGAAAATATTTATCATAAGGATTCTAAGAGCACCCTATTGTGATGTGTGCATCTAGGCAAGGTTAACTTTGGTATCAACAAAGAAGATAAGAATTATCAAGGGTTACAACCAAGCGCCCATATCTAAGAAAAAATCCTCCAAGTGGGATATCATTGGCACATTATGACAACAATAACACCTATATTAACCCTAGTAGTGTCTACATCAACACCACCAAGTGATTCAACATGAGCATAAACCTTCAAAAAAAAGAAATAAAATAAAATAGTCAAGATAAAAATATTCCTCCAGTGAAAACCACTATGGTGGCACTTTGGACAAGTACCATGATAAAAATCTAGAAAAAGGGTGTCATGAGTAGCATCAAGCATCTTCACGTGCCATTTTAGGTAGAAGCATTTTACCCTATCCATAATAATCCAACATTCCATGCATCATCCAACCATCTTATCCATAATAAATCCATGAACTATTCATCCAACCCATTTTGATTCTAATCCAACTTATCTTGATCTTGGAAAAGGTTTGGTGTACACTTCACACTTGCTTATGGTAAACATCTTGACATGGGTCACTATTATTGATCCTATCCTATCTAGCATTATCTGAGCCATGAGGAATTTTCCAAAGGGGCATACTCTATCTGAACATGTTATCCAATCACAAGATAATCCTTGTAATGTTTGTACATTTCTAAAAATTGGGGGTAGGTACTTACATCTTGCTTCAAAATAAATCTTGATCTATGTCTTCTAGTTCACATTGTGATCTAGGCATTGTACAATAAAAATAAAGAAATACATCTCAATTGCATCCTATTGACGCTTCAATGTGGTATCAAAACATTTGACAATCTTATTCCTAGCTTGGCTACAAATCTTGATCAATCGTTATCCGATCAATCAATCATCATCTTGGGATGTATCCTTCCCAATCCTCGTGTTGTTCCTATGTTGACAACACTATCCTTGCATTGTTGTGTATCCTCAACAATGTATCATTATAAAAAATTACATAATTAGATTAATCAATTTTTAGCCTGGCTATCAACAAGATCTCAAAAGACTATTGATATCCCTACATATTGATATCTCTTTATCATACATCCATATGATAACCATCAAAATCCAAAAATAGTTGAAAAACCATCAAAATCCAAAAAAAGATCTTAAAACATCAAAAAACCCAAAAAATAAGTGAACTACGAGCCTCTGCATTCATCACGTAGGCAAGGCCATCATTGATGAGCCCCCGAGGCCCTAGGTTATTCCTCTTTAGGTGTTCCTCTTGGTCTTTAAACTTTGTAAAAAATCCAAACAAAACCATTCAAATATCTAATCAAAATCCAAAAAACATTCATAAAAATATTAAAAACAACAAAAAAGCATTAAATAATTTAGAAAACCTCAAAAGACCTATACCCATTATCAGCTATCCACAATAAACTCTCCATCCATAATAAACAATCATCATCTTCAACCTTTGACAATGCAATCAACAAACAAAGAAAACATCAAAATCCAAAACTTCCAAGTAAAGAATCAAAATGAGTGGATCATCATTAGACTAAAACAATGCCTAAGTGTTAACTTCCTTGCCTTTTGAAAATCAGCATCAAAATCCTGATATATGTCTTAACAGATAAATCATTCCTACAATAAACAACGTTGATGGATAATCCTGAAACATCAAAACAATCATGGCAAGTGATACTAAAACATTGCTTATCATTTGTGATCTTATCTTTTGATTTATCTTATTGTTTCATTCCTAGGATCTCTTGAGGATGCCCATTAAGGATTTAGAGAAGGAATTGGGAAGTTATCATTGATTTTTGTTTGCTTAGTTTATTGGATATTTTTACAATACTACCAAGGCAAATACTTGCCTTGTTTGTGTGGAAGTCATTTCAAGCAACTCAAGTGACCTTGCATGTTTGGTTCCTCATACCTCTTTGTGCACTAGTCCAAAATGCTCTGAACTTCTAACCCATACACTCTAATAGGATTTTCGTATGTTTGGAATGAGCAAGAATACTCCTTGATTGTAGAGTCAATGTCCATGCAATAGATACAAAGCCGCCTTTGCCATTAATACCCTGGTGTAGCATGTCTATTTGCTACATTAATAAGGATTGCTAAACATTATGAAGTGTCCATGAAAGTAAAAGAAAACTCATCAATGACTAACAACATCAATTTTCTTTTCTAGTTAACATTTCTTCTATTAGTCCTTGCACTTAAAACACATCACATCAACTTGTTGAAATTTTTTGCCCATTGTCCAAAATTTTCACCAAATTTCTCAAGGGGGCACCATGCTATCTTGATGTCACTGGGATATACCGGGGAAACTCATGAGTAGGAATTTTTGAATTTTATTTGACATAACACTAAAAATTGTGTTGTATCAAAGAGGGGCAAAATGTAGATACCCTAAATTGTCTTGACTAGTGGAAAACACTATTTAACTTTCATCCTTCTTCACTAAATGATTAAATAATACATTATTATTTAATTATTATCAAATTTTATATTCATCTATTAATTAAGTGATTTAACATTATTTAATTAATTTATCCTCAATCATCATTTTTCACTAATTAGATAAATCTCATTTATTTAATAAATTTCCTAATATAACCTTATTCCTCATGATTAATTAATTAAACATAAATTATTTAATTATTTCACTAACATAACCTATTGATCTAAATCAATTAAATTGTTATCATTAATAATTTAATTAAACCACTTTCCCCTCTCTAAAGTTGAATAATTAAATCAATTATTCGAAATGCATTCAACATGGTCAACAAACAAATACATCTTTATTTGTTAAAGTCAAACATGAAGTTTGCATGTTCATCTCTAATATTGATTAATTATTCAATTAATTAATTATCCTCACCTTCTTTTTGATTGAGAAAATCATGATCACTGATTTCTCACTCCGATTGGTTGACTAACTCATCTATTCTCCAATCCTACTGATTTCTCCAATCCCACTGATTTCTTCAATCCCACCAATAATTCCAATCTAAATCCACTAATCCTTTAGATCTATATCCTCTCAACGGTTCTCAACCGTTGATTGTGATCTTTGACTATGGAATCACGATCGTTCATATAGAAACATGAAATCTATAAAATAGTCTTCTACCTTCTCACAAATCATCTATAATCTTCGTAACAAAGTGTTGAGAAACTAATTCTTGAGCATGTTGGGAGTTGTTTTCATCTTATTCTAGTTCACCATTAACACACTTTGAAGCTTTTGCAAACAACAAATGGAGGCTTCGTATTGATTCAAACACAATTCAACATCAATATAGATTACACTTCAACATGGGATGGTAATGCTTTAAGCTTTTGGATTCAATTTGTGTTATCTTTATGATTGCATTTCCTATTGATTTCATTATTTTATAACTTCATTTCATGAGTATAGTTGGAATTTGATCTCGTTTGAATTGATTTGGTTTGATTCATTGTTTGTTTTCCTTATGCTAGATTTCCCCCTTACAATAAGATCTAGAATTTATGAAATAAAATAATAGATAAAATTAAAGCACGATAGATTTACTAATATCTTGATTATTTTTTGGTGATTTATGATGTAGATTCAACTTAAGATATTAAGGACAACAACTAAATTATAGGGGGAGAAATGTTATGAAACTTTTTTCTCAAAGTGAAATTATATCTATGAAAACATTAAAAGGGGATAAAAAAATAAAGGATAATATGATTCTTCGATTAAAATAGAGATTAATGAAGAATATTTATAAAAAATCTTTTAAAGGAGAGGTTTAATTGAATTTAATTAAATAATTAATTAAAGGCAACCTTTGTGAAAGGGTGTGATGGTTTGGATACCACCCCTTAAGGATTATATAAAGCATTTATATGAGACTTGAAAAAGGGATGGAGGTCACTCAAGGAAGATGAAAATGGTGTGGTGGGCTATAGAAATTTGAGGAGAGGACACACCGATTGTATCTAAATAAGGGTAGAGAGTACGCTTCAGATTATCTTGGCTAGGGCTTCGATGCATTTGCATGATATATAAGCACACTTTATTTTGTTACGTACATTTTCTTTTATGTGTGTCATAGCTATGAGGACCAATACCACTAAAATATTCCTAGAGTGATAATAAACATTCTAAGTGTTGTGATTCAAATAAGTACTAAACTTATTCAAATATATTTTAATTATAAATGAGTTTGAGTTGATTTAATTAAATTATTTTATGTTCTTAATTTATTTTCTTTTAATCATATACATATTGTTAGATGCCAATTTATACATTAGTGGTGGTAATCTCAATATACTCAAGTATTAAGTTAGTTAACATTTATAATAAGCATTTTATGTATTTGTATTTATAATATTTAAAAATTAGATAATAACACTAATAATCCATTTTCATATAAAATTAACTCTAATATATTAAATCTATCTAATTTTATAATACTTGAGGAAAAGTAGCATTAAAATGGCTAGCCTTGTATGGTTTTCTAATCTCTTCTATTATATTTCTAGTAATATCATTTCTACCTAAGTATGGTTTGGATAACCTGAAATATAAGTTTCCTATGGACCTTGACAAAATTCCACAAATATGATTCGATTCTATCTCTATAGTTTTAAGGATGGAGTAGTTAGAAAGAAAATATAATACACACATTGTAGAATAGTGTCCACTTGACAACCTATTAGACCCAAGCTTCAGTACCTTCAAAGTAGTTGGAATTCCCAATTCTTGAGCAACCACACCACTTAACAAGTTCCCTCTAAGATCAAGAAGTGAGAAATTTGAGAAATCTCCTAGATAATTTGGGAGCCCCTAATTGAATTAATTACCTCATGTAGTAATTCCTTATAATTTGGTCAGCTTGAGGCTACTATCTATAAGATGGACCCCACACACATGTTTAATTCCATTCCAAGTTGCTCTAATTGTGTACAATCTAATAGTAAAGAAATAACATTTCCCTTGAGGAAGAACTAATTCCTCAAGCATATTGAATATGTCTACTATTGGAAACTTGCATCCATTTAAATACAATTTCCACATAACCCAAAAGAGAAATCTATGCAACTAAGTATTCAAAATCCACATGAAAGAGAATAGACAACATACCCATGAAAATATGACACAAAATATACCCTAGGAAAACCATCAAGAGGGAAAAACCTAGCCTCCAAAAGCATCCATCTCTCATGTATTATTCAACAATAAAGATTACAATACATATTCAGAGTCTCCATGAACACCATTGAAGCATCAAGCCCTCTCCAAGCAATCCATGTGAATAAGCATGTAACCACACATCCCATTCCATGCTTCAAATCCTCACAAATGCTAACAAGAGCTTACATGGAAACTTCCCATGCTAAACAACTACCCCTGCGATTGCTTTTATAGAAGCAAGCTCCCACAAAACCACCAAGTGGTATTACATAAAACCATGTGACTAAAACCATGAGATTACAAAACCATGTCCCCACATTTAATATTGGGTACTTTATTTATTATTTTCCCCAATATTAAATAATTACATTTTGACAACTTTAACTTATGTCCCAATGTTAGATACAACATAAAGTGGCCCCAAGAATTATTACATTAAATAAATTATGCAAGGTGTACAACACACCTTTTTGTAACATTCTCGCACTTCTTGTATACATAGCATAAAGGGAACAAGTAACCTCAAAACATGAATCAAATGAACAATCCATATAGACACATATACCATCATGGAATCAAAGTGCTCCATGTACTCCATCAAGATACCTGCAACAAGAATCAAAGTGACCACCATCCCAAGCATGAATGCTCTCATCCTCCATCATGCCAATGCACGAATATAAGAAGCCATCCAATAGAGAAGTCACACAATCTGTCACAACAAAGCATAAGTCCTGCTCAACTGATATCCCAAACATAAACACTCAATCCAAAGGTATCAATATGCACGAGTAGTTGTCAAGATACACAAACCCATAGTTGCAATAGCACCCACAACAAGTGCCAACACATCCAACTATCCATACCCCCAAGGTATACACAACATAGTAAACTCATGCCACAAACATTTACACCCATAAACTACAATCATAAACTCCATGCGAAAAACCTGTCAAAGAATGACATACACATCCAAGAGCTCCCACTACATGGGTAATCCAAATATAAAAAAGATCAAGGCATACCAAGTCTACCAATAGCATTATATAGAAAGTGTAAACAACATCATGTAGAACCAAGGAGTCATCCACAATGATATGCAAACCTGTAAATCAATAACTTGTAAGAACAACTCTCACCACAAGTCTCCATAGCTCTCCCAAGTTCTCCACACCCAACAAAGGAAAAAAGATAAAGGAACCTCCATGTCATCACCCAAGAACATAAGTGAAAACACATGACCACAAGCTAGTGATCACAATAGCTACAACCAAACCTCAAACCAATGTAATGTGAAACCGAACATCCAAGAAGATAACCAAGACCAAAGAGAGAAACTCTACACATCATATACCTGTAGAAAAATCTCCTAAATAAAACTCTAAATTCCAATTATGTCAAGTATGATCTCCTCCATAGAACCCCAAAATAAAATCCATGACAACACCCAACTATTCAATCACCAAGATCAAACATAACATATGTATCATGTAATCAACATGGATGCAAGCGTCTCATAACCAAAGAAGATAAAACTAAATCCATTCCCAATGAAGGAAATAAGCCCAATACATCTCCTAAACTCAACATCAATGAATATAATCATAATGCATAAGGAGATAAACATGCCAACACTTCTCAAATGAACCCTCCAAAACCATATATCCATAGCTCAAGATCCAAATGCATGAGAAGATAAAGCATAAAACATAAAGCACCTGAAAGTAACAATGAGCAATACCTCTCAAGTGAAACCACCGAGAAGATTAAGAGTGGGGAATAAGAATGCTCCTCCAAGACATCCAAGTCATCATGACTCATCCAAGAACACTCTCCTCATAGGTCCATGTTGAACACATGTCCAACCAAGGTGTAGGCTCCTCAGAATTTCTGTTGAAATCTCATCAAGAGTAACCATCTCAACCCATGTCTCTAACCAAGCCTCACCTATGTCTCCAAGTATCCATGAGTACCTGTAACCAACCAATCCATGCCAAACTCCAAATGCAATATAGCACCATCATGAAGTAATCAAGCAAATGATCAATGTATCCAATACCAAGAGAACTGACCAAGGTCAATGTCAACATCCTAACAACTGAATCAAGAACATAACCATGACATCATGATCTCACACCTCCTCAAGGAGTATCATATGATCCAAAGAACATAACAAGCACCTGTAACATGCCAAACACTCTAACATATGATCTAGAGTAAATCATGACATAATAACATAACCATCATATCAAAAAATAAGGATCACATATTAGAATACAAATCAGGACACCTCAACTAAAGACTAAAGAATTCTTGCATGGAAAACAAATATGTCAACATATCCAAACCACATAAAGATAACCTTCCTCTTCCAATGAAGCCAAAGATGTCAATGAACCATCAATATATAAAAGTAGAAACCAAGAGTCCATCCATGACACCAACAATCACTATAGAAGACCATCCACCATCAAATGGTGAATCCACATCATTGCCAAAAACTCCCATTGAACTATGATACTGAGTCTCACATGGCATCGTGACAACCATCCTCTCCATGAAGATCTACACACAAAACTAAAATGTTAGTAACATAACAAGTAGAACTGAAATCTCCAAGCCAAGAAGATACCTACAACTGCCAAACCATCATAAACATATCTAATCACCACCAATCCATTACTGTCAAAAGATCCCATTGAAAAGTGTAACCAAGCTATCCATGACATCATGATAAAAAACATGCTACAAGTCCCAAAAAAAACTCTCCAGGTAGTATAAGAAATATCCATCCTCTCATCTCTAAGCACACATACCGATGTACAAATGACCAAGAACAAGGCCAACTATCAAAGTCTGCAACAACAATGCATCAAACTTGGTGAATAAAGATAATCCACAACCAAGTCATCCCACTACAAGTAAATGGGTAACTAATCCACAACTCGTATCACTTGTAGATCCAATCACTTAAACATGCAAACTCATCAACACATTAGTAAAATCCAAACTGAGATATCTAAGAGAATAAACTATATAGACCAAAAGACTCAAACACCAAATCAACCTCTGATCTAATTTTCCAAACATGTCCATATTCAAGTACCATAGTTAAGGAACCAAACACATCACCAACACACCACCAAATGTATCAACAACTCAACCTAATTGTGTCCACATATTTGCATAACATGGTCAACTACATAGGTCTCACATCATGACTGTACCTGGTAATACCATCTCACCAACTCAATTTGACAACAAAACTAGCAAACCAAGTGACTAAACCAAGCCACCGAAACTGAACATGCATCAACACTGAAATATCAATGGGAAAAGACAACCCATGTCCAAATCATAAATGTAACATGTAAGTATAGACCACCTACACCATTGCACAACTTGTAGATACAATAATGCAACATAAAAATCCAACCAAATATTGATAACCATGTCAAATGAGATAATAATCTGAGATGTACAACTGAGCATACAATGAATCCAACATCAAATCTCCAAGATCCAATCATCCATAAACTCATAGTATCACCATAGTCAAAGAAACCCATAAAAAACTTAGATAAGGAAAACAACAAACAAACTATGCCAAAATAACTCCAAACCTAATCCACTATGTAGTGCTCTGAACAAACTTTCTGTTGATTATTCGAAGTCCAAAATATGACTCCGTATGTACCTGATATCACCTCTCAAAGCTCAAAAAAAACACTTGAATTTGACCAAGAAAAAAAATATCAAAACTCCAAAATCTAGAAAAATATCTAGCACCATAGTGTAGAGCTTTGAGTAAGATTTCCAACGAGTCTAAGAAGTCGAAAAATGGATCACGTGGGTGAAAGTTATGCCTCTTGGAAGTAAAACAGTAGTGGATTTTTTTTTTTAGCCACCCTTGGTGGCTAGGTGGTGGCCCCACCCAAGCGGCACCACCCACTTGGTGGTGGAATTGTGGCATACCTGAAATCTTCATTAAATTTGTTTTAATTTCAAAAGAATTTAAAAATTTTCGCCCCCCTTTTAAAATTTCCACACGGATTTAAAAATGATGACAAAATTTTTATTTAAAAAATATTTTTACACCCCACATGGGGGCAGCAGTAGGCCCCACTGCAAAACCTGTCGGCTGGCAGGTCTACCGATGCAGGCCTACAAGAGGTATGGTGGGGGAGCGCCAACCCCCCCCGCTCTCCACTTGCCTTTAATTTTTTTTCCTCAAACTTTTTTCAAAAGGTTTTTCAAGCCAATTTTAATTTTTGTTTTGTTTTGCATGACAAAAATTTAATGGTGATGGGCATTTTTTTTCTCGATTTTAAAAATTTTCAAATAAAATATTTGATGCTTGTACAATGCAAAAATGAGGATTTTACAAAAAAAAAAGCATTTTATTCACTTCTCCAAAATAGGTCGAGTTATATATCAAAATTCTTCTCTCGGCCAACCCAGATCCAATTATGAGGTGAATTTTGTTCCAAAAGGTCTTCTATAAATTTTCCCCCACAAAACCCCCACTTGAATGCAAAACCAAGAAACCCTTTTCACCCAAAATTTCTCACCCCAAATCTATGAACAACCCATGAAAACAATAAACCCAAAACCCTAAGATCTGCAATAAACAACCTGCAAAACACTCATATCTTGTCATGTCTTTGATTCTCACATGTAATGCATAAATTCAAACTTAAACAAGATTTTTCTCAACCAATGGTTATACAACCACAACCTTGGCTCTGATACCACTTGTCAGAAACTTGTAGCCATTTAAAGACAATTTCCACATAACCCAAAAAAGAAATATATGCAACTAAATATTCAGAATCCACATGCAAGAGAATAAACAACATACCCATAAAAATATTCAACACAAGATATACCCTAGGAAAACCCTCAAGAGGGAAAAACCCATCCTCCAAAAACATCCATCTCTCATGTATTATTCAACAATAAAGATTACAATACATCTTCAGAGTCTCCATGAACACCATTGAAGCATCAAACCCTCTCCAAGCAATCCAAGTGAACAAGCATGTAACCACACATCCTGTGCCATGCTTCAAACCCTCACAAATACTAACAAGAGCTTACATGCAAACTTTCCATGCTAAACAACTACCCTTGTGGTTGCTTTTATAGAAGCAAGCTCCCACAAAACCACTAAGTGGTATTACACAAAACCATGTGACTAAAACCATGAGATTACAAAACCATGTCCCCACATTTAATATTGGGTACTTTATTTATTATTTTCCTCAATATTAAATAATTACATTTTTACAACTTTCATGTCTTATGTCCCAATATTACATACAACATAAAGTGGCCCCAAGAATAATTACATTAAATACATTATGCAAGGTGTACAACACACCTTTTCCTAACATCTACAACATAATTTGGATTTATCTATAATTACATAAGAAAATTTGAGACAAATCCTCATTTTGGTATTTCCTTTGTAGTTATATATGAATAATGTGACCATACTAAGGAGATATATGTTGCATTCAATGTTATTAATAAAAATATGTATCCCAATTAAAATATTACAAACATAATTTTTTTGTCTAGAATTGTTACACCCTTCTAAACTATATTATCTATCCTATCTACTTTAACCAATCTGCTATGTACTTGGATTTGATGGCTAAACCTAGGAGGTTCAATAAGTTTCACCAATTAGGATAAAGTTAAACTCATGGTTATTTATAGATAAAGAAAAATAGAGCAAATATGTAGAAGGTTTTTAAGAGATTATGATACATATAATATTGTTCTTTAAGGATCTTTAAATACTATTTCTAATCTTTTATCTTGGAATTTATAAATATTATTATGTTATATATATCAACTTTCAATTCAAGTTATCTACAACATTCTAATCATCAAGTATTAGCTTAACAATTGTAAAATGTATAAACATAATTAAATTTTTACTTGGTTATTTAATAATTTTGATTAAAATATACTTGTATAATAAAATTATCCTGAGGTAAAGTAATGCTATATATATATATATATAAATATAAATGATGTTAACATTTAACTAAAATTTATATGCATATAGATATTACTAAGTTATTTTTCTCATAGCAGAGTGACCTCCAATGAGAAATAAGATAATTCTCTAAATATAAGAAGTGTGGGAGTGACACCCTAGAAGTGGAGGAATGACCTACAAATCTATATGTATAGGCTTCTAAACATCCAAGGCTTGTATTGCTACCTAAATGGACTAGTGCTTAGAGGAAATCTTGAAAATAGTGAAAACCTTGTCATTAGTCATAAAAAAAGAGGACTCGATTATAATTATCTGTATATCATGCCAATTGGTAAATTTTGTTTATTATTTTAAACTATGATCCACAAGTCTTGCATTACATTGGAAGTATTAACTCAATTTTGTGAACATAGTTTTTATCCTTAGCCTATAGTTTTATGTGATAGTAAATTAATGTTTATGATTTGTACTTAGGTTGTCAAGAGTTCTTATACATGTAAGGTAGTTTACTGAAGTAATTATATATGAGTCATAAGAAATGTATTTATAATTCCATGTTGTGTAATGTTAATTTTCATCTTATATGATATATTATTGTAGTGCCTACATTTTTTTGACAATATTTAAACATTCTCTACATTTTGTTTGTTCATTTTCATTGTTGAAACCAACATTTACATCTAAAGTAAATTGGTACAAGAATATTTCAATTATAAGTTAACAAATGAGTTAAATGGAAATTTAAAAATAATAGAATCAAACATAAAATTAGGTATTTGCAAAAAATAAATGTCACATGGAAAAACATACATAAAATTGACTCAACACTATCATTACATTAAATTTACCAACATGACATGTCTATGTATTGAAATGTCTTTATATAAGTAAATATTTTAGATCAAGAAAAACCACAACTACCAACACATACAATTTATATGGTAGATTAAAAACATAGAATAACAGTCTATTTCAATAGAATCATAATTATTTAATGACCTAAAATCATGTTGAATTTATTGGAATTCATATATTTTTGTCTATATTAAGAAAATATATTCCATTACTCAAAAATTGATAAACATATGAACAATAAAGTTTATGAACATTTACAATCTTAGATAGTTTTTGTTTACAAGATTGAGGTTTCATTAGAACTAAACTATATGTAATTTAACAAAAAGATTAAGAAAAATAATGGAATATCACTTAGATGATTAAAATTTGGAAAAAAGATATATTATCACAATATAAATGACAAAAGGAAAATGAAGGGAAAAGTGAGACATAAATATTACATATTGTAGTGTAAACAATCTATAAATTAATGGTTGGACTAAAGTAGCCTAACTTTATATGCCTATAAAGATGTCAACCTGCCTCCTACATTCATTAATAGACTCAATGCTTTAGCAACATCAATCTACTATTAAAAAATATAATGGGCTTGTTTGCAACCCAAAGGAGCTTAAGACAATAAAATTATTATTTGAGTGCTTGCTAAACCAAATGGCTATCATAGATTGGTATTATAACATTGTTTTATGTTCAAGGCTCAAATATTTTTAAATTTTATACTGATGTATTAAGAAACCATAGGATAGCTTGTTTTCAACATGTCTTTGCATACTATAAGAAATTCAAGTACAAGTATAATCTATTGTATAATATTTTTAAGAAGACAAGTGGAAGAAAGATATAGTGACAAATATGGTCTATGTTTCTATTTTGACAAATACAAACACACACACACACACACACATATATATATATAATGACACAAATGTCATGTTATAGAATAATATTAGATAATAGTTGTAATACCCATATATCATCCAAATCTTCTCCGAATTAAAAAAAAGAAGAAGATTCTTACATCTTAATTTTTTTTGGTTGCCCTAATCAAAAGAATTAATCAATAATCAACAAATAAAATATTGTTAAAATTTAATATACTCTATTTTTTAAATAAAAGAGATAAACTTGAAAACAAAAGAGAGCAAAAAAAAATTGAAGGACCATACATAGTGCTTACGCTACAGTCTACTACTCAAACTACACGACAACGCTTTTTATGTGCCTTAAACAAGAAAAGAATAAAAGATAGACCCTTACCAGTTACCACTGAAGAAGACATGCCCTAATTATCCTTCAAATGTAATTGGATATTTGTTGATAAAGAAAATTTTGCTTAACCATATTTAAATAATAATAATAAAGTCTATTTAAATAGATATTACTACTGAAAGAACTTCAGTAGACTATCATATGTATGCTTAAAAAGGAAATTATATAAATAGATATTGTTGGTGAATGTTCAGTAGTTTTATGAGCCTGTGCTTCACTGATGTTGCTTTAATTAGTAAATGAAATTGAGTTGCTATTTGCATGGCCTTCCTAATTTCCTGTAGTCAACAGATTCTATACAGATGCATGCTCTTCTAAATTGCCATATGCCCTGCCATACACAAGTTTTTCAAGCATACCCTCGACCTCTCTCATTGTTGGTCTATCCCCTGGATTTTCCTCGTGCATTGCACTCCCAATCCAATAAATCTAAGCAGGAAACTACCATACTTAGAGGATTCTACTTCTTCACCAGTGGTTTTAGGTGTATGATTACTGGATTCACCCATAGCTAACTGATCAACCAGCAGCTCACCATCCACCACTCCCTCCACTGCCTCAGGGAATGCTCTTCTCACCCATGTGACAAAGTGTTATGTCCAGAGAAAATATCATCAGTAGGTCTCTTTCTAGTCACCATTTCAAGGATAAGCATCCCGAAGATGCAAACATCTCCTTTAGTACTCGTCCTCCCAGTCCATATTCTTGCAGCAGTTAAAAGTGATTTCGTTGTTGAGAATAAAACTAACACATGGAAAAACAAAACAAACACAAAAATTGGAAATAATGTTGGGCTTGGGTTTTTACCTAGAGCAAAGTAGCCCACTGTTTCCTTCAGTCTAGACATGCTGCTACTTGTAGAAACGAGGGATGTCAATAGATGAGAGAGTCCAAAATCAGCAACATGGGCTATCATTGTTTCATCCATTAACACATTTGAGGGCTTCAAGTTGCAGTGAAGAACATGGGGAGAACAATCGTGGTGTAAATGTGCCATCCCATATGCCACATCAAGTGCAATGATCACTTTCATCTTCAAAATCATGCTACACTACATTTCGTTCTTATGCAGAAGTTGATCTAGGCTCCCCTTTGCCATGAACTGCAGTACCAGAGCGCTGAAATCTTTAGTTGAGTAAGAGGACAAAAATTTGAAAAGATTGCGGTGCCTGATTTTTCTCAGTATTTTGCATTCCCTGACGAAATTCCTGTATGATTTTTGACGGTCCTGTTTGAATAGCTTAACTGCCACCAATGTGTTATCATCCAAGGTTCCTTTATAAACAGACCAAATCTACCCTCACCTAGAAAATTGGCGGCACTAAATCCTTTGGTTGCCCTGTGAAGTTCCTGACTAGAAATCTGCATGAAACCTCATCTCAACAAACTATTTAAAAGTGGCACTCTTTTAATTCTCCTGTAGAAAATGCACAATGCCCCCAAAATGCAGCACAATGTGAAGACTGTGCTAATTGAAGCAAACAAGAAAACATTCTTGTTGAACCAATTACGGTTTTTGGTAGAGCTTGTGCAGTTTGGTAGATTTAACCAGCCCGAGGCTGCACATAATCCTGGATTTCCCATAAATGATGTTGCAGTTAGGTTTCTGAAAGCTCCTTGATTTGGAACTAATGCACTCATGTTGTTGAAGGAGAAATTCAGATGGCGGAGCATGGTGATATTCGCTATAGGGGCTGGAACTGGCCCAGACAACTCATTAAAAGACAAATCAATGCTTTCAAGGCTCTTAAGCTCCCCTATTGATATTAGCACTTTTCCCTCCAATTTGTTTTCTGCAAGGCTTAGGTATTGCAATTCCACACAACTGCCAATATCACTAGGGATGGTTCTTCAGAGAAAAATTGAGATAGAACATCAATGAATGGAGGATTGAAATCCTCAGAGGGTATCTCCTGTGAGGTTGTTGTATGAGAGGTCATTCTTCTCCAGGCAGAAACATCTCCCAATGGCATTCGGTATCCTTCCTGTTAGCTCGTTATGACTTAAGTCAAGTTCCCTCAGCTGTAGCAGAGTACCTAGATATGGAGGAATGTCTCCAGAGATATTATTTTTCTGAATCCGTAGATATTCTAGGTTTACCAACATTGAAAACGTTGATGGAATGTTGCCTTGCAATTTGTTGGAGCTCAAGTCCAAAAATTGTAGATTCTTCAAACTGCCTAATCCTTTCGGAACTTTCTGAAAGCTATTATTGTAGAGAGAGATAATGGTTAGCCCCATAAGGTTTCCAATCTCTTCTGGTATATTTCCAGTTATGTTGTTTCTACCCAAGTACAACCTGGATAACATTGAAGAGAGGTTTCCTATAGCCCTTGACAAAGTTCCACTGAAATGATTTGATTCTAGTTCTAGGGTTTCAAAGATGGAGTAGTTGGAAAGTATATCTAACACACACATTGTAGCATAGTGTCCACTTGACGACCTATTAGAACCAAGCTTTAGTACCTTCAGAGCAGTTAGCATTCCCAATTCTTGAGGCACCACACCACTTAGCAGGTTCCCTCCAAAATCAAGAAGTGAAAATTTTGAACAATTTCCCAGATGTCAAGATTTCTGATTGCATAGAAATCACAGAGAGCTGCTGCTCTGTTTCCCCAAAACACAAATAGGGGAATACATAAAATTTGGAATAACCAAAAAAAACATAGGAGACAAATCTGGGCATGCAATATTTTCCTTTTGATTAACTATGCTGGAAATGGAAATACATGAAGGATTAAACATAAACTACTGAAAGTTAAATTTAAGATATGAAATTCAATCTGTTGGGAGCAATTGGCTGCTCAACCAAGTTCAAATAATTTTAGGAGCTACTAGGAGCTCACTGAGTTGAGCTACGCAGAGCTCTTTAGGAGCAATCTCTGCTCACACACAAAACTAACAACTGCTGCTATTCAGGAGCTTTCAAAAGCTCATACAGAAAACATTCTCTATCTACAGACTGCTACTGCACATAAAATTATTCTTCTTCCAACTGAGTCTTCTCAACTTACTCTACTCAGGTGACAGAATAATCTGCCTTCATTCTTTTTTTCTCTTCAACCACATTCCCTCTCAATTTTGAATTCACCTACCAGTATTAAATTGGAATTCAAAAAATTTCTAACTTCATTTACTTCTTCTGCAGTCTTTAGGTGCACATCAGGAGCAAGTGGGAAAGACAATCCCCAAAACAATCTTCCAGCTATTGGCATTGAATGCTCCTGACAGGTAGGTGGACAGGAAGAGGCTCAGGAGCATTTAATTTTCCAACACTCCCCCTTGATCCTGAGCTGACAACAGGATCAAATCTGATCCAAATCAACAATGCCCAATTTGGTTCTCAGGCACTCAAAATTGTCCTTGCTCAAAGGCTTGGTGAATATGTCTGCTAGCTGCTACTTGGACCTGCAAAATGCCATTTTAATTTTAGCATTCTCAACCAATTCTCTGATAAAATGATACCTGATTTCAATGTGCTTGCTTCTTCCATGAAACACATGATTTTTCGTCAAAGCTATCAATGAAACATTGTCACAAAAGATCATTGTTCCATCCTCTTGTTCTTCTTTCAAATCTGCCAAGATTCTTCTTAGCCAAATAGCTTGACATGTTGCTGCATTCACTGCTATATATTTAGCCTTTGCTGTCGATAGAGAAACGATGGGTTGTTTCTTGGAAGCCCATGAAATGACTCCCGAACCCAAATGAAACACATAGCCCGATGTACTCTTCCTATCATCCAAACTTCCTGCCCAATCACTATCCGTGTATCCAACTAGCCCAAACTCATTTGCTGCTGTGTACATAATGCCATATCCTTTGGTGCCATTCACATACCTTAGGATTCTTTTACCCACTTGCAGATGGGTGTCTCATGGAGTCTCCATAAACCTAGAAATAAGACTCACATTGTGAATTATATCAGGCCTAGTTGCTGTTAAATACATTAAGCTTCCAACCAAACTCTTAAACATGGTCAGATCCACATTGTTGTTGCAATCTTCTTTGCTCAAATTTAGACCTATGGCTATTGGTGTTGGGGCAGGCTTGCTTTCAAGCATTCTAAATCTCTTCAAGATCTCATTTGCACATTTTTCTTGAGAGATAAATATACCATCATCAATTTGTTTTACTTCTATGCCTAGAAAATATCTCAAGAGACCTAAATCTGTTATTTCAAACTCTCTTTTCATGGCCTCTTTAAAATCAGCAATGAGGAAATCATCATCCCTAGTGAAAACTAAATCATCAACATACAAGACAACAATCAAAACCTTACCATTTTCTACCTTGATGTAAAGAGTGGGCTCACCATCGCTTTTGCTAAAGCCATTGCTCATCAAATATGAGTCAATCCTGCTGTACCATGCTTGTGGAGCTTGCTTCAACCCATAAAGAGCTTTTTTCAGCCTATGCACCTTGTTTTCTTGACTCAAAACTTCATATCCGAATGGATGCTCCACATAAAACTCTTCTTTCAACACTCCATTAAGGAAGGCATACTTCATATCCATTTGAAATACCTTCCACATGTGTTGGGCTGCGATTGCTATGACTGCCCACACGGTTTCCAACCTTGCAACATGTGCAAATGTCTCGTTATAATCTCTCCCAAATTGTTGTTTGTACCCCTTGACAACTAATCTTGCCTTGTGCCGGTCTATCCTTCCTTCAGCATTGTACTTGGTCTTGTAGACCCATTTCACCCCAATAACTTGCTTGTTTGGAGGAAAATTAGTTAGCTCCCATGTGCTATTCCTTTCTATTGCATCTATCTCCTCATCCATGGCCTCACACCTTTTCTCCTCTTTCACAACTTCTTCAAAATAAACTGGATCACCATGAGAAAGTAATGCAAAATTCACACTCTCATCAAATTCTTCATCATACCTTTCATTCTAGTAGATCTCCCTTAGACTCTTGGTCTTCTTTGGAATTAGGGAGGTGAGAGGTGGTTTTGAACTTTCACTACTATTGCTGCTGTGCTGAACAAGAAGGTTCAGGAGCTTTCAGGAGCTCTACCGGCGATTTCAGGAGCTTTCAGGAGCCAATCTTCTAGCTGTATCTGTCTGCTTTCCTTTCTATCTACTCACTTCAGGAGCTTTCAAGGGCTCTTCAGGAGCTCTTCAGAAAACTTCAAGAGCTCATCTAGAGCTCACTATAGCCGAATCTCTAGCTATTTGTGACAGTCTTCTTGGCTGTTTACCAACTTCAGGAGCTCTCAGGGGCCTTTCAGGAGCTCGACTGGTACCTTCAGGAGCTAATTCTTTAGCTGACTATGATAGTCTACCTGACTATCTTGCTGATTTTCTTCCAGCTTTAGGAGCCATCAGGAGCCATTGGGAGCTTTCAGGAGCTCTCAAGAGCTCTTAAGAGCTCTTTAGGAGCTAGTTTGACACTTTTAGAAGCTTTTGCAGACTTGTCTTGCTGAACTTCATGTTCTGTTTCTGCTTCTTCAGGAGCTGTCAGGAGCGGTTCTGAGTTGTTAGAATCTACCACTCCATCCCATGACTTGTCTTCTAGGAACTCCACGTCCCTACTAATCACTATCTTCTTGGTGACCGGATTGTATAGCCGATGGGCCTTGGACTCTTCACTATAGCTCGTGAAAATGCATTTTTCACCCTTGTCATCCAATTTCTTCCTCTTTTCTTTATGCATGTGTGCATATGCTACACACCCAAACACTCTCAAGTGCTCAACTGTCCAGTTGCGTCTTGTCCATGCCTCTTGAGGGATCTTGTCACGAACCACCTTTATTGGACTTCTATTAATCAAATAAACAACTGTTGCTACAACCTCTCCCCAATATTTAGTTGGGAGTCCCTTTTCTTTCATCATGCTCCTTGCCATCTCCACGATGGTTTGATTCTTTCTTTCAGCCACTCCATTTTGCTGTAGAGTATAACTAGCCATTAGCTCCTTCTTGATGCCATTTTGCTTGCAAAAATTTACAAACAAATTAGAGGTACACTCTCTTGCATGATATGACCTTAGGACCTTGATAAAATGTCCACTCTCCTTTTACCAACATAAAACTTATCAAAAGTTTTAGATTTATGTTGCAAAAAATAGACCCATGTCTTATGGTTGTAATCATCAATAAAGGTCATAAAAAATTTTCTTTTACCAACATAAATGATTTGCATAGGGCCTACCAAATCCATATGCACCAGATCCAATGGTGCTCTTACCCTTGTAGAGTTGCTCGATTGAAAGGGTTGCCTATGTTGCTTGCCCAAAATTCAAGCCTCACATCTAACAATAGGCTTTACTATTCTTGGCAAACCATCAATCATTTTGTTCTTGGACAAAAGACTCAAACCAACATAGCCTAAATGTCCATACCTGAGATGCCACAATTTGGAGGGGTCTTGAATGGTGCTCTTGAGTGCTACATGATGTACTGCTGTACATTTTCTATTCTTGAGAGGTGCAGCAATGAACTGAGATGAGAAACACATATCAATCTTCAATGGAAACATCCGATTCTTTGTCATTTGGATTGCTGCAAACACCTTCTCCATCTTGATTCTTTCTCATTCTTGTCATAAATGACGCATTGACCCTTCTCCATCAACATATTGTATCTATTTTGGATCAGCTGACCAACACTCATGAGGTTATGCTTTAACCTAGGAGTAAGAAATACATTATGTATCTCCTTCTTCTCACCTTGCTTGTTTCAGATCATAATAGATCCTCTTCGAACAATAGGAACTACTCCATTGTTCCCCATTCTTATTTTAGACTTTACATTTTTATCAATGAAAGAAAAAAGACTTTCATTACCACTCATGTGGTTGCTGCAACCGCTGTCCAAATACCAGACTTCGGGGCTTCCTTCTTCACTAATGTTGCACATGATAAAGGCTATGGAATGATTTCCTTTAGCCACATTCGAATAAGCCACATTTGCATTTTGTTTTGACTGATCTCTTTGGTTGGTCCAACATTCACTCACATAATGCCTGAACTTATGACAATAGTAGCATTGAACATTGCTCTTGTCATTCTTCAGATTCAAACTGCTATTCTTCTTGCCTCTTCGGGAGCTGGTCTGAGAGCTACTTGCTCCCTCTTGGCTGTTTGCTTGATGTGAGCTTTCTTCTCCATTATTACCACGTCTAGATCTCCCTCTTCCATGCCTGGAGCTGTTTCTTCTTCTCCCCCTTCCTCTTGCATTCGACTGATCTTTAAAAGCTTTCTCTTGGGAGGAACTTGTAGACCTATTTAGGTGCTGCTCATGGGTTTGCAAATAACCCATCAAATCATCAACAAACAACATTGTGAGATCATTTGCCTCTTCAATGAAAATCACCACTACATCAAATTTTGTGGGTAAGCTTATGAGGAATTTCTCCACAATCCTTTGTTCATCAATGATCTCAACATTCACTCTCAACTGGTTTATCAAACCAGAGAGTCTTGTGTGGAAAATAGAAATGGACTCACTGTCCTTCATTTCAAGAGTCTCAAACTCTCTTCGAAGCATCTAGAGCTTCACCAATCTAACTTTGTCAGTCCCTTTGTAACAATTTTGGAGGATTTACCAAGCTTCCTTTGCATAGTTAGCTGCTGCTATTCTAGGAAAAATGGCCTCTGTCAAGGCTGCTTCTATCAAACTCAATGCCTTAGCATCTTTCCTCTTTAACTCCTTCAACTGGTTCTTTTAGTTTTTTGTGAGCACAACATATGCTGCTGGGTCAGTTACATCATTGAACCCATTAACCACAAACTCCCACAAATCATTGGCGACCATAATGGTCTTCATCTTCTTCACCCAAACATCATATTTTTTTCCATTAAAGGATGGTGGCTGCTACCAGCTCTTTCCTTCATCTCCAGCCATGTCTCCTACATAGAAAAACTCAATACCCAGAAAAAAATTCCCTAACTCACAAGGAAGTGGGGCCTATAGCTCTGATACCATGTCAGTATTTTTGATTGCACATAAATCACATAGAGCTACTGCTCTGTTTCCCAAAAACACAAACAGGGGAATACACAAAATGTGGAATAACCAAAAAAACACAGGAGACAAATCTGGGCATGCAATATTTTCCTTTTGATTAACTATGATGGAAATGGAAATACATGAAGGATTAAACATAAACTACTGAAAGTTAAATCTAAGCTATGAACTTCAATTTGCTGGGAGCAATCAGCTGCTCAACCAAGTTTAGATAATTTCAGGAGCTACGCAGAGCTCTTCAGGAGCAATCTCTGCTCACACACAAAACTAACAGCTACTACTTTTTAGGAGCTTTCAAAAGCTCACACAAAAAACATTCTCTGTCTATAGACTGCTACTGCATAGAAAATTCTTCTTCTTCCAATTGAGTCTTCTCAACTTACTCTACTTAGGTGACAAAATAATTTTCCTTCATTCTTTTTTTGTCTTCAACTACATTCCCTCTCAATTTCGAATTCACCTACCAGTATTGAATTGGAATTCAAAAAATTCCTAACTTCATTTACTTCTTCTGCAGTCTTCAGGTGCACGTTAGGAGCAAGTAGGAAAGGCAATCCCCAAAACAATCTTCCAACTATTGGCATCAAATGCTCTTGATAGGTACGTGGACAGGAAGAGGCTCACGAGCATTTAATTTTCCAACACCAGAGATTTTGAGAGCTCCCCACTGAATTAATTACCTCTTGTAGTAATTAACTGTAAGTTGGTGAGCTTGAGGTCAATATCGGTGGGAATGGAGCCAGTGAATCTATTCCCTTCCAGTCCAAGCTCCTCCAATTGTGTATAGTTTAACAGAAAAGGAATAACATTTCCCTTGACATGGTTACTTCCAAGTGCAAGTTGTTGTCGACCAATCAACATCCCCAATTCCTGGGGTACTGCTTCGCTCAAATTGCTATTTACTGCTTCAAGATAATAGAGAGCAGAGCAATTTCCTAGAGATTTTGGGATGCTGCCACTTAGTTGATTGCGTCCCAAAGTCATAACTTGCAATTTGGGTAGTTTATAGCCTACAACCTCTGGGATTAATCCTTGAAGCTTGTTGCTCCTTAAATTCAAAATTTCCAACTCAATAGAGTTCATGAAAGAAGAAATTGATCCTCCAAGGCTGTTATAACTGAGACTTAGTTGCTTCAGTCGGGGAAGTGAACCGAATACTGCAGGAACAGTGCCATACAAGGAATTGTTGGAGAAATCCAACACCTCTAGAGATGAACAGTTTTCCAAGTCCATGGGAATGATACCTGTAAGAGAATTGTTTGTAAAGAAAAATCTCCCTCAATCTCCATAACTTGCCAATCTCCTCAGAGATGCTACTGTTGAGTTTGTTAGTGTCTAGATATAGATATCGCACTCTTGTCAATGCTGTTAAGATCTCAGATGGAATTGGTCCTTCAAACATATTCTCGTACAACCCCAAGAGATGCAGTTTGTGAAGTTACTCAGGAACTTGGGTATAGTGCCAGTTAAAAGATTATGCCTAAGCTCTAAGGTTTTAAGCGTAGTGCAATTTTCCAAGTCTTGAGAGATATTGCCACCCAAATTATTAAAAGACAAGTGGAGTCTTTGTAATTTGTGGAAGAAACCCAGCTCTGGCGGGATGATTCCGCTCAAGAAATTATCAGTTAATTGGAGTTGTAAGAGATTTGTGCATGCACTTAGGGTAACTGGAATTGAACCTTGAAAATTGTTTGCATTCAACTTAATATACTGTAACTTCTCTAATTTACTAGGCTGGTGGGGAATGGGGCCGGAGAAATGATTATAAGAAAGTTAGAGAATTGTAAGGGAGGACATGTTGCCGATGTGAGGGGGTATTGTACCAGACAAACTCTTAAATTTGATAACCACACTCACAACCCTTTGATAGCGATCATAGGTTATTCCAGTCTAGTTGTAAATGCTATTTCCATTAGCCCAGTTGGACAAGGAAAGACTTGGATCCATTTTTACAGACATTTTTAATTTAAGCAAGGCTTTTGTATCAATCTAATTCTGGTATTGCAACTCATCAGACGAGAATGTAACAAACATAAAAGTAGTGAAGATGAGTACAAGAATGGACTGACCTTTACAATCCATGGGATCTTCCAAATTATTCAAATGCAGCTACAATTGCAATTGGTTACCCATGCTTTTACGAAATAAGACTTTAAAGTAAATAACATTTATGTATTGCCCCTTGCCATACAAAGTTCTGTGTCAAACTTGTACATGAGGTATTCATGGCACCGTTTTGTACACATCTAGGTGTTTTGAAAATTTTAAAAATTATATAAGTACAAAATTATTTGGATTTATGGACCTTCCAATTATTATCCCCTCTCTCTCTATATATATATTATTTTTATATTAACCTTTTTCATAATTTTAAATTTTTATTTCTTTTATTTTTATTTTTTATTTTTTATATCAATTAAAGGGTTATGTAAATATATTTTTATAAAAAGATTATTCATAGTCTATGCTTATAAGGTGAGGAATTTATGTTTTTGGGTTATCATTTTTGGTATTAATTTTTGTTGAAATTTGTGCAACTTCTAAATATCAAAGGGAAAATCTAATGTTCATTTTTGCAGATTTTAAAAATGTGTCGAATTGTGGTTGAAAAAAAAAAATTGATTGTTGATTTTTGTGTTGGTATAGCTTCATTTTCCCATTTCAAAAAAGGAGAAAAAAAACCATGCAATAATGTTGTGTGAGATAAATTATGAAGAATGTATACCTTGAGTTCCTTATGACAATCTTTTTGTTGCTTTGTCAAGGAGACTACAACACCAAAACAGTGGACATGGAGAAATCCTGTTATGGCACACAAACATATAGTAGTCATTTGGAAATAATTTGCAGGGGTAGTGTGGTGGTTCCTTGTTCAAAATATAATTCCCTAAAATGCTTGAAATTTTATATCCTGTACAACTTGACAAATCATAGCATCAATTCTAAATAACCATAATATATGCAATGTCACCATGTCGCTACTCAGAGTAGAAAGTAGCAAGGTAAATTTCTTGAGTCACTTTTGTTATTATGAGTTGAAATTTCTCTACACTTCAAGGATGGTGCACATGATCTTTAGCAATGGAACCAAGAGGTATGTAAGTGTCACATCCCTGTCAGCACAAACCCTTTCCATGTGGGAATTACATGGTCAACAAAACAAATATAAAAAATATAGGAAAATAAAATCAAGTGGGCACATGAAGTTTCCATTGACCATCCAACAAAGTTAAGACATCATTTATGGTGCCACCTATCTCATTGACTATCAGGAGACAAATCAAAGTAAATGGGAATGACATGGGTATATGAGGGAATGCTCAAACAACTATTAAGCATGGCATGCTTGCCATTGAGCCATCCCAAAAAGAAAAAGAAAATAGTTTGCATGGAAAAAGAATGGCGCTGTCAGTCTTTAAATCTATGTTACCCCTCATTTTGCAAATGTGAGTTTTTCCTTTAGGAGAAAAACATGGAGAGATGAAGGTATAAAAATTACAAACAAAAATATACAACAAAGAAAAATAACATTGCACACAAAAATATTATACCATTTATCATTGATTTAGATAAGTATTTATACAAGGAAATATAAAACTGAAATACATAACTACTACCACCCGAATATAACTATCTGTAACAAAAAACTAATTTAGATTACAATGTTTATTATCCAACATTCTTCCCCATAATAAACATTGGAGAAGAAAAATGGTCATTATTCCATTTTCTCCTCCATAATGAACATTTTGAAGAATAAAACTCCAAAAGAGGTGTTGCAATACTCTAGCCATCGCCAATCATCAATGCAATCACTCTGGAATCTCAATCTTGGCACCTATCATGCAATCCAACCATAAACCTACAACTTTCGTGATGTCTTACAAAAAAACATCTCACTCTTCACAAACTTCCAAACTTTGCTTGATTACTCACATCTTTGACAAATGAATATTGATGTGTGTACAATCTCTTCAACATACTTGCAATATTTTTCCAACCTGATTCAATACTCCATCCACAGTTCATGCATATGAATTTTTCATTTTTCTGCTCTCTATGCCAACACAACTTCTCAAAATGATTTATTAGACCACAAATGCGAAAAGGATGTATATCCCAACACCTTTTCACGGTATGTCCTTTCCTGTAACAATTAGAATACTACACACATTGCATTTTTTGAACAAATTTGTTAGAATCTATAACACCATTCTCTTTTCCTAAGACATAACCCAAACCTTCATACTTTGGCCTCCTAATTGATTCAATTGGCTATGTGATTCCTTGTGCATGTTTACCTAATCCTTTACAGGGTATAACCCATTCTTTGCATAATTTTGAAACCAATATTTTTCTTAGTAGAAATAATACGATTTACAAATTCAAGCATATGATCATGTTCATCTTCACACTTTTCAACAACTTGAGTGATATTACACAAACTAGCTAATTGATTAAAAGGAAAACACAACTCTTCTGTGTTACAAGAAACATCACAAACCAATGGTTTTGATTTCAATTGATTTTTTTGTGCCTTCAAACATTCATTTTGTGCCTTCAACTTAGATATCTCATCATTTTGCAATCTATTTTGCTCTTCTAATTCTTTCAATGGTTTTTCTAAACCAACATTCTTTTTTTGAATTTCTTCAAACAATTTCAATTTATTCTCTAATTCATCATTTTTTGTTGTGATATCCAACAATTCATCTTTAAGATTAATAAGTTCACACAAATGTTCAGATTTTTTCTTTTGAACTTCCTTAATACCAACTGTAGACATCCAAATTTGGACACTTAATTTATCCAAATTTATCACTTTTCGTCTAAACATCCTCTTATCCGAGTTAATTAAATAATATTACTATTATTTAATTAATATCTTTAATTCTGCCAAATCCCTAAGGTATTTAATTAACCTTGCCTCCTTAATCCTCTTTTTCATCAAATGAATTAAATAAATATTAAATTTATTTAATTCTCACATGTCATTTCATCTAATCCTAATCCATTTCCTATCTTCATTAAGATGTGTCACATCCTCCAACTTTTGCAAGTTGGCTTCTAATCCCAATTAGCCCCTAATTATCCTCTAATTATTGATTAATTAATCATTCTCCAAGGAATTTTTAATTCCTTTTTATTCTTCCTAGATTCCCCTCTTTTATATGTGAATTCTTAATTCACATTCCATCCTTCCAAGGCTTCTAGAACCTTGGACTTGTCACAATCTCCACATGTGACCAACCTTGGACTTGTCACAATCTCCACATGTGACCAAGTCCCACTTTTTGGAGCCCATCTTTTATCTTTTAGACTTTCCTAAGAATAATTTTTAATTCACATTTATATCCCCAACCACCTTTCATTTTCCCATGTAGATTTTTGAGGAATTCCAAAATTCCTCAAATGTCCCTTTCACTCCCACTTGGGGACAAAGAATCTCTTTTTGAGGAAATCTCCTCACTCCCCAAGGTGCATGTCCTTTTTCCACCTCATGTACTTTCTTGACAACTCATCTCCATCTCATATCCCCTTGGCCACTTCACCATCCACATGTCAAGATGTGAGGGCTTGTGGGTTCTCAACCTACCATAGCCCTTCATCTTGGCCTTGTTGGATCAATCTTGACCATTGAATTCTCTAGAGAATTCAAGATCCTCTATAAATACCCCCTCCTCAAGGGCATTTTTAGAAGACTTTCATTTGGAGCAACTACATGCTGCTAATTTTCCTTCTCAAACAGTTTGCATTTTGATAACTACATGCTGTCCATTTGAATCCTCAAGCCTTTTCAATCATTCAACCATCTTTGTTAATCATTTTGCATATTGAAGCTTGCATTTTAGTCACTCAATCCATCATCTAAGGAGCACACAATCAATTCCAAGCAAGGGCCAATCAAGGAGAAATCAACAGCAAGGAAGGTGAAATCGTTTGTGTTTTATTTAGTCCATTTTCCTTATTGTTTATCACTCTTTTGGCTAATCTTGAGGTGTCTTTGGTATTTTATCACTTGCATTCTTAGTTATTTTGCACATTTAGAATAGGATAAATTTCAAGGTATACACCAACTTTCAATTGAGAATTAGATTGTTTAACTTCCAATAGTTCTTCTAAAATAGAATTTGATTGTTTAATTTCCAATAATTCTTCTTCTAAAATAAAAATTTCCTTCTTAATTCATTTACCAATTTTTCCCATTGTGCATACAATGCACCCTTATCTTTCCTTATTACTCCAAATACAATATTTTTAGAAATCATAAATACTCACCTTTAACATTAACTATACTTGCAAATAATAATTTCTTGGCTTATTCTACCATACAATTAGCCCCAAAGCTATATCTCCAAGACTGAAATAATTATACTTATCTAAAAAAATTCTTGTGCTTGACCTCCTCTAATATGAAATTGATTATATTTGTCCTAAACTTCGTTGAAATGACCATAGGACAGATCTTAGAAACACAAATTTCTAAATATGCCAATCATTCCCACAAGTGTAATACAATCTCCCTACAATTGCTGCTTCAATCTCAAAACATTTGCACAACCACAAAGTTCACTTAATAGAAACCTCTATTCAACCATTGAAAATATCAATTGTTTTGGACTTCTAAGCACAATAATAGATTCAATTTCATCCAGGAAGCATTATATAATAAAACATTAACCAATAAAAAAAAAATATTCAATTCCTTAATCAACAAATTCACACCACACAATTCATTGAATCAAACCAATGTGAAATATGACTATCTCCACAATTTTTGCAATCTGTTGATCCTTCCAAGCTCTCTGGCTCCTTACTTCTACAAACTCCTCCTTGGGGGTGGCATATCTTCAATCGAATGGAGAGAGACAACAAATAAATCTCTTCAACTATTCAATGAAACAACTCAAACCCAAGCAACCATGGGAAAACTCCAGTAGAATACCAAGACACTTCAATTTCAGAATAACTCCAGTAGAATACCAAGACACTTCAATTTCTCACAGATGCTCCTTGATGGCACTTCAAATTTCTTCTGTATTGAATCAATGACATCAATAAAAGTAGCAAAGTTCACAAGTCATATCTCTTTGAGAATAACAGATTAGAGGCAATGATGGGAAAGCTCCAAATTCCCTTGCGCAGTCAGAAGATTTCTTCACCAAAATATAGATAACAATGCTCAATAATCAAACCAGAGTGTGTAAGAAACAAGTCGACACAATTCTAAAATTGGAAAAGAAAATGATTTATTCACTTAATTTATTACTATAGCCATGCCATCCTTGCCTTTGAGATTCCACTCTGTATACCCTATGTGCCTTTCTCAATATCATATTCTTTCAGCCTCATAGATCAATATCTTGCAAATATTTCAATGAAGTAGTCATGAGGAATTATAGAGAATTTTCTCACATTGCAAAAAGCACCTTCATTCTTCACATTACACTAGATCATGCCATTTAACTCACACCCAAAATAACTATTGTGCTTTGATACCAAATAAAGGTGTAAAAATAACAAACATAACTATACACCACAAAAAAATAATATTGCGCACAAAATATCATATCATTTATCATTGATTTAGATAAGTATTTATACAAGGAAATATAAAACTAAAATACATTTAACTACTACCACCCAAATATAACTGTATGTAACCAAAAAAAAAAAAGATTATAATGTTTATTATTCAACAAGGGAGTGAGAAGAAGAAAGAAGTTCACATGTGGGAGAGGGAAGGTGAATTGGAGGCAGTTTTGGAGCAGTTTGAAAGTAGAGAAAAAGGAAGAATATGTACAACAAGAGAAGAAGGAAGTGTTAGAATTGGCTATGGCTTCCAAGATCTTGAGGTCAAATGAAAAGAACAAAGAGAGAATATAATGTGACAAGAATAAATTATATTCTTATCAGTATGATTCAATGATATGATGTGATGTGTGTATGATGTAGTAGAGACCCTTTGGTTATATAGCCAAGGTGAGATACAAGATGTCATAGGATTATGACAAGTGTTTTAACCATATGACATAAGACAACTTATCACACTTACCTAGGTTCACATGTGTTACAAGTCAAAAGATAAGATAACAACTAATGACAACTAACACCTTCTAGAAAGATTCCTTCCTATGTCTAAGTAAACTTAACTAACATGTAAATAAATCCCTTAGTAATGAATGAATTAGGTACAAGAATTTATTTACACCAACACCCCCCTTTACGTGCAACTTAGAGAGTAGCATATTATTATACAAATGACACAAAAATGCAAGAATGGGTCCTGACTACAAGGCCATGTTAGGTACCCATGTACAAATGCAAATAAAATATCTCACAAACAGAGAAAATGAGAAAACCTAGTGGGACAAAACTCCTCCCCAAAAGAGAGATTAAAGATGCAAAGAAAATAAATGCTCTCAATGATGCATGAGAAGGCCAAAACCCCATGTGAGGAAAAATGACCCCCCATAAGAGAGAAGTAGAAGAGAGACAAGGTAGCCCCCCCTTAATGTTGAGTCTCTTGCAATGATGGTAGAAGCTCGACATTGAATGCTAAAGATGATCCAATCTCGCCAAACAACATTCCTCCCCTTAGGAAGAAACAAAATTATGGATGTATGCAGGATGTCAGGAAGATGTATTATGTATGTTGTCTTTGAAGCATACTCAAGAGTCTCCATGTCAATGTTGAAAGTTGTCACACTCCAAACAGGCATTCTAGGCTACACTGTTGAAGAGGACAATCCAACATCTAGTAGAGATGAATGTAGAACATGATATCCCCTCTAAAGACAAAGAAGCCTCCTCCAAATACTGTTCAAAATTATCCACACTCACACCAAACTACAAAGAATGATCATGTATAGAATGAACAAGAGGGTCAAGGTGTTCCCTCACAACAAATGAAGAATGATCTTCTCTATCAAAGAGAAGATGAATTCTATCAATGATGTCCCCCAAATCTGCAAGATGAGACTCCAAAAAAAAGTTTGAAATACCTGTTAAGAAGTCATCACAAGTATCCAAATTTGAAAGACAATGTAGATCCTAATGCATCGAATCACAAGGAGCCAAACCTATGGCAACACAAGCATCCTCTGGTACAACAGTAGATGGAGGAGATGAAATGGATGAATCAAGAACTAGATCTGATGTGAGAACTCCCAAGTTCAAGAAGCCATTGAATGTCTCCTTTGAATAATGGTTTATATGATCAACAATCGAAGGAACAATGCCATCATTAGAAGTAAAATCTGCAAAGGTATACAACCGAGATGAATGATCAACCACCCCAGTAGCAATGATCTCTTGACTCTTCAAGTCTCAAATGATGACTGAATTAGGTCTAAACTCCACAGTCCTCCCATCTCCATCATGTGTAATATGATATATGGAAAGAAGATTGTTCATCAAATGAGGAACACACAAAACATCCTAAAAAGTGTTGTCCCCAAAACTAATATATCCCTTCCTAATTACACTCATGTATGTATTGTTTCCCATCAAGATAGGAAACATAGTACAAGGCTGAAAAGAAGAGAATATAGACTATGAAGATGCCATATGATGAGATGCTCTTGAATCTAGAAGCCATCTCCCTAATCCTAGACCTAAAAAAGCACAAAGAGCTTGTCCTTTATTTCCTAATGTAGATGCTTGACCTTTGTCCTTTTTAGACTATTTTGAAGAAGAAGGAGGTGATTCAGACATTCTAGAAGGAAAATCAATGTGATTCTTTTTGAGAAGATGTTTCAACTCATCAATATCCTTCGTATAACAATAGTGTTCTTCATGTCCATCCTTCTTGCAATATTCACAAAAAGACCTCTCATTCTTCGATGATTCCCCTTTCAAGGAGGATTCTTTCTTTGCTTGTCTGAATGTGGATTATTCTTTACTTTCTTCTATTTCTTATTTGATTCTGATTCTTTCACCTGACTAACCAACAATGCCTGAGATTTAGAAGTCTTGATAAGACCTATTGAGATAAGATTTTGTTGCTCATGTATCAACATCTCAGAAAATGATGCAAATGAAGGTGTAGTATATGTAGACCCCATAATCAATCTATGAGTATGAAAACTAGAAACAAAAGAAGCATAATCAAGACTAGAAGTTTGTTTATTGTATTGTAGACCAATTGAATGTATTTTGTTATCAATTCCACATGCTTTACATTAGTCTCTTACATCATTAAACCTTAGTGATGTAGTCTTGGATGTCAAAGTTCTTAGGATCAAGGATCATCAGTTCATTATCAATTTGATAGCCTCTTACTTCATCTGTAGTACCATACAATGTTTTCAATTTGTCCCAAGCTTCATGAGAATTTCTACATGATTCAATTTGGAACAATAAATCTTGAGGAACTAGTCTACAAAGACATCAAAGAGCTTTGGTATGTTTAATCATCCATTTTATCTTTTTATCTGCATTTGTAGGTTCAAGTACCTTATCTTCAACATATAGAGAGTGACCTTCAGTCATTAGAGTGCTCCATGCATTTTGATGCTATGTTGAATAATTATATGATGCAAGCAAAGGAACCTTAGAATGATCCATGAAAACAAGAGAGCACAAGCAAATAGATCAAATGAATGCACTAAGAGACCCCCCGAAATCACCAAATCAAAAAATCCCCCAAGCAATATCTAACTTGGCACTTTATATTTAGTGTGTTTATAGTTGGATGCCAAAAATAGTAAGCTAGACTTGATCTTAGTGCTTACAGATGCCAAAATAGGCCACAAAATCAAGTACAATTTTTGGTATAAAATGAGATCAATCTGATCATACCACTGAAAAATACACAAAAAATTATGCACTTTCAAAAACACCACACCCAAAAATGTTACCACAGGAGCAAGATATGAGCTCCCAAAGTTCCCAAAATGAGGTTGAAGTAGCAACACCTGTGAGAATCTAAAATTTCTGAAAAAACCAAACACCAAAACTAGAAATTGATTGCACTACTATGAAAAGCACAAAAACTTAATCCAAATGAAAAAAATTTGCACTGAAAAAGGAGGTCGTATGGTTGAGATATGAAACTCCAAATTTTTCCTATGAAAACCAAAATGCAAATGAGAGGGGGGCAATTTTTTTTATCCTACTGACATCATCAAAGCCTTAGCGTAAAATTGATAGTTAGATGACCATCATGCACCTATGAAGTTAAAATTGATAGCCACCAGGCTATCACCATTGTGGTTCCCCTACCACTGGAATATTCTTCTACGTGCATAGAATATTCTCTTTCCTCCAAATGGTGCCAAAATCTTTAGATGGATGCTAGATTTCTTTTGAAACATTGGCCACTAATTTTCATGAAATATCCATCGGTGTATTAATAGTGACTACTAGTGGATAGTGTGGTGGGGTCGTGCACTACGAATAGAAGCCCGCCACGTGGCCCAAGGCCATGGCGTCGGCGAGACAGGCGTACCCTAAGTACTTTTTGTAGAGTACTTATAGTGATTGTAAATTTGTAGTCGAATAAAATTTTATTTTTGAATTAAAAACTTTCAGGATTTTTATTGAAAACTTTATAAAAATTTCCAATTTTTTTTAAAAAATGCCAACTTAAATTTCATATCGACTGAATATTTTTCCAATTGTACGATTGCAATAATGATGGAGACCTAGGGGGTCGTACGACTCTCTGGGTGATTTTTTTTTGCCTTACCAAACAACTACTTCGTTTTGGATGAATTGATAGTCAATCTTAGAGTTTTTGGCCCTTCTGGATGCAATGGTAGGGTCGGATTTGACCCAAATGCTCCAAAAATGTAGCTACCTTCTGAATCTAGCAACCACTCTTCAGCTTCAAACTCTCATAGATTTGGACTCGTATGTCTGATTTGGATGAAACAAAAGGAAAAATTGACTTTCTTGAACCTTTCGAATGCAATTGTGAGCTTAGATTTACATCAACAAGCTTTGATTTTAACCTATAATAAAGAGCCAAAAATGGAACCCCCCAAATTTGGTATTTCTTTCAAGTTTTTCTGATTCTCCAGATTATCATACAATGCAAGAGAAGAACATACTCAACATTTCAAGATTTACCATCTCTCTTCAGAAAAAGACTCTCCAATGGCACCCAACCCATTCTAATTGCTACGCCCTTAATATTAGTGTACATCGGGTTATGAATAGTCGGCTTGTGGCTATCTTAACTCTCTATTAAGTCATATTATCATTAGTATATTGTTATTTAGTTGTTTAGGTCAGCCTAAGACTTATATAGGTGTGTCTAAGTCGGCCTAGGTGATATCCTAGGCATAAATAGGTATATATAGGAGGTTGTGAGTCTTATTTCATCATCAAGTTGTGAAGTGTGTTCTCATTAGAGATATTTGGAGGTTTGTACCATCAAAGTGGCTTGTTATTCTCAATTATTATCAAGTATTTAAAGCATATTTCATATCATATTCTTCTATTGTGTAAGTTATTTCATAACAAGTGGTATCAGAGCATGATCTTGGCATCGTAGAGGCAAGTTTTTTCTCAATTTTGAAGGCAATTTTAGGAAGAGCATATATTTCAGATTTTGGAAATTTTTTTCTGATTTTTAAAGGGTTTTTGAAGAACATATAAAAGAAGCTACAATCTAGATTTAAGAAGAATTTGAGAAAAATTAAGAGAATTATTGCAGAATTAGGGTTTCTACACAATTTTTTTGGAATCTGCATATCTCGCACATATTGTCGAATTGGAGCCTAATTTTTATTGGGTTTTTGAAGACATTCTAAAGAAGATTACAGTAAAACATTTGGAGTAAATGAAGTATAAATAATCAAGTTATTGAAAAAATAATTGTTTCACAATTATCACTCTCCACACTGCAAATTTACTTATTTCTTGAAATTTTTTCTAGGTGTGAGTTATTTTGGCCCTAGTAAGTTACAGTAAAAATTTCAGAGAATTTAAGTTTCATTTGTGTGATTTATTTCAAAATTAGTGGTTCCCATCATGATGAGGCCTACAACAAGGGGCAAAAAGAATGTTGTCACTTTGGGGAAGACTCCTGATAAGGATGGGGTAACAATAGAGGATATTACTCCTAATGAGGAAATCAGTAAGGTCAAGGAAGACATTTACTCAATGAAGATGGATATGTGTGACCTAAGAGGAGATATATTAGACATACGAAACATGTTAAGCACCTACATGGCTGAACCAAGAAAGGAGTTCTCAAGCGACTAAGGTGAAAATTCTAGGTTAGCTAACATTGACACAAGCTTTAGTACTCCTATGGGATCTAGGAATTTATTTCCAAAGGTGGATATGCGCAAGTTTGATGGCAAGGATCCTCTAACATGGATAAACCAAATGGAGAATTTTTTTGAAGTACACCAAATCCCAAATGGAAAAAGGTCACGATGGCTTCCCTATATCTAGAACCAGATCAATTCATTTGGTATCGTTGGCTTTGCACTCATCGAAGGAAAAAGTGGCTCACCGTCTCATGGTCAATTTTTATGGAGGAACTCCAAGCACAATATAGCAATAGTGTGACATACAACTTCTTCAACCAGCTAGCTAAACTTCAACAAACAAGATTAGTTAAGGATTATATTCAACAATTCCAAAATCTATCCTTAACAGTGGATACAATTACAAAGGAAAAATTAAATGATTTATTCTTGGGGGGTCTCAAGGATCACATTCAACATGAGGTACACATGTTTATCCCTAGCTCCATAAATGAGTCTTTTATCTTAGCACGCAGGGTAGAGGAGAAGTATTGGATTCCTAAGAAGAAAGGGGCTAATGTGACAAGAGAGAAAGGATATTCAACACAACCTACTAGGTTGAATCCACAACAAATTGAGGAGAAAAGAGCAAAAGGGTTGTGTTTCAATTGTGATAGAAAATACACTCAAGGAAATAAATGCAGTGAAAAGAAATTGTTCTATATTGAAGGTCCAAGTGAGGAAGAAGAGGAGGAACCCATACTAGAGGATGAAAGGAAGTCAAATGAGGAATCAAATGATTCTCAACCAATCATTTATTGTCATGCACTCTCAGGTTTCAATGATCCACAAACTCTCAAGGTGGTGGGGTTCGTAAAGAAGTAGAAGGTAACAGTGTTGATTGACTTAGGTAGTACTCATAATTTCATCAACAAAAAGTTAGCTACTTGTCTAAATTGTTTTATATATCCAGCTCCATAGTTTCAAGTTTTGATTGCAGATGGTGGTATCGTTAGTTGTTCAGGGACTTGTGTCATAGCATTAAATTATCCATGGGAGATTATCAACTTGATACCCCAATGTATGCGATATCCATGGGTGCAACATATATTGTTTTGGGAGTACAATGGCTTACTACATTGGGAACGATTGAGATGAACTTCCAAGAACTATTCATGAGATTTCAATTAGAAGGAAGGGTAGTAGAGCTATGTTCATTAGAAGTCTCTCAATCTAATGCTCCTACTCATCTAGCTTTGCAAGCTATAATTGATCGTCACTCAATTGTTCTTGGAGATATGCCTAAAGGAATTCCTCCTAAGAAGGATCATGATCATGCCATACAGTTAGTTCCAGGGAGCCAACCACCGAACATTAGGCCTTACAGGTATCGACACATACAAAAGAGTGAGATAGAAAAAAATGTTGAGGAGATGCTAGAGGTAGGAATTATTAGGCATAGCCAAAGTTCTTATTCATCACCTATGGTGATGGTACGTAAGAAGGATGATACTTGGTGCATGTGTCTAGATTATAGAGTTCTCAACATGTACACCATTAAAGATAAGTTTCCTATTCCAGTCATTGATGATTTGCTAGATGAATTGAATGGAGCTATGTATTTTACCAAGTTAGATCTTAGATCTAGTTATCACCAAATTTGGATTAAGGAGGAAGATATATTATAAGACAACATTTCAGACTCATGAGGGTCATTATGAATTTTTTGTGATGCCATTTGGTCTTACCAATGCACCATCTACATTCCATAGTTTGATGAATTCCATTTTTAAGAAGTTCTTGAGAAAGTTTGTGTTAGTATTCTTTGATGATATATTGATTTATAGCAAGACTTGGGAAGAAAATTTTCAACATGTGGATCAAGCATTACAAATAATTTAAGATCATAAACTCTATGCTAAGCCATCCAAGTGTGCTTTTGGTCTTAAGGAGGTGGAGTATTTAGGACACATAGTTTCACATGAAGGAGTAAAGGTGGACCCTAACAAAATTAAGGCTATCATGGAATGGCCTATTCCAAAAACCATAAAGAAACTGAGGGGTTTCTTGGGATTGATAGGGTACTATAGAAGATTTGTGAATAATTATGGTCATATAGTAACACCTCTCACCACTCTATTGAAGAAGGATTCTTTTCATTGGAACGAGTCTTCCAATACAATATTTGAGAGATTGAAGGAGGCTACGTGTACAACTCCAGTGCTTTCCACTCCCGACTTCACCAAGGAATTCATTGTGGAATGTGATGCTTCTGGAAATGGGATAGGAGCAGTGCTCATGCAAGGTCAACCAATTTCTTTTAAGATTCATCAATTAAAGGGTAAGAATCAACTAAAACCTATTTATGAGAAGGAAATGTTAGAAATCCTCCATGCAGTTAAACAATGGAGGCCTAATTTATTGGGTAGACACTTCAAGGTTAAGACAGATCATGACAACCTAAAATATTTTTTGGAACAAAGACTATCTTCTGAAGAGCAACAAAAATGGGTCACTAAGATGTTAGGATATGACTTTGAGATTGTATATAAGAAAGGGAAAGAAAATATTGTAGCAGATGCACTTTCAAGGAAGGATGAGAAAGATGAAGCCTTATTGTGTGCCCTTTCAATATTACAAGCAAATTGGGTGGAGGAAGCCAAAGTAGTTTGGTAAAATGATGTTGCGACAAGTAATCTCATTGACCAATTAAAAAGTGATCGTAGTAGTTCAGATAAGTTTTGTTGGAAGGGAGATACTCTTTGGTATAAAGAGAGTTTGTATCTCTGCGAGAATTCCACTCTTAAACACAAGATTCTCATAGAGTTGCATGAGTCTCCAGTGGGTGGTCATTCAAGATTTTTGAAGACATCATCGAGTCAAGCAAGATATTTTTTGGGAAGGGCTAAAAGGTGATGTTCAAAAATTTGTGGCTGAATGTTTGGTTTGCCAAAGGAATAAAGGGGAGACAATTAAGACACCAGGTCTCTTGCAACCCTTATCTATTCCTAGCCAGCATTGGGAAGAGGTATCCATGGACTTCATCACAGGGATTCCCAAATTTAAAGGTCATAATGTCATCATGGTAGTAGTTGATTGCCTCACTAAATATGCAAATTTCATTGCATTATCACATCCTTTTACAACAAGTGCAATGGAAAAATATTTTTTGGAGAATATCCAAAAGCTACATGGTACACCTAAGGTTATTGTTAGTGATCGTGGTGCTATCTTCACTAGTCACTTTTGGAAAGATTTATTCTCATGTTTGGGTACTCAATTGGCTCATAGCTCTTCATACCACCCTTAATCAGATGGAAAAAATGAGGTTGTTAATAAGTGTTTGGAAGGATATCACATTGTTTCACTTCAGAGAAACAGTCTTAGTGGGTAGATTGGCTACCACTTGCAGAATGGTGGTATAACACTTCTTTTCATAGCTCATCAAAAATGTCTCCATTTTTGGCACTTTATGGATATCATCCTCCTTCCATCACATCATCAATAAAGGTTTCACCAAGAGTTCAGGCAGTAGAAGATCACTTGCTTCTTCAACAACAAGTACTTTCGGGACTCAAGGATAATTTAGCCTTGGCACAAAATTGAATGAAACAATAGGAAGACCAACATCGTAGTGAAATAAGTTTTGAAGTTGGGGATTGGGTCTTCTTGAGATTGCAGCCTTATAAGAAAATATCACTAAAGCAACAAAAAAAGAATAATGAGTTGTCTCCAAGGTATTATGGTCCATACCAAATTATGCAAAAGATCGGTAGTGTTGCCTACAAGCTAGAGTTGCCACCAACAACAAAGATTCATCCAATTTTTCATGTTTCCTATTTGAAGAAGGTAATTGGGCATAATATTCCCACTCAAAAAACACTACCAGAGCTTGATGAAGAAAGAAGAATCATTTTGGAACTAGAGTGCATTCATCAAACACGCACAAATAAGCTAAGGAATAAAACTCTCACTGAGTATCTCATCCAATGGAAGAATTTACTAGATGAAGATGCCACATGGGAGGATGAGGAGTCCATTCAAAATAATAAAAAATTGATTAGCATTGAGGACAATGCTTCTTTGAAGAAGGGGGCATGCTACGCCCTTAATATTAGTGTACATCAAGTTATGAATAGTCAGCTTGTGGCTATCTTAACTCTCTATTAAGTCATATTATCATTAGTATATTATTATTTAGTTGTTTAGGTCGGCTTAAGACTTATATAGTTGTGTCTAGGTTGGACTAGATGATATCCTAGGCATAAATAGGTATATATAGGAGGTTGTGAGTCTTATTTCATCATCAAGTTGTGAAGTGTGTTCTCATTAAATATATTTGGAGGTTTCCCCCCTCGAAATGGCTTGTTATTATCAGTTATTATAAAGTATTTGTAGCATATTTCATATCATATTCTTCTATTGTGCAAGTTATTTCATAACACTAATACCATGTTAGAATTGGCTATGGCTGCCAAGATCTTAAGGCCAAATGGAAAGCACAAAGAGAGAGAATATAATGTGACAAGAATAAATTGTATTCTTATCAATACGATTCAATGATATGATGTGATGTGTGTATGATGTAGTAAAGACCCCTTGGTTATATAGCCAAGGTGAGATTCAAGATGTCATAGGATTATGACAAGTGTCTTAATTATATGACATGAGACAACTTATCACACTTACCTAGGTTCACATGTGTTACAAGTCAAAAGATAAGATAAAAACTAATGACAACTAACACCTTCTAGAAATATTCCTTCCTATGAACTAAGTAAACTTAACTGACATGTAAATAAGTCCCCTAATAATGAATGAACTTGGTACAAGACTTTATTTACACCAATAGGCATGATGTGATCAACAAAGGCTTTCACTAGTACAAAAATAACAATAAACTACTGAAAAAACTACTAAAAACTACTTATAAATGACTACAAGTGGTCACATGAACATTAGTAGTTTATTTCCAGTCATATATAACACAACCAGATTGATGAATAAACCATTTTTAGTCATTTATTGGTTGTTTTGATTGATTGATTTGGTAGTATATTTAGTCGTTGATTTAGTCATTCATTGCTGCATGATCTGGTCACTTATTTAGTCACTTTTTTTCCACTAATATATTTAGTCGTTGATTTAGTCATTGATTGTTGTAATCTAGTCACTTATTTAGTCATTTTTCATTCATTGATATATTTAACTGGTCACTTATTTAGTTGTTGATTTAGTCATCAATTGCTATAATCTGGTCACTTATTTAGTCATTTTTTTATTCACTGATATATTTAGTCATTGATTGTTGTTAACTGGTCACTTATTTAGTCATTTTTATTCACTTATTTATGTGCATTGGTAGTGTATTTATTCATTAATTTTAATCATCATTTTGATCAATTTGGTAGTATATTTAGTCATTTTTATTCATTGATTTCACTAGTCATATATCTAGTCATATTTATTCACTGTTCACTGATTTTTGTCAATTGGTAGTATATTTAGTCAATTTAATTATTAACTGATGTCAATTAGTAGTAATTTAGTCACTTTAATTGATTGATACTTGAGTATTTAAGCATAAAATACAAAAATACACATCAATCATCAATTGCACACAATAAGATAGCTATTGAGAAGGCAAAATTGGTGAACTTTATTAATAAAAGAATTATGTTCTAGTTACAACTTACAAATAGAGTATTACAATTGTTATTTTCAGTCACAAGACTAAAAATATGAGTTGCAATATTGCAGAGAAATGACTATAAGAAAGAAACTTCTCCAAAAGACTTTTGCAATGATGGAAATGCATGCTTGAAGCCCTTTAATGTGAGAACATGCCCCTTTCATCTTTTAACACATCTACAATGTGGGAAATCTTCCTGGAGCAAGTTATAACGTGTAGAATCCAAGGAGAGTGTTGATCATGTCCCATATATGAAGCTCTCTCCTTCAATACAGTCAACAATAACCTAGCTAGAATATTTCCTCCTTTATTTGCAATGTTCCATCTGATATGAGCAATAGGGTGCTTCCTTTTCTGCCATGAATGAAGTTGTGCCTCAATACAACCAACACAATTAATATTAGTCTCAATTCAAAAAGAATAAAAGTGCATTGTATATTGCAAGTTTACAAAAGAAACTCCAAACACAGTAGAAAGATAAATCAATTAAAAAACTATAGCCTTGTCAACAAATGCCTTAAACAAAGTGTTCAACATAGGCCTAAAATATGCATATTGAGCCCTTGATTTTAGAATCTTGTTCAAAATTTAAGAAAGGTGATACGCTTAGATTATAGAATGAAGTTGACATATTATAGAATGAAGGCTATCAACACTAACCAAACTAGAACAACATTATCAACAAAAATTTCCTAGAAACCAAGCTCCCAAGAATGCCATCAAACTTGGACAACAAAAATGTCAACCTTGGTTCATGTGCTGTCTTAGTAAAGACCTACACCATTAAATAATCTATTTATACATAAAATTACAAATTAAGTTGGTGAGAAAAGATCTTTGATATCCAACGGGGAAGCCTTAACATCCAAAAATTACTAACCTGATGTTTCACAAGAAGTTTCTCAACTGTGACATCATCTTTAGTTAAGAAACTAGATATTGATCCACTGCCATATTGAATATCATAGGATTCTCTTTCACAAACAAAAAATGATATATATTAGTCTTTTACCAACTTCCTTAATATCCCCATGTAAGTAGACTAAACTAAGTGAGGTTGAGGGTTTGAAGTAGAGTACCATCTTCTTGGTATTTGCTTGACTTTGATGACTTGTATCTTGAATGAAAATAGCAAGCTAGCTACATTGTAAAATCATTGTTAATCATTGTTACAAAAATAACCACAAGATCCTCTTTATTAAAATAACCCTTCTAGGTATTTCAATTAATTTCTAAGAGAGCTAATTTCACTATGAAAACAACCATCAATCTATTTATTGTATATAATTTCCCAGAATTTAAAATTTGAATATAATGAAACTAACCATAATTACCAAAGTTTTGACACCAAAATGTAGTACAAAATGAATTGTTTGATAGAATTCCTCAAAGAGATGTCATATCATGGAATGAAATGATATGATTGTAGAATGTGCACAAAATAGATTTTGCAAGGAAGCTCTAAAATCTTTGAATTAATGAATCACTCTGGAACACCGACATTGTAAGCTTTTCTTGTGTTCTAGATGCATGCAGTTATGCAGGTTTAGTGGATGAGGGCTGCAAATACTTCACACATTAGTAACCCTTATTGCATTACATATATAATTTATCATTAGGTGTGCATGGTTGACCTTCATGCCCATGCTGGCTATCTTGAGGACACCCTAAAAATTATTATTGAGATGTCAATTAAACCTTTAGTTCCTGTGGATCATATATGAATATAGGCTGAGTATTCCAGCAACACTTCTTTTTTAGTTGGATCCTAAAAATGTTGCAACTTATGTTCTTCTCTAAAACATTTGTGCAGAAGCGAGCAGGTGTGGTGAGGTTCAAATAGTAAGGAGATTGATGAAAGATAGAGGAACTAAAAAGATACTTGCATGTAGTTGGATTGAAGGGCATAAAATGGTACATGCTTTTTTGTGTAGGAGACAGATCAAATCCACACACATGGGATATCTATGCAAAATTAGAGAAATTGGCTTGGCAAATGAAGGCAGCAGGGTATTTCTAGATTCAAGGCTTTTACTCAATGTTGTGGAATAGAAGAAAAAGAATCATTTATCTGCCACCATAGTGAAAAGTTAGCAATTGCATTTGTTTTGTTAAACATGGCCCTTGGTACAACTATTAGAGTTGTTAAGAACCTTTGAGTATGTTTTGATTTTCACATTGCATCTAAATTCATCTCCAAGATTGTTGCAAGAGAAATTGTTCTAAGAGATGTGAACCATTTCCATCATTTTAAATAGGGACAATGTTCTTGTGGAGAATATTTGTGATGCTAAATGAAACAATATGAAAAATAGGCTTACACTATAATAATGTGCACTACATCAAATATCCAGTAATAACGAAGGGACATCCATCAAAGCATAACAACAAGGATTTTTTTTGTCATATGTTGTAGTTACAAGTTCCCTACTAGACATACATGAAAATGTGGAAGCAATATACACAAGGAAAGAAAACTGTTTCACAAAAATGCCTCAAATAAATGTGATATTTCTTTTTATAGTTTAATCATGATACTGCACCATTTTGACATGATCCTTGTGGTGATGCAGGATGCTGCTACATCGCACCGTTATTGCTTAGCCTTTGCGGTAATGCAGGATATTACTGCTACACTACACCATGTCTTCTTAGATCTTGTGGGGATGCAGGAGAAGTATTTGAGTTATCGCCATACCACACATTTATTGCTCGACCTTTGTGGTAATGTAGGATGTTACCGCTACACCACATTGTGTCTTCTTGGCTCTTGCGATATATGGTGGTATTATGAAACTTGTCACGACCATCTACTACCTTGGCACAATAGTCTTCTGAAACTTTTCAATATTTATGAGCACCTTTTAAATTACATTCAGATCTATAAGAAAAATATTCTATAGGGATGACAGTCCCAAGAAACATGGCAATGGTTACACCAATAAATAGTTAACTAGAAACCATGAATTTTCAATACATAATGGATAATATACAGAGAGTTAAGTCAATGAGCAAACATCCTTGGAGAATTGTCATCAAAATTATGACACTATAAGAGTTTGTAGTAGAAAATCATATACCCTCAAAGACCTAACAATCATAATAGACCTAGTGATAGCTTTCAAAGTCATAAGAATAAATTCATAAGAGAATAGATGCAAGAGCATGAAAAGACACTGAGATGGAAGGGAAGTTGGTAGAGTTGAAGAATTATACCTGTAGTGAGAAGGTAGGGAGAACAAAGTAATTTACAGTCAAGACCATCATGGCAGTTTCTCAAGTGACTATATTTGGGCAAGGAGAGAACTTAGTGACAACATTACCATCAAAACAATAAGGATACTCAAAACCCTAAAAAACCCTAGGGCCTTTTTCATCACCTTGTAGAGATCTCAAATATGCATGAAAATATTTCACAGAGACTAAAATCATCTCTATTTTTGATGATCACAAAAATTAACAAAAAGTAACAAAAATTTAGATTTAAAAGCGATGAAAAGAAGTGTATGGAAAGTATATTATGCTGATTTTTTTTTTTTTTTAAAACTTAACCATTAACTATCCAATACAATCTAACAAAATAAAAATATACAAATAAATATTATGATTAACAAAATGATAATTTTAACGGTTATCTTAAGGTAGAATTTATTTTTTGTGCAAGTGAAAAATAACACCCTTAGATTATTTTGAACAAATAACATTTTCATTTACATCATTTTTAAGCAATAGTTTTTTAGATCCGTCTAGTTGTACAAAAATCAAATCAAATCTGTAACGATCTCAAAGATCTGAAGGTTTAAAAATCTGATATTTTTAGAACTATTCTTGGGTGTATCCTGCAAACTTCATCATAGAAGGATGGGTCATCACCTCATTTAGACTTGGATGTGGAACTGCCTTTGTTGTTTCCATAGAATCCAAAACAGGCCTAACAAATGTTGGAAGAAATAACCCTGTAAACACACAAAAGGAAAAGCTAAATCAGTAGTAATTTATTAATTTTCATTCAACTTCTCTGTAATCATTTTAAGTTCCTGATTCTATTGTACTTTAAAGTTTTATAATATGAAGTTTAGCTATTCAAATAGCTTAAATAATTTTAAGTTATAAAACTGATAAATAGGCTTTAGCAATTAAAAAAAATCCACTTCTAAAATTTTAAATATATTTATTGTATCTGTAACGCCAAGAAATTTGCACAAGAAACAGATTAGAAGCAAACATGCAATACTAAATCTAAAATGCAAATCTAATGTTAAGCAATAAAGAACAAAGGAAAGTAAAATGTAAACAAACTGAAACAATCTCACCAATTTCAAACGTATTTCCATGATTCATCTCTATTTCCCTTCTCCATTTTGCTTGTGTAGTATAATTGCTCTCAGATTTCTTGTAAGTCGTGCAAGTATAGCCTAAGATAGTGATTAGAAAAATATCAAAGATTCAAGATTAAGTGCTCTCAAAAGTCATAAGATTTCACGAGAGAGAGTGGAATGAAGAATGACAAATCAATTTATAGAAAATTGATTATTCGAATGATAGGTCAAGATTGAAAGATCAACGGACAGTTGAGATCGATTGATTGGACATGCATTCTGATAACTATTAGTAGTGACATGAGTGATACAAACTAGAAATAGAATTAAAGATTAAATAAATGATTTAATCTTCAGTTCGGTATTCGAAAATAGAAGAAATATCTTTGCATGACAAATATAAAGATTGATTAAAGTGACTCTTGTTCGAATGCACGCATAAGGTTTAATTAATTAAATAAGAATATTTAATTAATCCGCATGTACACACAAATGAGTTAGAACTGGACGATTAAATGATATGACGAAGAGATTACTCAAGAATGCCACACAAACATCAAATCAAGAGTTAACTGAGCGATTAAAATAGATGTCGAGTCGAGTAAAAGTGAATACTTAGATAACTCACATAATTATCTAAAATATAGAGGAATGCATTAAAATAGAATTAATGAATTAAATAATTCATTTAATTCAAGACTCGATATTTGAAGAATAATTAAATAAATAATATTTATTTAATTAAGTGATGAAGGGATTTTAAATGAATAATTAAATAAATAAAGAATTTATTTAATTATAGTTGAAATATGATAAAGGTAAATTAAATAAGAATTTATTTAATTTGACAAGAAAAATAAGGTTAATTAGTAACATAATTAAATAAAAAGCGTTTATTTAATTAATCAGATAGAATAAAGAAAATGTAAATTAATTAAATAATTAAGATTATTTAATTAATAGAAGAAATGAAGACTATAGAGAATAATTAAATAATTGACATTATTTAATCATGACCATGAAGAATACAAATTATGAAGAATATGGAAGTCAGAGGCTTAAAACTAGATTTCGGTGTCTACATTTGCCCCTCTTTGATACAATGTCATTTCAGTGTTGTGTCAAAGAAAATTGATAAGAAATATGCCCCAGTAATGCCCCAGTGTAAAACAGGTGAAGGTATGCCCCCTTGGGAGGATAGGCGGGTTCAAAGAACATGAGTGTGCTCTTGAAATCGATGAGAGAACTAGAAGATGAAAGAAAAAAAGGATAGAGGAAAATAGATAATGGTGGTGAAGATGTAGAAAAGAAGAAATGTTAGTGCAAAAAGAAAGATGAATAATAAAAGACCATGATGTTAGTATTAGCAATCTTCAATGTTTCATCGTATCACAAAAGGCGTTGCACTTTATCATCTTTGGGCGGGACTAATACAAATGGAGAAAAACACCATGATATGACATAGATCAAGCTGTGCAAGGTCATCCACTTGCTGACAACAGATAGTCGCAGACAAGGAGTGTCGTTAACTCATACTAAGGGCACAAGTTGCCCTAGTATTTTTGTCAAGACAAACCATAGACATCAAACAAAAGAAAAGACGGGTCATGAGACATCATCACTCCTCTAAATCCTTCATGGGACATCCTTGAGGAAACTAGTAACATGACTAAAAATCAAATTAAAAGTTAGTCGACAGACAACAGTCAAAGAAAACAAAATTCTGATACATCGTTACTTCTCTAAATCCTTCATGGGACATTCTTGAGAAAACTAGTAACTTGAATCCCAGTCATCAATTCACCAAATGTAACACCAAGAAATTTGCACAAGAAACAGATTAGAAGCAAACATGCAATACTAAATCTAAAATGCAAATCTAATGTTAAGCAACAAAGAACAAAGGAAAGTAAAACATAAACAAACTAAAACAATCTCACCAATTTCAAACGTATTTCCATGATTCATCTCGATTTCCCTTCTCCATTTTGCTTGTGTAGTACAATTGCCCTCATATTTCTCATAAGTCGTGCAAGTATAGCCTAAGATAGTGATTAGCAAAATATCGAAGATTCAAGATTAAGTGCTCTCAAAAGTCATAAGATTTCGTGAGAGAGAGTGGAATGAAGAATGACACATCAATTTATAGAAAATTGATTATTCGAATGACAGGTGAAGATTGAAAGATCAACAGACGGTTGAGATCGACTGATTGGACATGCATTCTGATAACTGTTAGTAGTGACATGAGTGATACAAACTAGAAATAGAATTAAAGATTAAATAAATGATTTAATCTTCAGTTCGGTATTCGAAAATAGAAGAAATATCTTTGCATGACAAAGATAAAGATTGATTAAAGCGACTCTTGTTTGAATGCATGCACAAGGTTTAATTAATTAAATAAGAGTATTTAATTAATCCACATGTACATGCAAATGAGTTAGAACTGAACGATTAAATAATATGACGAAGAGATTACTCAAGAATGCCACTCAGACATCAAATCAAGAGTTAACTGAGCAATTAAAATAGATGTCGAGTCGAGTAAAAGTGAATACTTAGATAACTCACATAATTATCAAAAATATAGAGGAATGCATTAAAATAGAATTAACGAATTAAATAATTCATTTAATTCAAGACTTGATATTTGAAGAATAATTAAATAAATAATATTTATTTAATTAAGTGATGAAGGGATTTTAAATGAATAATTAAATAAATAAAGAATTTATTTAATTATAGTTGAAATATGATAAAGGTAAATTAAATAAGAATTTATTTAATTTGACAAGAAGAATAAGGTTAATTAGTAACATAATTAAATAAAAAGCGTTTATTTAATTAATTAGATAGAATAAAGAAAATGTAAATTAATTAAATAATTAAGATTATTTAATTAATAGAAGAAATGAAGACTATAGAGAATAATTAAATAATTGACATTCCAGAGACCAGCCGATGCAGACCCCCTAGTATGTACCTCAAACTTGCCTTTTGAAATTTTCACTGCCGCGCATTTTTATGCATTTAATTCAATTTTTAGTTATGTGTCATTGTTAGAACACCACATTTGTGTGCGCGGATGACGCATCTGTCTGCGGAAAACCGCATTTGTAATTTCACATTAGTCATTTTGCATAGTTAGTCTGCGGTTCAACGCATGTGTAAATTTATGAAACGCATTTGACATTTTGCATCACATTTGCATTTAGAATAGCCGCATGTGTCTATTTTGAAACGTATTTGAATAATTTGCAATGCAACATTTATTTTTCAACGTATATGAATTTAGTGTAACACATGTGATATAATTAGCTACATTTGTTTAATAACAACGCATTTGAATTTTATGCACCGCATATGGTAAAAAGCGACACATGTGAAAAATAATGACGCATTTGAATTTGATTTAGTATAGTCAATTTGCACTAGAATAGATGATTGAGGCTGACATGAGGCATGTATAATGCCATTGCAGGTTGTGCTAGACACGATATATACCCGGGAGTCGAGATTGACTATGTTTCGATTTAGAGACAGTTTGCGGCTAGCAGAGCGATGGATTCTATGGCACCTGGGTTTATTGCACGTGACAAACATGCCCTAGATTTGGGCAAATCGAGGATTATTGACAACTTTGTGTGAGCAGTGGCACTCAGAGACATTGTCTTTCCACCTACCGACTAAGAGGCGACTGTTACCTTAGAGGATGTTTATAGGATCCTCAGACTTCCCATTAGAGGCACATGGGTGACATATAATACCCAGAGGGGTGCAGCCGAGATGTGTAGATACTACCCCCATGCTGACATTAGGCAGTTAAGATTTGATGATTATGAGATTATGTGGTGTGTGTTGGCCCAGAGGTATAGACAGCTAGACTGTTTATTGTGTACATTGATAGGTGGGATAGTACTTCCTGACCGCCGAGGTCATGGTTTTCCTGTGGGGTGGGGGGAGATGCTAGTAGGCATGCTTGAGTGTCAAGTGGTATATGCTTGGGGTTCCTGTGTGCTTGGGATGTTATACTTTCACTTGCATGATATTGCCTACCGAGAGGCACAGTCGATGAGTTGTGGTACCACGCTCCTGATGGTATGGGCATGGGAGCACATTGCCATTTTTCGGCCACCTGTGACAGTTGATCTTCCACATGGAGCTCCTTACGCCTTTTATCATGCGGGGGTGAACACTCAGCACCACATAGGAGATACTGGTTATTTCAGACATGCCATAGACACTATGTAGCAGTTTACATGGAGACCATACTTGGGTTGTGACGAGTGGTTAGATTAGGATGAACATTTTCCATTTTGCAGACAAGCACAGTTCTTGGTTGGACGGACAGTGTCACATGTCCACATTATAGAGCGTCAGTTGCCAGATCATGTCCTGCGGCAGTTTGGAGAGGTGCAGGATGTGCCCAAAGGACGGGCCGAGTTTGCGAGATCCTCGCGAGAGGTCTCGATATGGGGTCCAGAGATACTAGTGGCCATAACAGAAGCAGATATTGATGCACTACAGACACTTCCATGGGGATGGAGGGATGGTCCAGAAGATCCAGGGATGACAGAGGAGTATGATCAGTGGTGGGTAGTGCACAGACCGATCCCCTTGATAGATCTATAGCAGCCAGCTCAGGTAGAGCGGTGAGGGATAGGTCCACAAGGCAGGTGCGGTAGAGGGAGAGGTCAGGGAGCCAGAGGAGGCCATGGTGATGGAGGAGATGATGGCTGAGGTGGACGGCATGGAGGCAGGAGAGGGAGACGTGGCCGGAGGGGACGAGGGCCACCATTGTCACTGACCCATGAGGAGGGACGAGGAGAGGAGGATGTGGCCATGCTGGAAATTGGGAGAGGAGGGGAGGAGGTGGATATTGCGAGAGGTGGAGAGGAGGATATTGCGAGAGGTAGAGAGGAGGTGCATCCCATTGAGGTAGCTATTCCAGACATCTCAGCAGAGGAGGAGATAGGTACCGAGGAGGCAGAGATTGATGCTCTGGGCTTGTTGGGTGCCTACCAGGAGGATGATGAGCGAGATGATGATCACGAGAGAGAGATTCAGGATCATATCCTAGAGGAGTTAGATGAGGAGGAGGATGGGAGAATGAGGGACAGACAGGATGATATAGGGGTAGTGGATCCAGACACAGATACATTGCGTGCTCAGGTTGCATCCTTGGAGGAGCAGATGAGAGTTCTGATGGCCAAGAGGGATGCGTATCAGATGGAGAGGGATAGAGCAGTGATGGATAGGGATCAGGCCATAGCTCAAAGATAGGAGACTGATCAGAGATTTACAGAGCTTAGGGCATTATGTATGGGGCCATCAGCTGCCTTTGCTAGAGAGCTAGTTAGAGTTGGGGAGAGAGAGAGATACTATCGGGATCTGTATGAGGCAAAGATTCTGCCAGAGAGACGGGCTCCTAGTTTTTTAGAGGCACACAGTAGTGGGTCCCAGACCAGGACCCACAGTAGGACAGTTAGCATAGAGGGGGTGGAGTAGCCACGCAGAGTAGGTCCATATGACAGACCTCCCTCAACTCACAGGTCATCGGGTTCCCATCATCATTCCTCCACACACTCTAGACATGATAGCAGTGGCAGTTCAGGATAGGGATACTTCCTGAGATGTATCGAGACATTGTATTTTGATCTTATAGCCTGCAGGCTTCCATGTATTATTGATACATTATGACATTGTGATGTGACATAGTTGAGCGATATATATATATATATATATATATATATATATATATATATATATATATATATATATATATATATATGATTTTGGCAGTGATTCTCATGATATGCATTTCTATGTATTAACTATGCAGTCTTTATTTATACATGTGATGTTTACATGATATGCCTATGTGATGTATGAGTATATGTATTTTATGATGTTTATGCAGCTAATGAAATAATGTTGATCCTATGTGATGTATGCAATTTATAAATTATGAGATGTAATATGATGTTATATGTATGATGCCGACTACATGTGATGCTATACATATGTAATGTGATGCATGTATCTATACTTGCTTTTTACATGGAATGCTTATGATATGTATTGTTTGATGATGAATGTCTATTATGCCATGATGATCTAGATATGAAATATCCCTATATGTATGTATTTTTCTAACATGTACGTTGATGTAGGATGATGTATAATGTTTTGTGTCACAGGACTCTGTCATAATGCAAGAAAGAAGAACTGTTAGTGCGGAAAGAAAGATCGAGAAAGAATGAAATACAAGAGATAGATGTTAGTATTAGCAATCTTTGATATTTTGCTGTATCACAAAAGGTATTACACTTTATCATCATTGGGCTGGACTAATACAAATGGAGAAAAACACCATGATATGACGTAAATCAAGGTATGCAAGGTCATCCACTTGCCATTAACAGACAGTCGCAGACAAGGATTGTCATTAACTCATACTAAGGGCACAAGTTGCCCCAGTCTTTTTGTCAGGACAAACCACAAACAACAAACAAAGTAGAAGACGGGTCATGAGACGTCATTGCTCCTCTAAATCCTTCATGGTACATCCTTGAGGAAACTAGTAACATGACTCAAAATCAAATTTAAAAGATAGTCGACAAACAACAGTCAAAGAAAAATAGAATTATGATATATTGTTGCTTCTCTAAATCCTTCATAGGACATCCTTGAGAAAGCTAGTAACATAATTCCTATCATAAAGTCAAATGAAAAGATAAGATAAATAAGCCATAAAGTCAATAAGCCAATAAAATATTTGCCAAAACTTGATTTTTTTGTTTGATCCATTTTGATTGATAAAGGATTGATTGAAAGAGCCTGATTGCAGGAGATACACATACCAGATAAGACTTTGAGTCTGGTTTCAATGTTATGACTATTTGTATAAGGCATGACAAAGCCTAGTTTTTAGAAAGACATGTATCGTATAAGACGTTGAGTCAGATGTCGTTGATGTGATAACCTGTATAAGGCTATGTTTGATTGTTTGATCTTGTTGATTATGCAGGAATGACTCATCCTGTATAAGACATAGATTGTTTTGCTGATATCAGTATTCAGGAAGGACTCATCCTGAACAAGATACAGGTCGATTTCCATGATGATGATGTCTGTTTCCAGGAAGGACACATCCTGTAGCAGACATTTGTTGATCTGTTTTGATTGTTTTGTTTGGCAAGTTGTTTGATATGACTTAGAGACATTGCTGACTTGTTCACCAGATTGATGCCTGACTTGAGACGATGCATTGACAATTGACTGTGTGATGAAAAAACCCTAAAGGACTGACCTAGTGCGGCCTCGAGGGCTCATCGATTGATGGCCTTGCCTACGTTGTACATGCAGAGACCTCGTAGTTTGACTCGACTTGACTGACAAGACTGACTACAAATAGAAGATGTGTGTGAAAGTAAATGTGACAAACCCTAATAGACTGACCTAGTGTGGCGTCGGGGGCTCATCGATTGATGGCCTTGCCTACGTTATACACGCAGAGACCTCGTAGTTCGACACGACCAATGACCTTGTCATATAGACATATGGATTAAATCATAAATTTATACAGACAAACCTAAACGGACTAACCTAATGCCTCGGGGGCACATCGGCAGATGGCCTTGCCTACGTCCAGTTGTAGAGGCAACGTAGTTCGACAAACAAAAAAGACTAACAAGTGCGACTGACTCTTGACTCTATTTTTTGGATTTTTGAAATGTTTTGATTTTTTTGTCTTTTTGAAGTTTTTTGATGTTTTTGTATTTTCTCAAGCCATTTTGCGATGTTCTTGGATTTTCCATGGTTTTACGTCTTCAACACAACCAATGTAAGAACCAATATGACACATGTCAAGTGTTTTCCCCTAGTCGAGTACAAGACCAACTGACTATGAATAGGGTAAAATGGGGGATATGAACTACACTCGATGTCAATCGTTCCAAGTCATGGGAAAGACTACCACTTATTACGAATGGTATATACAAGCGATGGGTATGAAAGATAAGGGATATGTACAGGGATAGGTGGTACGTACAGGGATAAGAGATATGTACAGGGAAGTGGACTATGTACAGGGCCATGGATTATATACAATGATAAGGACTATGTACAATGCCAAGGACTAGATTAGAATAATAGTAGACAAAGGAGTAGAGTTAACTACACATGGCACTTGTTTGCCAGGTTTTCACCATGGTACTTATCCAAAGCACCACCGAAGTGGTTTTCACTATTGGATGAATGATTTGTCTTTACTATTTTCTAGATTATCTAATTTTTTTGGTGTTACCAAGACGCCTGTTTGCCAGGTTTTCACCTTGATAACGATTTTTGTAATTTTCTTATTTTTTTGTATTTTTGCTAATTAAGACAAAGGCTCCGAGAAGCTATGCGTAGAACTTCTTCAGATGCAGAATATTGATTGGTGAGGACAATGGTTCCCCTTCAGGAGTAGAGAGTTGGTATGCTCCTGATCCAAAAGCTTCCGTAACAATATAAGGTCCTAACCAATTTGGTTCAAACTTTCCTGGTTTTTCTCTTTCTGCTTGATTCTTTGGGTTCTCCATTAAAACCAGGTCACCAATGTCAAAGTTTCTGTTCAATACCTTCCTGTTATAGCTACGACGAAGGTGATTATGATATGCTTGAAGATGGTCTAGTGCCTTCTGTCTTTGCTCATCTAGGAATTCTAGCTTATGAAGTCTTGATACTCGGTACTCTTCATCATCAATATGGCCTTTCAAGGATACCCTTAGGGAAGGAATCTCAACCTCAATAGGTAGAATAGCTTTAGAACCAAATACAAGTGAATATGGAGTAGCACTAGTGGGAGTACGCATACTAGTGCGATAAGCCCATAAAGCAAGGTTAAGCTGTAAATGCCAGTCATGACCAGCATCATTGATAGTCTTCTTGAGGATTCTAATGATGGTCTTGTTAGATGCCTCTGCTTGGCCGTTACCTTGTGGGTAGTATGGAGTGGAAAAATGATGTTGGATATGAAATTCATCACACAGGTGGTAGAATTCTTGGTTCTTAAATGGGCGGCCATTATCAGTGATTATGGACTGAGGGACACCATACCGACAGATGATATAGTTCGGGATAAACCTAGAAATCAGCCGGTAATGTATGTCATAGGAATGGCTTCAATCCACTTCATAAAATACTCACTGGTAGTGATAATGAATTTGTGTCTATTAGATGATGTGGGATGGATCTTACCTATGAGGTTGAGTCCCCATTGGGCAAAGGGCCATGGTGACGTTATAGGACGAGCTCCTGTGGCACATGTATCAAGTCTCCATGAACTTGCATTGGCGGAATTTTGTTAAAGACATATGAGTCTTTCCATAGTAGGCAAGAATAACCCAATCTCATAATCTTGGCTAAGGTAGGACCGCTAGAATGGGAACCACATATACCCTCATGCACCCCACACAAGGTTGCTTGTGCTTTAGTAGAATCAAGACATCTCAGTAGGGTATTATCTAAGGTGCATCTATATAGGGTGTCTCCGACGATGGTGTATTTGGCTGACTTGCGGAGGAATGTCCTACATTGGTTATTTGATAGGCCAGTGGGTATGACTTCAGCATGAAGGTAATCATAGATTTCTTTGTACCATGGGGAATCAGGACCAACAATGTCACATACCATTTCAGAATCTGGGATATCGTAGGCTGGGACCAAAAGCTATTCTACCAAGAACTCAAACTTAGGCACGTTGTTAGGAATGTCAAGAAGTGATGCAATTGTAGCCATAGCGTCTGCTGCCCTGTTTAAAACACGAGGTATCTGATAAAATTCGACTTTGTCAAAGTACTCCTTAAAGCTATTAGCCATGCGCTTGTATGGAGCAAGCTTCTCATCCTTAGTCTCATAATCATGATTTACTTGTCTAATTACCAGTTGAGAATCTCCATATACTTGTAAATTCTTAATTTTCCACTTGACTACCATACATAACCCTGTCACTAAAGCTTCATACTCTGCCATGTTGTTAGTGCATGGGAATACAATCCTGAATGACTTAGGGATGGAATCACACTGTGGTGTAATAAACAGTATACCAACCCCTGAACCATGATTTGTATGTGAGCCATCAAAGTATAGTTTCCATATTATGTTTGTGTCAATTGTGAATATGAACTCATCTGGAAAGTCTGCAACTAATGGGTGATCTGCGTGTATGGGTGTGTCAGCTAACTGATCAACAATGACTTGTTCTTTAATAGATTTTCTTTCTACATACTGGATATCATACTCACTAAGTATCATAACCCATTTAGCCAGTCACCCTGTTAATGCTACCTTGCTGAGGAGATATTTTAGAGGGTCTATTTTAGCAATCAACATTGTTTAATGGTTTAGCATTTAGTTCCTTAATTGTTCAGTAGCAAATACTACTGCAAGACAGACACGTTCAATGGTACTATAGTTGAGCTCATAACCTACCAAAGTCCAACTGATATAATAGACTTCCCTTTCATGACCTTCATCGTCATTCTGTGCAAGCAATGCTCCAAGTGATGAATGGGTTGCTGTAATATAAAGAATCAATGGTCTTCCTTCAATGGGTGGCATTAAAACAGGTGGTGTGAGTAAATATTCTTTAATCAGTTGAAAAGCCTCTCCACACTTGGTTGTCCATGCAAAGGGTACTCCTTTCTTAAGTAGATGTTAAAAAAGGATGTGTCTTATCTGCTAACTGCACTATAAATCTTCTGATAGATTGCAACCTTCCCTGTAATGTCCTTAGTTGACTGAGATTAGTGGGTGGTGGCATGTCCATGATTGCTTTCACCTTAGCAGGATCCACTTCAATGCCTTGTTTAGAAATGATATGACCTAAAAAATTTCCTGACTTGACTCCAAACACACATTTCTTTGGATTAAGTCTTATTGTGCATGTTTTGCACACATGCCCTGCCATAGGCAGGGACCCCCTTTTTTTTCTCCCGATAGGCTACTTTGCTCCTGTCTTGTTTTGCGTGCCCATTTTCCAAGCCCAAATTGGTCATGTGCCTTCAAACTATCAAATCCCCTACCCAAATTCACCTACTTAGGGTATTCAAATCCATGAAGAAATAAAGTCGTCCGTCCCCTTTCTGCCTTTTGTCTTGTTCCTGTTGTTTTGGAAACATATGTAGACCCCTATCAGTCTGGTTTCCACATCTTTGACTTTGGGGCTAACTTTTTGGAGGATTTGGATGTGTTTGGGGTCCCTAAGTGAACTGCCAAGGTTTCGTCAACGTTACGTTAAGTTTCGGTGGTTTCAGAGCTTCGTCCCTCTTTGGCTGTTTTGGAAACATTCGTGGACCCCTGTTGGTTTGGTTTCCACATTTTTGACTTTGGGGCTAACTTTTTGGAGGATTTGGGATGCGTTTGGGGTCCCTAAATGAACTGCCAAGGTTTTGTCAATGTTCCATTAAGTTTCGATGGTTTCAAAACTTTCCCTCCAAAATTCCCTTCCTCTTTGGCTGTTTGGAAACATCCGTGGACCCCCGTTGCTCCCGTTTCCACATTTTTGACTTTGGGGTCACCCTTTTTTGGATCTAGGATGTGTTTAAGTGTGTAAATGAACTGCCAAGCTTTTGTCAACGTTCCATTAAGTTTCGATGGTTTCAAAACTTTCCCTCCAGAATTCCCTTCCTCCTTGGCTGTTTGGAAATATCCGTGGACCCCCGTCACTCCCGTTTCCACATTTTTGACTTTGGGGTCACCCTTTTTTGGATCTGGGATGTGTTTGAAGTGCGCAAATGAATTTCCAAGGTTTTGTTAAGTTTCGATGGTTTCGGAACTTTCCCTTCGGAATTCCCTTCCTTCTTGGATGTTTGGAAACAACCGTGGACCCCCATCGCTCCCGTTTCCACATTTTTGACTTTGGGGTCACTCTTTTTTGGATTCAGGATGTGTTTGAGGTGCTTAAATGAATTGCCAAGGTTTTGTTAATGTTCTGTTAAGTTTCGGTGCTTTCAGAACTTTCCCTTCGGAATTCCCTTCCTCCTTGGCTGTTTGGAAACATCCGTGGACCCCCGTCGATCCCGTTTCCACATTTTTTACTTTGGGAGCAACCTTTTTTGGATCTGGGATGTGTTTGAAGTGCGTAAATTAATTGCCAAAGTTTTGTCAAAGTTTGGTTAAGTTTCGGTGGTTTCAGAGCTTCATCCCCCTTTTGCTGTTTTGGAACATCCGGCGGCCACCTCCCTTCTGGCCTCCGGAGCTCGGCCCCTCTGTGGCCATTTCCAGGGCTCCGCTTCTCCATGGTCATTTTGAACATCTAGGAGCCTCCCTTCTTCCTGGCTATTTTGAACATCCGGGAACTGCCTCCTTCCTAGCTGTTTTGGTATCCGGGGCCTACCTCCCTTCTTGGTGGTTTTGAACATCTGGGGCCTCCCTTCTTCCTGGCTGTTTTGAACATCCAGGAACTGCCTCCTTCCCATGTTTTCAACATCCGGAGGCTGCCTCCTTCCCGGTTGTTTTGAACATCAGGGAGCCCGCCTTCTTCTCGGCTGTTTTGAACATCCGGGAGCCTACCTTCTTCCTGGCTATTTTGGCTTCCGTCCGTTGTCTGCCTTTTGGCTTTCTTTCGCCGTCTTTTTGCCCTCTAGTGCTCGCACCCTTGAAGCACGCATTAATGTTTATGGCCCAAATGAGCTCTAAATATGAATATCAAGATATTTTGATGATGCATGGATGGATCTAATAGGGAATTTGTAGGTTTGATTGACATTTTCCTTAACTCATGTATAAATGCACTTACGACACTTCGTGTTTGCAGGAGTCAAGAAGCCTTCCATAGGTTTATCAGAGAGGCCCATTGAGGGAGTTGTCCTACCTTTTTTTAGATGATGATGATTTTTAAGGAGCTTTTTTCCCGAATCAGGGGCCACCAATCCATTGATGCCAATCATCGACAGACTCGTTTGATCAAAGGAAGAACACTGCAAACACATCAAGCAAAAGACAATTTTTAGGCAATTTTAGCTACAGTGAAAAGGGAAATTAGCTAAATGATGAAATTGCTACAGTGACTGGCACTAGATGAAAAAATAGAGAAAAGACAAGGAATGTATTTTAAATTGCTAGATAATGGAAGGTAGGTGAAACCCTATTGTAAATCAAATCTGGGCCATTCGATGTAATTGAATCCTAGCCATTCATTTGGGCTTTGGAAAACTATAAATAGGGGCTTGCCCCTCATTTGTAAGGGTTGGAGAGCTATTGTAAAAAGCATTTTGTAGCAATAGAAGACATCAATGCATGATTTTATGAATGTTCTCTTTGATTTTTCCCATCTTGCATGCATGGTTCTACTTCCATGTTAGTTTAGTATTAGTTTCTTGAATGGCTGTCATGATGGTGTTGTTGTTATAGTATTTGATGAGCTTCCAACCCATACTTTTAGCACTTGTTGATGACAAGCTACTATGCAAAGTTAGTTTGGGCTTCTTTATTCCATTGTTGCAACTTAGTTCGATTGCATGTTCATGATGTGCATGTGCAACTTGAAAATCAACAGACCTTAGGAGATTGCACTAGTTTTGTGTAGCTGTAGGTTTCTCTTGGTCAAGAAAAAACTCAGTTTAGGAAGCCTGTCTACTTTAGTAGCCACCATTGTCACTGTTCATTCGTAGCTTAGGATTAGAATAGCTTTCTTAACCCTTATCCTTTTGCTGTTTATTTTAATCCTTGGTTAGAGTAGGACCCAAAGCATCACCATGAAGCTAAATCAGATGAACTTGATGAGTTTCAACTTGCTGTTTTGAGTGGACAACCATTGTTCATTCACTTCCAGCACTTTGAAATTGCATTTGCAAACCCAACTTCCCATGCTTTGTAACTCATCTGTAAGACCGCCTTGTGATTCTAGCAAATCACATCAAACAACTGAGATATTCCAAGCACTGTCAAGACCTAACATTAGAGACCTTGGGATAGTGTTCTGCAATATGATTATGGAAGATTGTCTTTCAAGAGAGGTAGTGCACCTATGCACTGCTTGTGTTGAGAAGTACATAAAAAAACATATCAAAAAGTCTCACATTATACTTATCTAGCCTCTGAAATATCTTGTCTAAAACCTGTAAATGTTCTGCCCTTGTCTTGGATTTTGCAATAAGGTCATCGACATAATCCTCCATAAGAGTGTGTACTAGATCATGAAAGATAGTAGTCATGGCATGTTGATAGGTTGCTCCAGCATTCTTGAGTCCGAAGAGAATTATAACATTCCAACAATATGTTCCCCAAGGACAAGTGAAAGCTGTCTTAGGTTGGTATTCAGTTGCAATTCTGATCTGGTTATATCCTGAGAATCCATCCATAAGGGACAACATCTCATATCCTGCTGTCATGTCAACTATCATGTCTATGTTAGGCAAAGGGAAGTCATCCTTAGGACAAGCTTTGTTGATGTGTCTAAAATTAGTGCAGATGTGGATGCCCCCAGTTGGTTTAGTGATTGGTACAAGATTGGAAATCCAATCTACATAGTCGATAGATCTGATGAAACCAACATCTAAGAGTTTCTTGAGTTCTGCCTTGACTAATAAAGCAATTTGTGGGTGCATTTTTCTCAATTTTTTTTTCACTGGTTTGGCACTTGGTCGTAAGGGAAAATGATGCAAAACAAGTTCAGGATCCAACCTCTACATATCTGCATATGACCAAGCAAAATTTATTTGTCTTTGTGCAAAGAAGTTATGGAACTTCGGCTGCTCTTCTGTTGTCAATGATGCTGCAAAATAAACTAGTCGAGGATTCTCTTTGGTACCTATGTTGACTTCTACTGATTCTTCAACGAGCATGGGTGACCTTTCCTATGCAACTGGGAGAATGTTCAAACCTCCATCCTTAGGTGCCTCAAAGAGGTTTTCACCTTCAGATGCGTCCTTTATTTTTACTTTTTCATTGTCTAAAGGTGCCTTTCGGTTTTCACCTAGAGACTCATCCTTTTTATCTTGTTTATTCTTTTTCTCATTTTTGCGACTGGAGGGTTGAAAAGATTCCCAAAAATATGCTTTGTTGTCCAAGTCAATAGTAAAACTAGCCTTATGATCACCATTTGGTATGCCTTCTCGTAATCCCAGGAACTCAGCAATTGCTTCGTCGTTCTCAAACATATCTAAGATGGGTGTGTCTTGTTGGTCCCAATCAATGAGCTGGGGATAGATTAAGGGCATGTCATCATCAGAGTTATCAAAGTTTAATGGGGTCAAGGTAAAGATTGAATTATTCATGTGGTTACAAAAGTCTTGTACCAGGTCCTTTTTGCTCTTAGGTTTGGGTCTAGGTGGATGGATAGGTGGGCCTAATGCCAAGGTTTGACTATCTGAAACAGGTGGCTCAGGTTGCCACAAGGTAGGATCAAGTGATTCCCAATAGTAGTGTTTAAACCACTCCTCCTTTGTCATTTTATTTGGTGGACAGGAATTTAAGGGATTTGGTGAGGAACTTAACATCAAGTCAAGTTCTCCAAATAACTTGTCGAGGTCCATGGAAGTAGAGGATAGGGAATCCCACTCATAATCGTTAGAGTCGGGGGAGTCACAATGATATTGGTCCACTGGTTCGTGAGATGTCTTAATATCTTCTGAAGCACTTACTTCCTCAAGTAAGGGTGATGGGGTACTAGGAACGCCAATTTGAATCAGTTGAAACCCTAGTCCTACTCCTTTTGGCCATTGAGAAACAAATATTGGTTCAATCCTGCCATCTTGGTTTAAGCCTAAACCACTCTGTCTATCATATCCTTTTCTTTGCATGATTTTAAAACCCTTTCCATATATATTTGTAGGAATATGAGCAAGTAAGAGGGGTTCCTCGTCATCTTCCCTATACAACCAGGAAATGACATCTTCTATATTTACGGCCTCTTTGCTTAATTCACCCCATTTAGTAAAATTTGTTGTGGGAGGAATGTGTATAGTGACCATAGATTGTCTCTTATCTGATGTAGGTAAACCATATGACTTAGGAGGAATTAAATGACTAACACAATAAGAATTTTTCATGTAATACTCTCCACAACCCTTGTCTTGGATCTCAACCCTAGGAGCGGTAGGAACAGAGGGTGAAATAGATGTTCGAGTGAGTGTAGTTGGATCAACATAGGAGGATGAATTGGACGATGAGGCCTCTTGGTTTACTGGCACTTGGTGTTGGGGGATCTCCTTTAGATTAGTGCAATACTGGAAAGGATCGAGATCACCATCTATAGTTATTTCTATGCCATTGTAAGGGAATTTAAGACACTAATGATACGTGGAAGGGACTGCCTTCATGGCATGGATCCATGGTCTACCTAGCAGAAGGTTATAAGGAAGGGTGAGATCCAAGACCTGGAAATTTGTCTCCATTACCGCAGGACCAATTCTGATAGGAAGTGTTATGACTCCCTTTGATTTTCTTTCCTCATCATCATAAGCTTTAATGATAATACTCTTGGTCATGTCGACACATGCTTCTGAGATACCTAAAGCCTTAATTAATTTTAAAGTGCACAGATTTAACCCTGCTCCTTCGTCTATCAAAACTCGTCTAACTTTGGTGTCATCAAAAAGGACTTCTAGATGTAAAGGGTCGTTGTGGTTCATCTTTTCAGTTGCATAGTCTTGTTCAAAAAATGTGGCATGGTGATTATTGGTCAAGTAGCCTACCATTTCCTGGAAATGATTGACATCAAGATCATTAGGGACCGTGGTGTTCTGTAAAGCCTTATCAAGGATAGATCGATGCTTAGGGGAAATACGCAACAATTCCAAGATTGAGATTTGGGCTGGGGTCTTCCCCAACTGGTCAAGAAGGTTATATTGTAACTTGGAAGGTTGGGGTGTTTTCTGCGATGGAGGACCTTGGATAGTGAACTTAATACGACGAGTATTCACCGCACACTCAGGATTAGTATTGATAATAATGGTATTGATATTCTCATCGGCGGCGTGAAGGCAGTCAATGATTTTTCCACTATTATAATCGTGCTTGACACTGGCATAGTTGGATGACATATTGGTCTTAGTGCTCGAACTGGGGATAGTTCCTTTCCCATGATCATGTAGTGGGTCAAAAAATACTTGATGATCAGTGTTGGATGACTTTTGTTTTTGTCCACTAACTTCAATAATTCTCTTTTCGATAAGATCTTGTATGATATTCTTTAGTTGTCGATAGTTTTGTAGGTTATGTCCCTTAGTTCTATGATAATCACAAAAGGCATTATCATCCCACCAAGCTAGTTTAAATTTTCCTGGATTGTATTGTCTTGGTTCCTACAGCTGTATGAGATAATGTTGTAACAGTTGTTTGAACACCGACTCAATGGGTTCCCCTAAGGGAGTGAACTCACGTTTTTGAAATCTTCTTGGTTGTGGACATTAAGTATTTTGGACCACGTTAGGAGGTTGATTGAAAACATTAAGCATGTTGGAAAAAGTATGAGGTCCTTGTAATGTGAGGAGGGGTCTTGCTTGTAGTGTTTTAGCATCAACCACCCCCTCATTGGTGACATTTTTGTTGCAAGACCAGAATCTATTTCTGTCAGTGGGGGTGTTTTGTACGATCGAGTTTCTATTGGATGTTGATGTCTTGAGTTCTCCCTTTTCAATGAGATCCTTCTCTATTATGACCCCTTTTTCCACTAGTTCTGAGAAAGAGGTACAACAATGTACCCTTAAGTTACTCCTGAGTTTTGCATGAAGGTTTTCTTGAAACATTGTAACTTTTTGTTTTTTGGGTATCTCGACAGGACACCTACTAGCTATAGTTCTCCATCTTTGGAAGAAAGCAATGAATGTTTCCCCTTCGTCTTGTGTTGTGTGACACAAGGTTGCTATATTTATCTTGTGGTCTATGTTGAAGGAGAATTGCTCCACAAATTTCTCAACCAGTTCACCCCAAGATCTAATGCCAGAATCTAGACCCAAAAACCACTCTAGTGCAATTCCTACAAGACTTCTTGGAAATAGTCTCATAAGATACGTGGGGTCATAAGCGACATCTATGCATGTGGTAGAAAATTCCCTTATATGTTCTATTGGATTTTGTTTTCCATTGTACTTAGGGAGATTCAGTATGACATATCCGTGAGGGAAAGGGGTCATATACAATGATCTATCAAAGGGGAATGGGCATATGTCCTTTGTTGAAAATGATTTCTTAGTTGACACCGACATGTTATCCATTTGCGTTTGTAATGCATGCATTTGTGTTTGTAAGATGTCAACTTGGGTCAAAGATGTGCTAGGGGGATTATACAGATCCATGTATGTGTTCTGAAATCCAAAGTCTCGTGATGGGTTTCAATTGAACATTGGCATTTGAGGTGGATTTGGATTTGGAATGTTGGTAAATGTGTTTTGGTCTAGAATCTGCATAAATTGGTGTTGACCTGGGATCTGTGTAAATGGATTTTGAATACCACTTTGGGAAAAGGGGTTATGATTGGGAATCTGTGTAAATGATTGGTATCCACCAATTTGAGAAAATGGATTCTGATTCGGAATATGTGTGAATGGATTCTGAGTACCAATTTGGGAGAGTAGATTCTGACTCAAAAACTGCGTGAATGGTTCTAATTGCCATATTGGAAGGAGGGAATACCTCCTGTTTGTGTGATCCGTGGTATAGTACTAGTGACTGGAGCACTAGGTATGGCCGTCGACTGTGGTATGGTACTCGTGATACTAGTGTTAGGTATGGTCGTTGACTGTGAACTTGTGACACCGACATAAGGTGTAAAGGCTGAGGTTTTAGGTCTTTTACTCCCAACAAGAGGACCGAAGGGAGTGGATGATGAAGCCCCTATAGTGAAATTAAATCCTGATGTCACACTAGATGTACCAAATGGGGACGTATGGACTGTCATACTCTATGTAGGTGTACTAGATGGCATAGTTGTGCTAACCTAAGGTATAGTAGTACTAGCAGTCATGGTATTTGTCCCTTGTGTAGGTTGAGTTTGTAAGGTGATGATATCAAATCCTGGAGGTAAGGTAGCACCTTCAGCTAGCAATTTGGTTAAGTATCATTTTCCGTGATTTTCTAGGCACTCATCTACAAAAGAGGCAAACTCAGGGTCCTATGCGGCAGCCTCTATGTCTTCTACTGCAATATGTCCTTGAGTGTTTCTAGTGGTGAATTTGTCTAATAGAGTCTTATGAGGTCTTGAAGAAAATGGATTGATGAATTCGTTTGGGTTCGACATGTTTTCTCTCTCTCTTCTCTTAGACCTAGTTTCAACCATGTAAGACAAGCTCAATATGCGGGAAATGCAAAACCATATCTATGAACAGTATGACCCTAGTCTATGTTTTTGAGATTTTCGTATGCAAAATAAGGAATGAATGCAACTATTTTTTTTTGGTATTTTCTATGTGAATAAGGTATGTCTAAAATGATGCTATCCTAGGATGACAGTGTCTAAGTATGCAAATTCTAAGCAAGATTTTGTGGTAGTCAATTTTGTGAACCTAAGACAAAGGGACCAACTACCTAAAGTCTAACCAAGGAATCAATTTAGTTTAAGTCAAGGAACCAATGTAGGACGAGGATCAAAGACAAGTTGAGTTTCCTAACTAGACTAATGAGCTAGGAGGACTCTGTGTAGGACAAAGGATATACTAATAAAACTAGGTTCAATGAAAAATTTCGTTGACACCATGACTTTTCTAGAGTGTAGATGGTGAACTAGTCCTAAAGTATGTAAAAGTGACCTTTCTAGAAGTTTAATGCAAGGTAATATGTATTCTAAGATGAAACTAAACTCTGAATGAAGACAAATATGGTAATGACCGAATGAACCTAAAGGATGCAAAATTGAGCAAATCGTTGCAGGTTTCTATTCAAGGACTGTTTGTGTAAAGACAACTGAAACTGGTATAATCGTGTTGACTGGACAGTGACTGTGAATTCTAGTTTTTTGATAATTAGACAGATGTGTTGCGGGATTTCACAGTTGTGGTTCAAGTTAACAGTTGCGGTCTTCCAGTGATCAATTGCGTTTCTCTGGTAATTTCAATGTGTGACTTTGACAGATACGGTTAACCTTCTAACAAATGCGACTCGTAATGACAATTGTGACTCAAAATATAACGCATGCGGATTTTTGCAAAGAAATTATGAGCTAAACTGGCAGATGTGACTCTATGCTAAACAGATGTGACTGATACTGACATATGTAATGCAAAGCTAAACAGATACGAATCGTGATAACATATGTGACTCAAAGTTAAACAAATGCGACTCCTAATAATAGATGCGACTCAAAAGTAAACAAATGCGACTCTAAAATTCAATTGTGACTTTCTGGTGAACAGTTGCAACTCTCTGTGTATTTTCAGTGATGAGATTTAAATTGACTCCATTTTCTGTGATCAAATTCTGACAATCAAAGACAATCATAAGACAAAGTGTTTTCAATTTTTATTTTGGACTCAAAGAACGTTTAAGTTGATAACAAACAAGCACATCCTAATAGGCCAAAGGCCTAGGGTTTGTATACTTGTTATAGCCCACCTTTTATACCCCGGATTGGTGATAAGCACCTTTCCTTCTCGAGAGTGGATAGATTATAAATTTGGTGGCATTGGCTCCCCTCCACGGTTCATTAACGTCTTTCGAGCACACCAATTTTGAATTCTTTGGGTAATGACCTCCCAAGAACTGCTATCTCTAATCAAGGGGATCAGTAGTGAGTATCTTTGGGCATGATACTGTACCCTGCACTATACTAAGCAACGACCATAAATAGGTTGGTCTCTAAAACAAAAGGTATTTAGTATGAAAATTCTGTTTGTGGGGCATGATCCATACGACGAGAGTCCCCTTTCGAATCCATCTCGTCGGAACCATACTCATGATTCTTGGGTTTTCCCCAAGAACCCACTTTTATATACCGGATGGAAGTCCCTCAGGTTTAGGGTGCTACCGGTCTGAGTCATCCTAGGGTGAGTACTTTTTCCCACCAGAATAGGCCCAAATTCTAGAGTTGGTAACCATTTATCTTACACCCAGGATCACACAGATGCGCAAGGGGAGAGGATGCTTCGATATACCAAGTCGTGAGGGTAACCAGATTTGTGCTTTCACACTAAACACATTAGAAACTTGTTAATTTTAACCAAACGAAAGATTTTCTACGCTACCAAACAATCTGTTTCAAAATTAACTAGGGTCTTTGACAAGCATCTTGCAGAAAAACTCGTTAGTAGTTTTCAATATCGTCTTCGTCAATCGTCCTACAAAAGCTTGTTAACTCCAAATGGCCACACGCTGAAAATTAGATATTAGTAACACACAAATCAATTGAAAATTTTAGATTTCCAAAAATAGAAATAAAGGTTTACCATTCAATTGTGTCGCTGTGTTACCAATCAGATGCGTTGATATTTTCTTCAATTGCGGCTTGGTATTCACCAGTCAATTGCGGTTCAGGAATTTTTAGATGCATCTTTTCTTCTATCAGATGCGGTTCAGGAAGTCAATTGCATCGCTTCATCAAACTGATGCGTCATTTCATATGAAAAACCTACAAAAATCAAAATAAAAGTCTACGGATTCGCGAAGATGGTATCTTCACGTCAGGTTCACCAAATGTAACGCTAAGAAATTTGCACAAGAAACATATTAGAAGCAAACATGCGATACTAAATCTAAAATGAAAATCTAATGTTAAGCAACAAAGAACAAAGGAAAGTAAAACGTAAACAAACTGAAAAAATCTCACCAATTTCAAACGTATTTCCATGATTCATCTCGATTTCCCTTCTCCATTTTGCTTGTGTAGTATAATTGCCCTTAGATTTCTCGTAAATCATGCAAGTATAGCCTAAGATAGTGATTAGAAAAATATCGAAGATTCAAGATTAAGTGCTCTCAAAAGTCATAATATTTCGCGAGAGAGAGTGGAATGAAGAATGACAAATCAATTTATAGAAAATTGATTATTCGAATGACAGGTCAAGATTGAAAGATCAACAGACAGTTGAGATCGACTAATTGGACATGCATTCTGATAATTGTTAGTAGTGACATGAGTGATACAAACTAGGAATAGAATTAAAGATTAAATAAATGATTTAATCTTCAGTTCGGTATTCGAAAACATAAGAAATATCTTTGCATGACAAAGATAAAGATTGATTAAAGCGACTCTTGTTCGAATGCACACACAAGGTTTAATTAATTAAATAAGAGTATTTAATTAATTCACATGTACACGCAAATGAGTTAGAACTGGATGATTAAATGATATGACGAAGAGATTACCCAAGAATGCCACTTAGACATCAAATCAAGAGTTAACTGAGTGATTGAAATAGATGTCGAGTCGAGTAAAAGTGAATACTTAGATAACTCACATAATTATCTAAAATATAGAGGAATGCATTAAAATAGAATTAATGAATTAAATAATTCATTTATTTCAAGACTCAATATTTGAAGAATAATTAAATAAATAATATTTATTTAATTAATTGATGAAGGGATTTTAAATGAATAATTAAATAAATAAATAATTTATTTAATTATAGTTGAAATATGATAAAGGTAAATTAAATAAGAATTTATTTAATTTGACAAGAAGAATAAGGTTAATTAGTAACATAATTAAATAAAAAGCATTTATTTAATTAATCAGATAGAATAAAGAAAATGTAAATTAATTATTTAATTAAATAATAGAAGATTATTTAATTAATAGAAGAAATGAAGACTATAGAGAATAATTAAATAATTGACATTATTTAATCATGACCATGAAGAATACGAATTATGAAGAATATGGAAGTCGCAGGCTTAAAACCAGATTTCGGTGTCTACAGTATCTATTTATCATTGTTAGAGAGTTGCAAAATATGAATTGTCCTCTGTCCTATAGGATTGAGAAAGGAAAAACACTATCAAACAGTGATTGAATCATAACAAATAGTCCAAAAACAATGAAAGTTACTGTCAAATGGTGACAAAAATCTGTCCTCTAAGTCATTTGCACATGGTGATTGAGAACACAGTGAGTAAGAAATAAAAGAGCACTGGATCATAACACTACAAAATGGTCATGAGTTATGCAATGAAATTTACTATTCTTTTGATCACAAAGGAGATCAAGATAATAACCAACATACTGATGTGCACAAATAATGTTCATGGAGTGCAAACTTCCTTACAAAACAATTACCACAATAGAGTTTGATGTGAATTTCACTTGCTATTTTGTGCTGATATGGATATGTTCTAACCTATAGTTAATTGTTGTAGCATAAAAGATAGGCTAAATAGTTGTTCATATACCATTGTTTCAAATTCTAAATTGTTATACCTTATACTAGGAGCAAATCTATACATGTAAGACACCATTGTTTCAAATTCAAAATTGCTTGCTCTTTCACAATTGTTTGCTTCATTTATTTGATCTAAGACAACTAGTTGTATAGAAGATGCTCTCAAAATCATAGTAAAATCCTTTATTTCGGGATGACTATTCAAAATATTTTCCATCATAACAATGAACAAAAGCATCAGTCATTAACTTGAACTTTGCAAGAGTTTCATCAAATTCTACTCTTCCACTCTCTTCCATTCTGAATTTTAATCCCAATTTCATCCATGAAGAACTTCCTCAGCCTGTAGATCCTGCTGTTAGCCATAACTTTACCAGGTGTCGAGGATAGCTTCGAGTTTTTACCCAAACAGCAATTGACAAAATTTGACCTTACTAGATTTTGATCTGGTAAGGCTAAATTTTGTCAATTGCTGCTTGGGTAAAAACTTGAAGCTATCCTCGACACAGGTGGTAAAGTTATGGCTAACAATAGGATCTATATGTTGAGGAAGTTCTTCATGGATGAAATTGAGAATAAAATTCAAAATGGAAAAGAGAGTGGAAAAGTAGAATTTGATGAAACTCTACAAATTTTAGGTTAATGATTGATGCTTTTGTTCATTGTTATGATGGGAAAGATTCTAAACAGTCATCCCAGAATAAAAGGTTTTACTGCACAATTTTGAGAGCATCTTCTATACAGTAGGCTGTCTTAGATCAAATAAATGAAGCAAACAATTGTGAAAGAGCCAACAATTTTGAATTTGAAACAATGGTGTCTTATGTATAGACTCCCCCTATGATTTGCTCCTAGAATACGGTATAACAATTTAGAATCTGAAACAATGGTATATGAACAACTATTTAGCCTATCTATTATGCTACAACAATTAACTACATGCTAGAACATATCCATATCAACATAAAATACTAAGTGCAATTCACCTCAAACTCTATTGTACTTGAGTATGATATTACCTGAGCTTCTAGTGTTTCTAGACGAAACCAATAGCGGAAAAGTGTAGTATCCATCTGAAGGAACCATCTTCAGAGCTCTTCCCTAAAATGAGGGATGAAAACATTAGAAGAAAAACAATACCATAATTCTAAAGTAATAATTTTTATCAAGCCAAATGTCAGAAAGTATAATTAAAAAGAAAAATCCTTAAAATTGGACCAAGTATATTTATGATTTTATCTTTAGAATGTAGGAACTTTCTCTATCGGAGATTCATGACCTCAAAGTGGATCTAAAATTGGACCAATAAAATTTATGATTTTATCCTCAGAATGTAGGCACTTCCTTTTTCAGAGCTTCACAACCTCAAATTGGGCCAACAGATTTATGATTTTATCTTTAGAATGTATGAACTTTCTCTATTGGATATTAAAGATGTTAGGTTGGATGTCCAATTGGACCAACAGATTTATGATATTATCTTTAGAATAAACGAACTTCCTCTGTCAGATATTCAAAAATTACTACAGTCAGGTTTTGCTTCCTACCCAAAACACCCAAAAGTGTTTCACATCGGCTCAAGGTACTATCCAACCTAGTTATGACACCGAAATCAATCCAATTTTTCTTGAACCATCCATACCCGAACATTGCATCGCAATCTATTCTTCCTGCACATAAAAATGACACATATTAATCCCTTCTAAATAAAACTCAAAATCATCATAAAACCATAATTAATAAATCATTTCAGCTTCAGAAAGAATCCAATGTCATTTACTATCAAAATAAAAGCTATATAAATCCCAAAAAGTCCATGAAGCAATTCATCCAAAGAGAAAATAAGCAATGTAAGGATTTGGGAAATATAAGTCCAAAGGGTTATGTTGTAATGATAATGGAATCATCATAAGAGCACAATTGAGGAACAAGTTCTTGTGACTATTATGTGCAATGTGTTTTCTTTACCCTAAAGCTGCAAAAACAAACAAAAATGCAACAAAAAAAGAACACAAGAAAACACCTTAAGATTAGCCTAGTTAGACTTGAACAAAACATAGATGAAAAATATTTTTACCCTTGCCCAAGTTGATTGGTTGGTTGGCCCTTTGGATTTTATTATTTGTGTGCTCCTTGATGGAAAATCACCTAAAACTATAGGCAAAATGATCTATGTGTGATGAAGGATGCAATGATGGAGTTGGGTATTTGGATAAGTGCATTAAAGTGGATGCAAGATGAGCTTGAAGAGTGCAACAATGGTGAATGCAAGAGCTTGAATGCTTGAGTGTGGAGAGCTTTAATGCTTGAAAGTTGAATTGTGTAAAAATGGTGAATGAAAATGTGACCAAAATCCTCTATTTTAGGGGAAAAGTCTCTAGAGAAATGGAGGGCTAGGATTTAGCCACCATGGACAAGATGAAGGGCTATGATGAGTTGAGGACTCACAAGCCCTCACATCTTGCCATGCGGAAATGAGGTGTAAAGGGGGAATGTGATGTGGAGGTACTTGAAAGTACCTTGGGATTGAGAGAAGATTTCCTCAAAAAGGATTTCTTGTCCCCATGTAGGAAGGATGTGACACATGAGGAATTTTAGAATTCCTCAATAATCCTCATGGGAAGGAGAGAAGCCTTGGATCAATAAATGTGAACTTTTAATTCACATGATGAGAGGGTACTTGGAAGTACTTTGGGGATAAGACAAGATCTCCTCATAAAGGAGGCTATTGTCCCCATGTGGGAGATGCGATATCTCAAAAATCCACATGGGGAAGAGGAGAGCCTTGGAGCAATAAATGAGAATTTTTAATTCACATGGGGAAGAGGTTGTCTTGGATAAATGAAGAAATTATTTATGATGGTTGACTTGGAGGTAAGCCATAAATAACATGAGGATTAGATTAAGGTTGTGCAAACATGTGATTAAGGAGGCTAATGAAGAATTAGAAGCAAGTTGCAAAATATGGAGGATGTGACATTAACCCTGATTAAGGGTGTGCACATCTAAATCAAAGATTAATTAAATTAATCTAGATTAAGAGGGATTATGGAGGATGTGACAAGGAGAGATAAAATAAGAAATTTAAAATTGATTTAAATTCAAAGGACTAAATTAAATAAATTGATGTATTTATTTAATTTAGAGAGGAAGGGGTGAAAGGTAAAGTATTTAATCATTAAATTAAATACTTTAGGAACTTTAGGAAAAGGGGAAATATTAATTAAATAAATCATTTAATTAATATTGATGCGGAATATGAAATAGATGAATAAAAGGGGAAAAATTTGACCATACAGGAGTGGTCAAATTCGGATGTCTACATTTTTCCCCTCTTCCAAGTACTGTTAGGATAATAGTGTTTCGAAGAAAAATAAAATATAGGCAAGTCGATAGAAGAATGGACTAGAAAGAGATGCCCCTACGTGGGAAAAGCTATGTAGGATGTCTACTCGTCGAAGAATGAACAGAGATGATCAAGTGTTGTAAGGGAAATAATTTGATGGAGAAATAGAGGAAAATGGTAGGGTATGCCCCCTTGAGGGGGTAGATGGGGAATAAAAAGGGGCCCCAGATGACTTATCGATATGAAGAAATAGAGGGCACCATTGGATAGAGCTCACAAAATCATGAAGAATGGCTTTTGAACAAAGTCAAATTGACACATAGTGTGCAAATGGCGGCCCGCGAAAGTTAGAGGATTAATTAAATAAAAAAGTGGTTAAATAAAAGGTAAAAATAGCTCAAGGATAAAAAGAATTTAAAAAGGGAGGGAAAGTTACATATAGTAATTTTAGGATTTACTATTCCTCATTTGCACACCTGGCAGTTGAGAGAGAGAGAGAAGAGGAGGAAGGAGACGAGGATGGCAGAGGAGTTTGATGATGCGATCATTCACCGAGGCGACGAGGTGTGATAGTACTAACGCGAGCATGCGGTACCACACTAGGTTAGTCCCAAAACCTTTTTATGATTTTAAGAAAATTTTGGTTGGTGTTTGAATTTTCATGCATTTTAAAAACATGGGTTTTGGGGTTTGGGTAGGTTAGTAAAATGGTTAGGTGGCAAAATTTTAATTTCGCCCAATTTGTTGGAAAAATCACCTACTTAGAGGTGACAGGGAAGGGGGGTGGATTCACCTAAAAAATAGAAAAAATGCTTGAAAAGGGTGAGAGGGCATAAAAAAGGGGCATACTTGCCCTTGAATCGGGAAAATCCACCCAAAAATGGGATATGTTAGTAGAAAGGGTAACTGCGCTTAGGAGATGGGTGAATCCGCCCATAAAAGGGGAAAATGTGCCCCTTAGATGGGTGAATGCACCCATCTTCTGGGCATGGCAGCCATGGCAGGGGGTGGTGGGCTCGCTCACTCGCGGGGGCAGGTGAAAGTGCCTGCCAGTTGGGCGAGGGCACCCACCAAGCGGGCTTGCCCAAAGGGCAGGCATATTTTCCCTTCCTAAGGGTAGGCTTGCCAAAAGGGTGGGTAGATTTTCTCATCCCAAGGGAGGGCTTGCCCATCGGGTGGGAAGACTCGCCCATCCCAAGGGTGACAGAAAAGAAGGGGGAATACACCCATAAAATCAACAGGGATGACAACAAAAGGGGCGAATTTGTCCGAGTTGAGCGAATTCACCCAAAAGGAAAAGGGAAAAGAGGGTTAAATAAGAAAATTGGGAAAACTTTCCCAAAGGGTGGAAATGTTGAGAAGACAACCGAGGGCTGGGAAGAAAAGGAGGTGAAAGAGAAGGAAAGAAGATTGTTTAAACGACTGACATGTGTGATGTAAATGCAACGGTTTGAGAGCTTGCAGACGTGGGAGAGACGTTCAGATGTGTTGGAGGTGATGATCGCAGTGTTGAACGGGGAGGATCACACCACACTAGCACGAGTAGGTCTGCTTCATATGCTAGGGTACCCGACTATTAGGGCACATCGAGCACTGTTGATAGCACTGATAGAGCGATGGGATTCATAGACGTCTACATTCTATCTCCTGACAGGGGAGATGATTATTACCCTAGAGGACGTGTGGAGGATTTTATGGATACTAATAGCCAGATACCTCATGAGTTGGACAAGGTTGGAGGGGAAGGAGCTAGATTGGACCCTATGGGTTCTCTTTGGATGAGAGGACTTACCGGTGTAGGGGATGGTTTTGGATCTGGACAGGTGTTTAGGGTTGGGAGTACCTCTGCTACCCTTATACCTCTGCCGTTTGATTAGTGGGATTCTATTACTAGAAAGGAGCAGACATTTCTATAGCCTCAAGTTCATGGAGGTTGTTAGACACATTGTGGGGCAGAGAGAAGGAGAGTTTGCATGGGGTCCATGCATGTTGGCACAACTATAAAAGGATATTCACGTAGTGTGCTATCCGGAGGTAGTCAACGTTACACATGTGACACTACTACAGGTCTGGGCATGGGAGCACATTAGTGTTGCTAGGCCAGGAGTTGTGGCAGGAGGGGAGCAAGATCCTACACTACTAGTGGCATACTGGTACAGGGTTGAGTACGACTGGAGATTTCATTATCAGGGTAGGGGCAATTTGGATTATTAGAGGAGGCTAGATGATTTACAGGAGGATTAGATAGTATGGAGGCCATATATGATGCAACCGTTCTATGGATAGAGGGAGGATGAGGAGAGGCATAGAGGATATTTCTGTACTAGATGCTACTTGATCAGGAGGGAGCCCTACATAGTGGATTTACACAGACCGGATAGAGTACAAAGACAATATGGGATTGTGTAGGACATCCCTGCAGGACTATAGAGATTCAGATGAATCACGCGAGAGAGACCATGGGGGGAGAAGATTGATGCCAAGTTTGTGAGACAATAGTGGGAGGCGCTGTAGGAGGTACCTTACCCAGGCAGGTGAGGAGGTAGAGCAGACGCGGGAGTGACAATGAGATTTTCTGCGCGGTGGGTACACCTTGCAACCGATTGTAGGGGGATGTGGCTTTGGTCCAGAGGATGAGATGAGACTAGCTGGATAGCGGAGAAGGAGGAAGAGAGGAGGAAAACAAAGGAGAGGATAGGAGGATGTTGAGGCCGATGAGGATAGAGAGGACTGACAGAGGAGAGTGAGGAGGGGAGGACAACAAAGGAGAGGCTAGGAGGAGGCCAAGGCTGAGGAGGAGAGAGATGATCCACAAGGGGAGGCAATGGAGGTGGATGCTCCTGAGGTTGATCCATTAGCTGTGGTACCATATGTATCGCCACCATTGGAGGACCTGACCATAATATTGAGAGGAGCCTTGGTGAGGCTACGGATTCTAGAGCAAAGACTTAGAGATTTAGAGGTTGAGAGGAGCAGGCTAGTGGCTGAGGTGAGCAAGTTGCATGCAAAGGTGGACAGGGTGTGGGCAGAGGGACAAAGGGATTATGGTACCTTAGCCGATGAGGTAGTAGTGCAAATATAGGAGGTGCAGAGGGAGAGGAATAGACTGTAGGCCGAGGTGGTTGCTTTGTGAGTAGAGGTGACTCGACTAGAGGCAGAGGGGAAAAGAGAGCATGAGGAGCTAGTCAAGGTGAGGTGGGAGCGAGATAGACTGTAGGCTGAGGTGACCATACTACAGGTAGGAGGAAAATGAGATCCTTGAGGATTAGTGGATTAGGTATCTTCATAGGCCCTAGAGGAGGTGGAGAGAGATATGGAGGATTTGAGGATGTAGGTGATAGGTCTACTAAGGGAGAGGACTGAGTTGAGACGGGAGTGGGATGAGCTCCATGATAGAGTAGAGGTAGTAGAGATGGCACTAAGGGATTCAGGGTTGACACTAGAGAGGGTAGAGGTGGTAGAGGACCAGTTACAAACTATGTAGAGAGAGAGAGACAACACAGGCACATGTGCATGCCGTCTAGGGTGAGAGGGATGTGGAAAAGACATAGATATAGGCATTGCAATGGGAGAGGGATGCATCATGGGCACATGAATAGGCCATGTAGGGTGAGGGAGGTGAGATAGGGACACAGGTGCAGGCATTGCAAAGAGAGATGCAACAGAAGCATGGGCATGGGCCTCAGAGAAGGAGAGGGACATAGTGAGAGATCAAATGTCTAGGATGCAGGCGAAGATCAATCAGTTGTGGTTCACTCAAGATGCTTGGGCATAGGAGAGGATATCCATATGTGGGTTTCAGGACAGAATAGGGTAAAGCAAGATGCAACCACGTATCAGGCGATTGAGGGAGGCGATCTACTATATGTTCGCCTACTTTGCAGCAGTTCCAGATCCTACACAACGAGTATCTGCCTATGTCCAAGTGGTTCCTTAGATGCTTGCACCATCTCGGTTACTAGGAACACACACCCAAGGGTATAGTGACTATCGGGAGACTCCCTCGCGCAGAGGACCAGTTCCTGATTCACCATAGAGGTCAGATGTGGGTAGCTCATAGTAGAGAGGACAAAGGAAAGATGACAAATGATAGGATATAGGTTTTTGACAGGTGCAGGGTGGATGGGTAGTATACACCGAAAAATATTACATTTGATTAAGAGCCTTGTACTTGTATTTTGTTCTATGATAATTGATGTATATGATGGATATGTATTTTGATGATATGATGAACATTACATTTTGATATTGATATGATATGCCATAGCCCTTATTAACACTATGTTTTGTTTATCTGATGGATGATTTATTTATGCACGTGTATGTATGTGATGCTATCATGGATGATTATGAGGATAATGTGATATATATATATATATATATATGTTGATGATGATGTACATGTATGCATATGTGAATGATTTTATTATGGATGATGTTGATGATGATTTATGTTTATTCCTATGTGGATGACATGTATGAAATGCATTATGTCTAAATTTTTGTGATGCAGGATGTGATGGATGATTAGGATGTTATATGATGTGATTATGGGACTAACGATTAGTGATGCAGATGGCAATGTATGTATGTGTACATTGTTGATTAGTGGTTCATGATAATCATGAATGCAAAATGTATATATGCATATGTGATCTATGTTATGGATGAATGTAACGAATATGCAATTTAATGAGATAGATTAGGATGTTTAATGCAACAAAATGAAAATGTCATGAATCTTAAGATGCTTAGAATAACCAATTAAGACTAATCTCAACAACTTAAAATGAATATGATATGCCAATGCACAGGAGATGAAATAAGCCTAGAATGCGGGATGAGATGCAATTAAATTCCTTATAAACACTAATAGCTAAATGAAATGCATGTGTGCATGAGTGTAAATAAGGGCCTACATAATGATGGAAGTGAATGGTAGGCTAAATTTATTTGTGGATCATGCTTGTTTTAGCTTATGTGGTTGATAGGATGGAGACATCCCACCAAGTACTAAATGAAATATGATGGATGTGATACTGCACCTGTCAAGAACCATAGGAATCCTAAGAAGAAAAGGAGATGAGGGAATGAATGTTTGCACAACCAAAATCACAAGTCATAGATTAGGGGAAGGGGTGGATGAAGGTTAATGTAATGCAATGAATTGCAATCCTAGAGTGATTTTCTATTTTCAAGAGCACTAATTTTTGCTATAGCACAAGACACAACATGCCAGGGTATGAAGGACCAAGGAAAATTAGTGTCTAGTACATAAAAAAAACACAAAAAATAAGGAGGCTATCTTAATACTCCAAAGTCATGATGACTTTGGTCAGGCCATGTATAAGGATAACCACAAGCACAAAGGATGCCCCAACATAACACAAGATCTCAGGGATTTTGGTGGATACTACACGGGACAACTAGGAAGACAACAACAAACAAAAGATCAAGATATGCCCCATTGTTTACCAACCCAAGCACACCATGATATGATGGATCAAGGTGACCGAGACAAGGTATAAGAGGGAGCTCAATAGATAAACATAATAAAAAAGTGTCAAAATATCATAATCAATTTTGAATGTCCTTTTGCCACAAGATTAAGAGGGTAGATGGGATTGATGAGGTCTGTTAGGAAGGATGCATCCTATTGAGACCAAAGATGGAAACTAAACTAAATGACCCACATGATGCAAGGTATTTGTAACTGATCAGATCTCTTGATACTAGGGGATCTCATTCAGTTAAGAACTAGCTAGATAGGGAAAAACTTGATGACACAACACAAGACACAAGACTGACACACCCTAAAGACCTAGGGGCTCGGGGGTTGATCATAGATTAGCCTTGCCTACGTGAAAGCACATAACCCTTGTAGTTCAATAAAAGACCATGGATAAAAGCGGAAAGATGATAGATGGAGACCAATGATGATTGACAAAAAGATAGGATGGACAAATTCCCCGTGGGAGGATCAAATGATCAACCTTGCCTACGTGAAAGTGCAGGGGCAATGTAGTTCGAAAAAGACCGATGACAAAAGACAAGAGAAAAAGACCGACATGATAGGAGGTGATCTAAGTGAAGATTGACATGATGAAGGATTCTAGGTGATGACGCAAGACCGATGAATGACAAACAACTAACTGACAGAAGCTTAGATTAGGATTAAAATCTTAGGATTGCAGATAGCTGATTTAGATCATCCAATGCTCAACCAAAACATACCAAGAAACCAAGGATGGGATGCCAATAGGATGACAGAAAATGATAGGATGTCAGGATTGGATATGAGGATAGGATGGCTGGAAACATAAAGTAACTAAGATGCAAGGTAGATAATGATTAAGCCCTCTACGGATGGCGCCTATAACTAGGTTTTCACCAAATGTACTTATCCAAGGTGCCATGAGGGGTGGTTTTCACCATAGGATGAATTATTTCTCTTTACTATTTTTTTGACTTTTTTGTTTTGTATTTTTGACAATTTTTTACTTTTTTGTGATTTTCTGTAGAATAGGATAGCCCAGTTGACTTAGGTATAAAACCATTTTAGGTGCATGATTTTGATAGGCTCTTCTAGAGACTCTCCCATCACCAAGGATTATTCTTAAATCCATTCCTTACACTAACCCTTGAAAAAAATTATGCACATGAGAAGTCAAAGGAAAATGACACAATTCCATGTATTCCTCAAATAAACTCTCCAAAATTACCATCCACAACTCAAGACTCATTTCCATGAGGAAAAAAACACAAAAAATAAAATAATGAGTAACCAAGTAGGCAATTCCTCTTATATAATTCTATGCCGATGAGATTGAGAGTGGTTAATGAGATTGCTCCTTCAAAAATTTACTGAGTCACATATAATTTCTCCATGAACAATCTCCTTATTATGTCCATGTTGAACCCATGCTGAAATCCAATTGATGGATCCTTAGTCTTTCTATTGAAACCTCATCAAAAAGTCATCATTGCAACACACAATCCCCTAAAATAAGAGATCTCTAGCCTCACCCAACTCTATCCAATATCCCTAAACACCCAAGAGACAATTCCAAATCATTGTAAAATTATAATTAGAGTAAGGAACCCCACATGACATCATAATTTACATGTTCCTCATAGAAGATCATCTATCTTCAAGGTATAAATTTTCTTCAATGAGCACCCATATCATGCAAAGGCTACATAAATAAAAAATCTAGATGCCTCTATGGCACAATACCACATCATTGCAATAGATTCCATTACAAATGATCTAGATATACTCATGGTATGATGATGAAAATATCCTAATTTAAGATCATGCCTACCTCCCACATAGTCAAAGAACTCAAACTACAACATCAAGAGCTCCCAAAGGGAAATGAAATCCCATGATCTCCACAAGAAGATAATTACTACAAGTTCCAAGAAGATACAACTTCAAGTGACCCAAAGAAGTCTTATAGGGATGTAGACACCTAAACATTATTATTAGTGAGTGGAAATCAATGAATGGATATAGAGCAAGGGCTTCTCTAGGTGGAAAATGAGCTTAATGGTTACTAAGAACTCCTTTGCATAGGAAAATTATTTGCATCACCACTTTCTTTCTATGTAAGCTTGAGTAGATTTCTCTCATAGGTTGTGGAGAGTTATTGCCTGATTTTATTCTTTTCCTACCCCAACACTTGAGTCTCGCTCCAAATAATCATAGAAATTATTCTTCAAAAGATACATATAAATTGTTTATTTTATGTTTCAAATTGAAATTAGATATACAATGGTTTTAAAAAATGTGGCATGGGCTGATATACCATTTTTGAAAGGTTAAAAATCTCTATGTTTTGTTACAAAATGAAGAGAAGAATTTTGTGTGCTTAGGTTTTTTTATGAAGATTTTGCAGTCCCAAATTTCAAATGTTGACAGTTGTTTCTTCTCGGGATTGGGTTAATCAATATTTAAGAAGACTTGAACCATATGCTTGTTGTATACCTAGTATGTTTATCTGCCACTCTTCTATTCATCCAATGCAACATATATAATATATACACCTCTCCTTTTGGTACCCCTCCTTGAATTTATATTGATTACAATAGCATTTCAATTCTCATAATGTTCGACCTGGTAAAGAAATGGTGCATGGAGGATGAGGGTCTGCTGATTTCTCCATAATGTTCTCATTGTGAGACAAAGAAACTAATCTTTTAGCTACTGTAAGAGGAAGAAAAATGCATTGCTTGCAAGGAAATGGTTAGCGGGGTTATGAGAAGTTTGGAGGAGGAAATGGTTAGGAATTATTAATATTTCCTCCTTATTTCCCAAAACACACTAGGATTTTGTACTATGAGTAATTCCTTCTTATATTTTATATAAATTACAAAATAATTATAGACTCTAGCAGCTCATTTCCTTTTCAAATGATTTATGATTTAGATTTTGATGTTAAGGGTTTTGTAAGTTAAAAAACATATATTTATATTATTCTTTTCTAAAATTGACAATTTATTTTAATGTTTTTTTTGCATTATTTTTTCGTCTCCAACAAAATTAAGGAATTCCATCTGATTGGAACTATAAAAGTGTACATTAGATTTACAATAACCAATTTTTTTAATTTAATATAATGCATTAAATGCATAGAAAAAGAAGTTTGATTTTTAATACAAATTTGACCCTTATAATCAAAGACATGACAAGCTTTGTATGTCTACTTTATATGTAGCTCTGCAACATACTCCATGGATTTTGATTAATAATTTGTTACTATTTCCATTATTATAGGATTGCTATAAACACATAGACAATCTAACTAGTGTAATTTGAAGAATAATAAAATAGAATAACCTTCAAGAAGTGAAGATTAAAATTGGACCAACCTTTGTAAATATGGAGCAAAAACTGTGAAGATTGTGACAATTTGGGCAAATGCAAAGAGTTCAAATCTAAATATCTTTTTTCTTTGCTATATTTGTTAATTTTTTTGGATGTGGCTCTTCTTTAGATTTTAGTAATTTAATCTCACAAATAATTTTGTAAGAGATAAACTAATCAAAAGTTCATTGAGAGGCAAAATTTTGCATGTCCAAAAATGATCGGAGTGTGTTGATTTTGGGTCTGCAGAATAAGAAACAACATGTTTTCTCTTTTATCAAGGACATCATGCATAAGCCGATTAATTTATTCAAATTATTGACTTTATTAAAATTTCTGATCTTTTGAAGTTAAAAGCCAAATCAAGCAAGTCCATTGGCATGGTTGAATTTTATGAAGATCCATCAGGTAATGCTTTATTTTATACATTATTTTTACCTTTTTTATTTTAAATTTTTTCTCAATAACAATTTAGAATGATTTCATAATGACATTTAATGTAATTAAGTGCTCAAGTGAATATTGTTTAGAATATATTAGGCTTACAATTTAATTAGCATTAGGAATAAATTAAGGTTAGGTTTAGATTAGGATTATAGTTAGGGTTCAATTAGGGTTAGGTATACGATACATCTAGGGTTAATATTAGGGTTAGGGTACAATTAGGGTTAGTGTTAGGGTTCAATTAGGGTTAGGGTTCAATTAGGTTTAGGATTAACGTTAAGGCTAGGATTCAATTAAGGTTAAGATTTAATTAGGATTAGGGTGAGGTTTCAGTTAGGGTTAGAGTTCACTCAAGGTTATGGTTAGGGTTCAATTAGGGTTAGGGTTAGGGTTCGACTAGGGTTAGGATTATGATTCAATTAGGTTTTAATTAGGGTTATGCAACTTAGGGTTGGGATTCAATTGGGGTAAGAGTTAGTGTTAGGGTTAAGGTTCAATTAGGGTTAGGATTTAATTAAGGTTCAAAGTTATAATTATAGTTAAATTAGGGTTAGGGTTCAATTCAATTAGGGTTCGATTAGGGTTATGGTTAGAGTTTAATTAGTGTTCAATTAGGGTCAGAGTTAGGATTCAATTAGGGTTTAAGAAGGGTTGCAATTAGGGTTAGGGTTTAATTAATGTTATAAATAGCATTAAGCTTCAATTATGGTTAGGGTTTAATTAGGGTTAGGGTTGGAGTTCAATTAGGGTTAGTGTTCACTTAGGGTTAGGGTTCAATTTGGACTATGGTTAGGGTTAGCATTCTTTAATAAAGCTTCAAGTTAGTGTTAGGGCTGGGGCTTACTTAAGATAGGTGAGTTCCTAAGCAAGATTAGATAAGGATGATTTTGAAAACTTAGCAAAAGGGAGCCAATTCCTTATGCTAAATTATCCAAAGATGGTCCAACTAAGGATGCAACTTAAGATAGGAAAGTTATTAAGCTACCCCAAGATTAGTAAGGATGATGGAGGATCTAGATTAAATCAGGTAATAAAAAATTTGGTTTGAGAAGATGATGATAGGATTAGAGGATGATTTTTGAAGATTAAGGGATATATCCTAAGGTTGTATTAGATGATAATGATCAATGAGGTGGGAAAGATGATGAATAAAGAAAGGGGGGGTGATACCAAGCCCAAGATGTCAAAAGGTATGTGAGGCTCAAATTGTGAACACTAGTCTTTCACAAGCATGGGCCGAGAACTTCTACGAGGTATTGAAAGCTCGGACCAACCCTTCACCCCTAGCTTGGAATCACCCTAAGCAATCGTATCTTTGCCAATTACAATGTTACTAGATTAGGGTACAAATTTATTTCTCCCCCTTTTATTTACCTCGCCAATATGCTTGGTTGAGGTCATCCCCTAGGGTGGTGAAATACCTATGTAGGCCTCCTAAAGGGAAAGGTATAATAGGTGTTTTTGATCCCCAAGATTCCACAAAGCGTTAGGGGAGAGCGTACACATAAGACTAGCAATCTTATGTTTACCTTAAACACAAATCTAAACAAAATAAAGAAATGCAAATATTTCTGATCCTCAAGATCACTCTCTGTGTGAGGGGAGAGCATACATCTATTGCACCCTTCTAGACACGAAAATAAGTTCATTAACCTTCTAATCTAACTTTAGTGCCTAAATTAATGGAAAACAAAAATATTGGACAAATGTCCTGCAAAGCCACATATTAGTAGTCTATTATACTTGTCTTGGGCATCGACCAACTACACCACTCATTAGTTCACTTGTTAGCCTAAAAAATGATCAAAATTCAAAACTTAACGAAAGCGTCATTTTACAAAACACAAAGACAAAGGCGTAGAAAACCAGAAAGACATAATTTTAAATAGAAAATAGAGGCGCCAAATTATGCAATGTTGCACTTCCGTTAGTTAGGATAAGATAAGGCAATTTTAACCCAAATACCAATGATGCTATGTCTATTAAAAGATGCAAAGCACTGATATTTCATTAATGATTGATAATGCAAAAACAACAAAAATGTTGAAATCAAACCAAATAGATTAAGCTAACTAGCCTAAGACGGAAGCATCAAACTATGTAGAAACATCGCCTACGTTTTTAGAACCAGTTAAGATAATTTTAGGTTATATTTCGATTTAGTATAACTATTTTTCCCAAAAATGCAATTTACTGTTAATTTCCTGATTGATCGATTGCGCAAAAATAGAAGATATTAAGATATGATTAAATAAAGAAAACTACTCTAGCTAAAAATATAAAACTTTTTTTCATAAAACAGATGCGTAGCAGGTCATTACACAGGCGCGATTAGTCACAGCGGAGGCGTTGCAACACAAGCATCAAAAGATCTGACGTAGGTGTCGAAAGTCTGAGCGCATGCATAAAAAACCAAGGCTTAGCTAGAAATGAAAAAAGTGTTTGATAAATCTATCTAAAATGTGTATTCTTTGCCCTTATAAGATTAATTTTAGAGACGCAAACAAAATGTGAAGTGTGATAGCTAGTGAAGTTGTTTATCCTAGATAAATTTTAGATTAACTTTGGATTGTGGGTTTGTTTTATCTTTGCCTTAAATATGGTAGTTGTATTTGCAAAAATAAAAGAGAAACAAGCTACTATATTGATTTATAACTACTAAACCAAAGTAAAAACTTTATTAGAGTGCTAAGTATAATCTATAGATGTCAAAACGAGCCCTACAAAATTGATAACAATTAGCACAGCAACAAGACAAAAGACGTTGAATGTAGGCGCCGATGTTATGCACGCAAGCGTAGAAAGTCAACACAAAGGCGTCAAAATCTAGAACACGGGTTCAATACTCTGGAATGTAGGCACGACAAGTCATGATGAATGCACAAAAAGTTGGTTCAAAAGCGTGATTAACAGTATCTAAAACTTGCAAGCTTTGAAATCACAAAACTTGAAAGAAAAGATTAGTAGGGTCATGGGACCCACCGGGTGTGCCAGATGTAGAGAGGGTTAGCTTATCATAAAAATCATAGAAACACAAATCAAATGGACTCAAATGCATAATAGAAGAATTATACCTTTGATGACCCTTAAGGATTGAGCTCAAGATGCACCCTAATCTTGCTTGATTTTCTCTAAGGATGGAATGTTGGATTGCTCAAAATTGCTCCAGCATAATAATGGCCAATTTCAAGATGGAGAAATGAGGGATTCCCCCCCAAATTATAGAAATTGGGAAGGAGAAATGAAGGGATAGGATTGATTGTTAATGGAGGGCTAGGATTGATTAGGGATGTGAGGTTTGGATCAAGTGGGTGGCTAATTAGCATTGTGACAAGTATCACAATTGAGTGTGAGAGAAGAGGTAAGGTGTGCTCACACATGTGTGAGCACACCTTGGGATGACAAGCTATTAAATTTTGGAGGTTGTGTAAGATAGTGAAGGTAGGTGGGATTTATCTCATTAATGAGACAAGAATAGGGGGTTGAAGATGAATTTTAAATTAGGAAATAATGGTAATGACGGGGGTTAGGATAATTAATCAAGGATTAATTAGCTTAATGAGGGAGGTGGAGTTAATAGTTGGAGAATGGGCTAATGAAGGTTAGTAGGTTAATTAATCAATGATTAATTAACACAATGGGGATTAGAATAATGGAGGATTTTAGTGGGATCAATTAAATAATATGAATTATTTGATTGATTGGAAGAACTATAGTTTAGAGGATGATATAATTAATTAAATAAAATATTTAATTAACTATAAGAAGAATAATGGATTAATTAATTAAATAATATTTATTTAATTAATTAAAAGGGAAGAAAGGCGTGAATTAATTAAATAATGTTATTTAATTAATTTAGAGGAATGTCAGATTCAGGGTGACTACACAACCATCTCAATGGACTTGCTTGATTTGGATTTCAACTTCAAAAGATAATTTTTTTTAATAAAGTCAATAATTTGAATAAATTAATTGACTTATGTATGATTTCCTTGATAAAAAAGAAAGCATGTTGTTTCTTATTATATAGTAAAGCCTTTTTAGAGGGCTTTCAAAATTAAGTGCTCTCTATCAAAATAAAAAGAATAATACAACTATGACAAATCATATTTTTCCTCAATCTAACCCTCACCCTAATTGAACCCTAACATGGCCCTAATCAAATCCTAATTTTAATTGAACCCTAACACTAATCTTAATTGTCCCCTAACCCTAACCTTAATTGAACCCTAACCATCATCATACCATAACTATAACTCATAATTATAATTAAATTATAACTCTAATTGAACCCTAACCTTAACCCTAACACTAACCCTTATTCTAATTGAACCCTAACCTTAACCCTAACGTTAACCCTTATTCTAATTGAACCCTAACCCCAATCCTAACCTTAATTTAACTATAAATGAACCCTAACCCTAACCATATTTAAGCCCCAACCCTAACACTAACTTGAAGCTTTATTATAAAATAACCCTAACCTTATTTTTCCACTTGGTACTTGATGTACACAATAATTTTTCCTTTTGGCTTACCTATGCTAGTGGATCCTTGCCATCGAGATTTTGCATATTCACCTTTGGTATCAAGTTCCTAGATCCCATATGAGTATTAAATCTTGGATCAATATTAGTTGACCTATATGGATCACCTTGGTTGATTGAGACATCCTTTCTTAGTCAATTTATAAAAACATTGAAAATGCTCCATATGTCTAATAGATCTCCTCTTAGGCAATTCATACCTCATTGTAGTCAATCCATACCCCCCCATCTCCATCTTCACCGATCAAATTCCATCCTTAACCTTGTTGATTTCCTTAGTGGGATTAATATCCTCAATTATTACCTCATCCTTAAATTAGGATATTTTCCAAGTGTGATAATATTACTTTTCCTCTTATTGCAGGCCTCAAACCATGATGAAAATAATAATTTAACAATAAACCACACAAATAAAATCCAAATGATGTGAAAATTTTCCTATAACTTACTAGGGCTAGAATACCACCTACTCGAAAAAAAGCTTCAATAAATCAATAGAATTGCAACCTTGAGAGTGAAATTTTTAGAAACCATAATTTTACAATAAATCACTTAATATTGCTCCAATTCCTTAAAAATATAGACTACAAATGCTTCAATATTTTCTTCAAAAACTATTTAAAAAGAAGACAATTTTTCCAAAATCTGAGAGATGCATTTTACAAAATGACCTCCAAAATTAAAAAAATACCTTACCTTCACAGTGCCAAGATCATGCTCTAACACCACTTGTAATAAAATAAATTACACAATAGAATATATAACATGAAATATGTTATAAATACTTGATAAAAAATGAGAATAACAAGCCACTTCAAGGGGGAAAACCTCCAAATATCTCCAATAAGAATGTAATTCACAATCTAATGATCAATTAAGAATCACTACCTCCTATATGTACCCTACTTATGACTAGGATATCACCCATGCCAACCTAGATAACCCTATATAAGCCTTAAGATGATATAAATAACTAAATAAAAATATAATAATGATAATATGACTTAATTAAGAGTTAAGATAGCCATAAGATGACTACTCATAACCCTATGCATACTTAAATATTAAGGGTATAACATTCGAATGGACATGAAATGGGTGGTGTTGTAGCAATACTATCCAAGGTGTAGCCACTTGAACCATGATTCCTATTGATCTATTAAATATTTTCTCAAATATTCTACAACCCACTTATTCATTATCTTTTCCTATCTATCTTAATGTGGATGTAAACTATTATTGAGGTGAGCTTGGTAATAGTCAAATGAAATAGATCATACCAAGAGAAATTGAGGAATCTAGTATCCCTTCCATTGATAATATTTTTAGGCAAGCCATGTAACCTAAAATCATCTCTTAAAAATATACCAGCTACTTGATGTGCTCTAAATTTTGTTGATATGTTAAAGAAGTGTGCATATTTACTTAACCTATCTAGTAAAACGGTAGTTTATTTCTTTTCATTTAAGGAGGGTTTTGATGAAATCCATGAAAATAGATTCTCACTTCTTGTTGGGAATATGCAAAGGCTATAAAAAATCTATAATAAAAATTTATTATGATTTATTTTGTTGCCAAGTAATGTATTCCATAATATGATTCAAGACATCAGGTCCTTAAGAAATTCATAGGAAAATATTTCTCTTACCTACTTATAAGTCTTCTAGAACCTTTGATGTCTTATAAGGAGTGCATCATGAAAGTATTCTCCTTCATTCTATATGTAGTAAATAGGAATGTTCTACTCTTGTAATGAATGAGACCATCTATGACTATTCCTATCATCTTTTACTTTCTTATCAAGGAGATTAGTAGAATTTTTTTGAACATATTATATCAATATAGATATTTTCAATAGTAGAAAAAATGAGAACATAGAGTCTAGGAATCCTAGAAAGAGCATTAACAACTACATTATTTTTTCCAAGTTCTTATAATCTATGTCAAATTCATGTAAGATTGGATCTTACACACTCACTTTTTTCCTATCATTTAAGTCCTATTGGCCAACAAAGAACTTCAAGCTATTATGATTTCTCTTCACCATAAATCTCCCACAAACTAAATACCATCAAAATTTGACCAAAGAATGCATTATGGTAAGCATCTTCTTTTCATTTATAGTGAATCATCTTTTTAATTCCTTTAATTTTATACTTTCAAAGGTGCATTATGCCTTTTCTATGCTAGTACAATATGGTTCCGATTCCACCTCTCAATGAATCACACTTTATAACAAGTAGATTTGAGAAATTAAGAATAGTAAGTACATGAGATGAATGTATTTTGATTAATATAAAGATGAGAAGGGCATGTACCCATTACAAACTAGCCATAGAGGCAAAAAAGAGGAGTCTCACAAGAAATGAGATATCGAAAAACTAACAACAATCGAAAAATAAAACACTAGCAACATAAAAAGATTAGAGCAAGAAACAAAAGCTAGTGATGGAAAGAACCCAAAAACCAACAACAAAAGAAATATCATGTCGGCTTGAAGCCAAAAAGGAGATAAAAAAGGAAGTGTATATTATTTGCATGAGATTACACATTGTGTGGAGTCATTGATTGTATACACATGATGGATGTAGTGCTTTGGGGGTATCATTGAGTCCTCCATACATCATCTTGTTTGTTTCTTTTCTCTCTTTTGGAGAGGTGTTTTGTCCCACTGGGTTTTCTCCTTTTCTCTCTTTTGGAGAGGAGTTTTGTCCCACTGGGTTTTCTCCTTTTCTCTATTTGTGAGAGATTGCATTTGCATTTGTAAATGGGTACCTAACATGGCCTCGTAGTCAAGACCCATCTTCATAGTCTCTTTGCATAGTTTTCATAATAATCTTCTCCCTAAGTTGCACTTAAGGGGGGGTGTTGGTTTGAATAAATGTCTTGTACCTAGTTAATTTCCTTACTAGGGACTTAGGGGACATATTCACATGTTAAATTTACTTAAGATTATATGATTCCTTCTAGAAGTCTTAGTTTTCTTTTCTATATCTTATTTTATCCTAGGTTGTTATGAGTTGGTTGTTTCATGTGATAAAATTACGACATTTGTCATGATTTTGTCTAATCCTATCTCTCACATTTCCTTTATAAGCAAGTCCTCTCATGTACATTTACATACTCAATCTTATAATATTGCATCCATTATCATAGTAAGATATTCTTGCTATTTTCTCTCTTGTGGAAGATATTCTAGTCTAGGGGAGAGGGGCCTATAGTGGAGCACCCTAACTTCGCATTTCTCAAAATTTTATGTGGAAATTTCAAATCACTCCCAATTTTGTAAACAATTTATTTGGCAACTTACATGCTTCTATATTTCGTTTTAGCGCCACATCATCAAATATGATGCCACATTAGCATGCTTTTTGTTGAGGTATCCAAAAAGGCCCAAAAAAAAAGTGAAGCCGACAGTGGTGCACTAAGCCATGTTTTATTGGTGTGTTGATGTGGCATCACATGATTTGTCAGTTTGTGTACTTAATGGATAAAAAGTGTTTTACAATTAGATATTAAGGTGCTCCACTATAAGACCCACTGAGGACTACTTCTATCCCCAGTATTGGACCCTGCTCCATTATGGGCCCCTCTCCCCTAGTAAATGTTCTTGGGAGTGTTGAAGAGTCGCCATTAACTCCTACAATGAGAACTAATTTAATTATTTATTTAAAATTTATTTTATTTTATTTAAGAGTTATTTTTTATTTTTTACGTGAGAATTATTTTATAGTTTTAGCTTTAAAATATATGTTAGTTTTGTTTTACATTTTAGGTATGCTATAATCAATGAGGTTCCTTGATACTACTATATAACCATTATAGAACACACCTATATACATTAATTATGGGACTGGCTTGCTGGCTGTTGGGTCCCCCCGCAGGGGACTAGTCTCGCCCCCACTCGCCCCAGGTACCCAAGATATGGGCTGCCGGGCTGCTAGGCGAGGTTGCAGGGATACCCTTGTCCTTAAAAAAAAAAATTATGTGAAAAACTAGTAATCATATTCTTTTCTATTGTAGCAAAAGTATTTTATTGACCTTTTTAATATAAAAACTATTTGAAAAGTATGATGGTCACAATACTTAAATTTCATGATGATATAATTATATTTAAACATTTTTATTATAAAATATAATTAAAATTTTATAAAAATTGTCATATAAATTTATTTTTAATAATTTATGAAAATTTACTAAAAAAATTTCTAATATATATTTTAACATTTTTTATAATTTTTAAAATAAAATATTTCTTCATATTTTAAATACAACTTAAAATGAATAATTGTCAAAAAGATTACCATCAAATTTGGACCCAGTAGCCATATTAAAGGCCGCAACCATGGGCACATGCTACGAACCCTTATGCGTGCCACCCTAGAATAGGGCGATGGCCTTTTAATTTCTTAAATTATTCTTTTAGTTTTTTAATTTTCTTCAAATTTTATTTGTCCGGGGTAAATCCATAAATTTCCACAATACGGTAGGTTAGCGTTGCATCAATTCTGTGCAAATAATTTATTCAGTCTGTGTCATTTCTTTTTACAGTCCCATCTTGACAGTGAAATTTATCAAATCTATTAATAAATGTAATAAGCAATCAATTTCAGGATTTTAAATTATACACAAACTTCACAATATTCTTCTTATTGATAATATAAATTATTACAACTATGTCTTTTATGTGATAGATGTGTCAATAATAATAGATATTTACATTTATATTTCCAGCATTTTTCAAACTTTATTTCATCGTACAAAACAATTACAATTACATGGTGCATTTCAATTGCTTTCTGCAATAATGCAATATTATCTTTTTTTTTTAATATTTTCAACATGTTTTACTTATGTTTGTAACTTGCAGCTACAATCTTCTTGTCAATTTGATCATAACATTTTAATCTTGTTTTGAACATTGATTTATAATTAATGGTTTCTTTTCATGTTTACGGTTATAAATCTTGAATATTGATTTTTTTTTTTTTTTGAATTGTCATATTTGTTCTTTTAATGAATTCATCTTGTTTACCATTCCAATGCTCTTCATGATCAAAATCTTTATAGATTTAGCAAAAATCTCTATGACTAGTTCTACAACTTTTTAAACTTTATTAATGATCTATAAAATCAATGCTACACTCTTTTAAATTTGGCAATAAGAATAATTGACACTACAAACATTTAGATTTAATAATGATCTCTAAAATCAATACTACACTGTTTTGAATTTTGTAACATTCTTTATAATCAAAACTACATTTTTTATTTCAATTTAGAAATGATCTCAACAATCAATGCCACAAACTTTTATATTGAGCGATGATATCTACAATCAATTTTCTATAACCTTTTAAATTTAGCAACAATCTCTATAGTCAAACTATTACATTGACTAAGCGGTAATTGATCAAACATATGTAAGTACCAAAAATACTCATGAGAGTGATCAAGATTATGAGCATGCCCAGCTAGATACTGAAAATCCTAAAGGATTTGAATGTGCACATCAAATAGCAACTAGATTTGCTTGACTAGCATCATGTGAGAGTTGTTTAACAATAGTAATTTTTAGCCAACCAACAAGTCTAATCAGAGACCTTTCAATCAAATAAATAGAAGGCTACACCCACCTCCTATAAATCAAAATAATGAAGCAAGAAACTGACTTAGAATATCACCTTTAGGAGATGAAAGGTACATGTAGGTTAACTTTTCTAGAATATAAAATTAACAAGTTTCTAATCAAATACCTTCTAATCAAATAAATGGAAGGCCCACCCCACCTCCTAGAAATGGAAATAACCAAGCATGGAATTGACTTCAAAGGTCACCTTTAGGAGTTAAAAGGTACATGTAATTGAGCTTTCTAGAATATACAATTACCTCAATATTGTACCAAATGAAATAAAAAATAGATTACCTACATTCTAGAGAAACAATATTTTATCTAGTGAAAATCATTTTAAGATTGACAAAACGATTGAGGATAAAACTATTTTAAGAATGTAAAACAATAACCTATAAATAGATATCTTGAATCTTGAAAGGTATTATATCCTTTTAACTCATCTATGCTAATGACAATTAAGTGAGATTTTAAACTACTCAATAACTCAAGCAAGATATCAAATCATATATATTTTTTAAAACTTCTCAATAATTCAAGCTAGATATCAAATCATATATTTTTTTTGTCAAAGTAGATGCTCTCTTGAAAATGAATGCTCCCAATCATAAGTCACGAGACATATTAAGACGTCATATATGACATAGAGCATTGTAAGCCAAATAAAAGTTTCAGAGAGTCCTTTATAAATTTAATTCTTGACAATAAGATTGAACATAAAGATGTAATGATAAAATTATTTTAAGATGTAAAACAATAACCTATTAATATATCTCTTGAATCTTGAAAGTTCTTATATCTTTTGAAGAGTTTTATACTTGTCTAGGTTAATGAAAATTCAAGTAAGATTGATTTTAAACCTCTCAATAATTCAAGCAAAAAGTAGATGCTTTCTTGAAAATGAACCTTCCCAATTATAAATCATGAGACACATTAAGATGTCATATATGACGCAGAGCATTGTAAGCTCAATAGTCTTTCCCATTGCCACCAAATATCATTATAAGCCCAACATTGAGTGCACATATTCCTCAGTTTTATCACAAGTATTAGTCTTGTTTTTAGTTTGCTTCTCCAATGGCGAGTTTGAAGGGATACAACACTTCTTCTCCTACACCAGATAGATCTTTAAATTTGTGGGACGATGATATGATACAATCTATGAAACCATATGGGGTACTTACGTAACTGTTAAATTCATAGATAGATATTATTTTTATTTTCATCAAGTTTTATCTTGTAGATTTCTTTTGTTATGTTTTTCTTTAATTGTCTATTTTTTAGGGACTTGAATATTAGGAATGCGTTGAAACATTGGTAAAAGAAGTCAAAATCTTGTTAGAAGAAATGCAAACTGGAGATGAGGATTTAATCTAGTAGCTTTAGATGGTTGAATCATTGCAATATGTTATCACAAAATCTAGCAGCGCTCGTTCCATGGATAACCCCCCTACGAAACTTGTTTGTTTCCTAGGTCCGTGAAGTTCAAGCATGCATAACGAGACAATTTTTGACCCACCTCAATTTGTGTTTCGAAGTCTCAGACAATCAGTTTGAGCATCCCACTATGTTCTCCTTGCGAATACCTTCGAAACGAGTACCTTCGCGACCTCTCACTGTTAATATTTTATGAAAATTGTCCAAGGTGCAGTTGGTGCAAAAAACAACACCCTGCCTTGGATGTCAAAAAATTTCCAAGTGTTGGGTGCAAGGGTGGGATTTTTCCCTGCCATTGCACCTAGGTGATTTTGTCTCTTAGTGCAAGGGCTATGATTTTTAGCACAATTGCACCAAGTTTCCAGACAGCCATTTTTGGCCTGGGCGGTGATTTTTCAGTGCTTTGCACTTTTTCTAGACTTAGTGCCACTTTTTATGCCTTAATTAGTTGCACGAATTTTGTTCATTTATGACACCCCCAAATCATTTTTAAGTGATTTTAATTGACTTTTTCACTTCATTTCGCCTTTCACTCATTCTCCATCAAGTTGGAAACTTGCACAAGCTCTAATTTTTAGCGCTTGTTCACTTTTGTCAAAGAGTTTTTGGTGCACAAGCTCTGATTTTTAGCGCTCGTGTACTTTTTATCTATACTTAGTCAAATTTATATAGGGTAGTGATTTTTTGTCTCCTATGCACTTTTCACAGTTTTACAAGTTAGGTGTAGAGGCGCCAAATTTCACTGCACCAACTTGACACCCCAAAATTTTTCTAACATTGAGAAGTGTAGAGGCTCTAATTTTCAGTGCCACTCCACCAAACTACCTTGCTTCTAAGTGCAAGGGTGCTGATTTTCAGCGCCATTACACTTTACACTATTTTTTTTGAAAACCTTCAAAACTTGCTAGTTTTTCCTTGTTTCTCGTTCCTTCCAATTTTTTCATCATTTTGCATGCCTTGTCACTTGTTCCATGCTTGTTAACCTCTTTGATCACTTCACACTTCCCAATGCTACTTTTTCTACTAATGCCTATTGATTCACCATCCTTGCAGTTTCTCTCCAGATCTCGTCAAGTGATCTCGAAAGTGATGTCCTTTGATTTTGGTTCTTCCAGATGACACATTCATGTAGGAGACCAGGAAGAGATATGAAGACTTCCGCGCCCAAGCAAGGAACCATGAAGATTCCTGATATCTAGAGTTAGATATTTTCGATGCATCTTGTAAATATTTTCTGACATCTTAAATGTCTTTTTGTAAAATGTAATTGCACCAAAAATGTGAGATGTAATTTCATTAAGAAAAATTACATTTTGACTTTGGTCAAAGTTAGGTGAGATTTCCTAAAATCACTCACCTGATTTCCTTAATTTTCTCAGCTAATTCCTAATTTTTCTCATCCCTCTTTCTATAAATATGAGGGATTCTTTTTGTAATAGTTTACCTTTAGTTTTTGCAATGAAGTGTAGCTCAATTTTGCAACAAATGTATGAAAATTTTCTTTCAAATTTGTGAATCTAAATCTTATCAATAAAGGAAGGAGTTGCATACCAAACTTTGTGTTGGATCAATTGTCTCTTGAATTTGGTTAAGATTGGTGGTGGTTAGTTTATGAAATCTGAAGGACTTCAAGTGATTCATGTAGACTTTGTGCTGCATTTCTTACTTGAATTTGTGTTTTATGTTTCAATACTTTTGGTTGAAGGATCTACAAGACTTTGAGCTTGTAATCACTCATACTGTTCGAAGGAATTGCTGCATATAAGAAGACTTTGTGCTTCTAATGCGAAAAAATCTATTGTTCTCACAAATCTGCAGTTGAAAAGGCTACGAAACAACTTTGTGCCTTCACGATCCTTACTTGTTTCCATTTTACTTCTTGTTATAATATTATTTGATATCTCTAAGTTGTGCTTTGTCAAGATAGGGATCTCAATTGTGCTGCTTTTGGTAGGTTCCAAGTATTGTGAATCAAGAATATTTTCAGTTGTGAAGCATTACACACATCTTCTCTAAAAAAAGAGAGAAGGATGAATGTGACACGCACCCCCAACTTTGTAAATATTGTGAATATTCTATAAATACTCTAGTTTGTTTACTTGGAAATGTTAGCAGTGAGAAGGGCACCTCCCCTTGCTGAGAGGATAGATTGAATCTCACGTGACTATGGTTGAATCCAAGGTTGTGTAATCTGTTGAAAGTTGATTACATAATTTTCACCCAACACAATCCCTGGGAATAGATCGATATTTTTATGCTGAAATAAAAGCAGCTCTTGATTACGTTTATCGGTTTGTTAAAATCCTCTTTTAACTAACATTTGGGATGTAATTTTAGGCTCGTTTTTGGTTTTGAGTTTTGGTTTTGTTTTAATGTTATTGTTGATTATTTTATTGATTTAGTATATGGATATAGATCGTGGGATGGAAGTGTGGGAATAGGAGATGGATTTGAAAGTTCTACCCAAAATTTGAATGCTACAACTTTAGGACTCAAAGTACTCAAACTCCATCATTATGATGTCTCTGCAGGTATCAAATAGCTCAATATACTATGGTTTTTCTTTCATTATCTATTTTGTGTTTTTTTTTATTCAATACCTATAGACACTTAATGATTTATTTATGTGTTGTTTTGAGAGAAGATGTGTTAGAGAACTTCAAGGACAAAAATGGGTAGTTCTTTTTCTGTGAAGGAAACAATGATAATAATCAAAATATTATTAGAAAGGAATATTTGATCATAAGTGTGCTCAACCTCTTAAGAGCTTCAAGTGTGGCATTTCTAGGAGAAAAAGTTATGGAATAGGTTAAAACATTTAGTTCTGTATATCTTCATCAAATATTAGAGAAGCATGAAGATACATATACGAAAAGTTTTCTAAAAGAGGCAATGAATTTTAAGAAAAGTTCTTAAAACAAGTTATTATATTCAAGAAAGACATTAAAGTAGAGGTTAGAGAACAGTAAATCTTACTTATTGATTATGTAATTTTATTATTTTTATTGGTGGAATATGCACTCATATATAAATGGCCTCGTGCCTTTTCTAGATGGGAAGCAAAATTTTTTATTGAAATATATGAATTGGACAGTTCAAGGTAAAAACTATAGAACATTGTTAGAATTTTTTTTTCAACATTTGAATTATTAATGGATTTTAAATCTCTTTAAGTAATCATGGGATTTTTTTGTTTCTTTAGGTTAAAAGATAAGAATATTTTGGAACTGGAAAAATTAGATTTCAACATATTGCAATCTGTATACAAGAAGGAGATGAAGCAAGTCTCTAGGTAATTATCGTGATGAAATAAATTAAATAATATTTTAATAAATTTGATGAATTAAAATAATGTAAAATAAAAGAAGTAATCAAATATTTTGATTAAATTATGAATTTTTTTTTCTCACAAATCTATGAGTTGCATATTCTTCTTTCTTTATAAGATATCTCATTACAACTAGAAGGTTGCATGAAAGCTAGATTCCTTAAAAAATGAGACTATTGAATCCAAAAGAAGTTTGTAAATTGAAGAGTATTTGAAGCAATGCAATATTATAAATCATTATGAGAATATATCTAAATAAGTGTGATTATGTGAGATGTTACTAATATTTCTATAGTGATTTGATTTTAAACATAATTTATATTCTTTCAAATTCATATTTTATAAAATTTTCTAATTGATTCATTTTTATTGCAGTTGGTGGGCAAATTTTGGACTCACAAAACTAATTCCAATTAGACAACGCCCCATCGAGTACTTTTTGTTAGCAATTTGTGCTACATATGAAGTTGAGATTTATAGTAGTAGAATGAATTTGGTCAAATCAGCAACACTTATTTCTTTAATGGATGATCTTTCTGATGATTACTTAACACTCGAGCAAGTTGAACTTACGACTAAGGCCATTATTCAAGGTTGGGATATTTCTATTGTACAAGATATTCCAGCTAATTTTAAGAGGATTGTAGCATTTTTTTTTCAAAAAATACATGAATTGGCAAGTGAGGCTACTAAGAAGCAAGGATGTGACATGATGCCATTTATTACAAAAGTAGTATGTATACTTTTCCAAAATATTATTTTATTGAAAGTGTAATTTTTATTATAATTCATATGAAATGAAAATAATAATAAACAAAAATTAACTTCAAGTTAGACATTAATAAAATACATAAAATCAAAAGTTATTTTATTTTACAAATTATTTTGTTCTTAAAAGCTACATAAATATATATTTCCATTCTAATTTTAAAAAATATTTTTTCTTAAAAGTTAATTTTGATAATATATATTTTTATTCTAATTTAAAAAATTATTTTATCTTAAAAGTTAATTTTGATAATATATTTATTTTTGTTTTTATTTTGTATGTAAATTTTAATTATTTAAAAAAAAAATCACAATTATAGCTATATCTTGCTTTTTAATTGTTTCATTTTTGACATTAATTTATATTTTAGAATTTTGATATTTTGATATTTAAAAATTAAATAGATTTTTTTTACTACTATTCTATATTACATCTCTAGACCTAATTCCAAGATGTTATTTTAAGTCTATTTTATAAACCCTTTCTTACCTGTTCTCTTACACATAAAATAACCACTTAGATAAATGTTAGACTATATCTTAAATGAAATATTTTAGATTCCCCATATGAAGTGGCCCATTTTAAAAAAGTCCACATTATAATATATGTAGTATATTAAATAATTATAATTATTCTTAAGACTTTGTAATATGATACAACACCTACTCATAACAAGATGAGGGTTTTGATATAATCTCTACATAGATTTTGTTGGATTTTTGGTAAAATTCACACATATTTATTTATCTTCTATATTAAATAAAATTATATCCATTTTTAGGCAATACTCATATTAGCATGCATATGAGTTGTTGCATGTCTTAATATTAAATTTTTAATATTAATATTAATATTAATATAGATATCTAAAACACATCCATTTTAAAAAACTAAGAAATGTGAGTTTGAACTGTTTTATTAATTTAAAGAGTTATTTTAGTTTAGAATTATTTTTATATACATAAATATATAAATTTTAATTTTTATTCAAAATTATTTATTTTATTTTTATTTCAATTTATTGAAATATATATTTTTTATTTACTTTATTTTTATTTGAAGAATTATAATTCGATGATATATTTATTGTACTCTTGTATACAATTTTTAATTTTATTTAAAAACATTTATGTGAAATGAAAGTGCACTAGTTAAACATGTGAAAAGAATATAGAAGATATATAATTTTTTATGTTAAATATTTTAATTTGACAAATTTATTGTGGCTATTTTACAAGATCAAACATAATACATAGATTATAAAATAAGATTGAGAAATAGATTTAACAGTTCAAGTATATTGTGATTTAGTGGGCAAATTATGCTGAAGCTATCTTGCAACAAACACAATGGAATGTAAGTCAACATATTCCAACCTATAATGAGTACATAAAGATTGCAACAACAATTGCAGAAAGTGGATCAATATTGTTGCACTCTCTTCTTTTGGTAGATTTTGATTTAACAAACAACACTATCGAGAAGACATATAACAATCAATGCAGATTCTATGAGCTCATATGGTTGTGTACACACTTAATTAATGATGCTCATGATTACCAGGTTTTACCCATTCCCTTTTAAATTGTTAATTAGATCTAGATGGAAATGATATTATACTTACAATATTAACATATTTTTTTATATCAATGAAGGATGGTAAACTCCATGGACAGATAGCCTCAACCATTTTTTCTTATATGAGGGATCATCCTGAATGTTTAGAAGAAGATGCGTTACATCACATCAAGTCTATTCTTGACCAATTACTTAAAGAATTAACATGGAAATTTCTAAATCAAGATAATACTTTGCTTGATTTGAGAAAGTTAAGCTTCAACTATAACAGAGGAATGCAATGTTTCTTTATATCTGGAGATGGTTTTTCATATCACAACAAAAGTATCAAGCAAATGATAATCAAAGTTCTTATTGATCCAGTACAAATATAGAAAGGTAGAGCTTCTATCAAGTACAAAAGCTAAAATCTAGCTATGTGACAGTCATCTAATTTATATTCCTACTAAAATATATAGTAGTTTTAGAGGATATACATCTATACAAAATGTACCTCTAAAGGATGTACCTTGTACCTTGTTTCTATTGTAGTAATATTTTCATTGTTACTAGACATATCTATCTGGTGGTTTTTCATTGTTACTACACTGCTCTATATATTGATTTCCTAATTGAATAATGATTGATATAGATTGTTTTATTGAATGGGTAATTTTTATAGTTACCAATATTTTGGGTCATATTTCTCGATGATATCAAATGAGCTTGGTAAATTAAGAAAAAATAGCTTATTCACCAATTTTATAAAAACTAATGATAAATGTTGAAAGTGTAATATATAAATGCTAATCCAGTGCTTTCATTGTTTTTCCAATGAAGGTCTGAGAATTGATCCATTGAAATCTTATAACATCTCCTCTTTCAGGAACGTATGCCATGATTGTGAGGATAAATCCACAAAAATCATCAGAAATTATATTAAACAATCTTTTTTTCTCTTCTGGTTAGTAAACTAGCATATATATATATATTTAATAATATATATAAAAATACTGAGATACATCCTTCTCGAGGCACCTATGCAATTTTATGTGACAAATTGATTAAAAAATAGACACCTTGAGAAGGATATCTCTCAATGATTTTTATATATTATTAAAAATATATATGCTAGTAGCATTTGCAGCGTGACATGGAAGAAAAAATTATGAGGGTTAGGGTTAATATTAGGATACAATTCTGGGTTAGACATAAAATTAGGATTAGGATTAGGGTTGGTAAGGTTAGGATTATGATTAGGGTTTAGGTTAGGTTTAGAGATAGGATTATGGTTAGGGTTAAGGTTTGGATTAGATTTAGAGTAGGGGTAAGGTTAAGGTCAAGGTTAGGATTATGAATAGAATTAGGGTTACAGGTAGGGTTAGGGTTAGCAATTATATTAAAAAATCTTGCTTTCTCTTTTGGTTAGTAAAAGATAACATTTATATAAAGATTTAAAATATCAAATTTAATCACTTAGGAGAGATAAGGGGAAGAGGAGAGGGAATATATTTTTAGTTAATTTGGTTTATGTGGGCTCAATCCTTATTTTCTTCAATAAGGATAGTGAAAAATAAATAAATTTAATAATGGAGTTATGAGTTTAGTGATAGGGCAGCAGATAATCAATTATAATAAAATAATATTCAATAATTAGGGTCATGAGCTTGGTTATAAGAGCAATAATGAATAAATTATAATAAAATAATAATTAGTTCTAGCATAAGGGGTTATGAGTTTCAATAAAAGATCTCTCATTTATAAAGATTTACAAGTTGACATTCATGATAAGTGTGGGTCATTTTGAGGATGGAATTTTATTTAATTTATAAATTTCTATTTGAGAGGAAATGAGGTATTGGAATTTTTGCCTTGCTAGAGCTATATATTGAGGAGCTTGCTAGATTTTGAGATATTAATCATTTTCTAGATAATTTCTAATGTACCTTGATTTATGTGTTTAACTAACAATTCATGGATTAAAACACTCAAATTTCAAAGATCAGGGAACAAAAATCTTTTGTCATCTCTTGCAACAATTATATAATATGATGAAGGTTATGTTAGTTAGTCTAGCAAGTATTTGTATATTCTTTAAAATATTCTAGTATATTTGAACAAAATAATTTAGTTCTAGCTTGAGTATGAATATTTTTATTGTTTATGTAATCTATTGTCAAATTATTTAGCTATAGGTCATTAGAGTTGTATTAGTGCTTTAATCTTGCTAGCCAATAAGATACAAAAAAGTTGATGATTCCTACAAAAAGGAAGATCAAATATCAAAGAGGAGAGAAAAATACTTTAAGAAACCCCTTGTTCAAGCACAAGATCCAAATTGAAAAGAAGTAATGGATCTCAAAGACAAAGGAAAAAATGAATTCATTCAAAACATGGGATCTATGAATAATGAGTAGAAGAAACTCATTAATTTTCTTAACCAAATCTTTTATAATTCTATTGTAAATCCCATGGTTACATCTATGGGTAATGGAAATCAAAGAGAATCTTCTACCTCAATAGTGAATTAGGCATCTAGAGTAGCCAATGGTTCTAGGCTATAGGTAAGGTCACATTTTTTGTAGAAACAAAACTATAATTTAGAAGAAGAATCCATAGAACAACATAATGATGATTCAATAACTCTTCATGCTAAATATGGAGCATAAATTAATGAGTTTTGTGCTACTATATTTTAAATGAATTTTTACACTTTAAATTCAAAGAATAAACCTAAAAATGAGAGGAGGGAAAATCATAAAAATCTCAAAAGGATCTCTAGTACTAGTTAGGAAAACTCATTGTTCATGTTTCTAATGGATTCAACAATTAATTGACCCTTGCTTGGATCTAGAAACTAAACACTTAATTTTAATGTATGAAGATAAGAAAATAAATTTTTGCACCCTTCACTTGAAAGGAATAGCCCATGAATGGTGGCACCATGGTCTAATCACTCATGGTAATATTTTTATCACAATATATGATGAGTTTAGCAAAAGGTTGATTGGTAGATTTAAGAGGAAGGATTTTGAGGTCCATTTCAAAGAGTTAACATAGTTGAAGAAAAAAATAGTAGAAGAATATATAGTGTTTTCTAGATGCTTGTAGTAATGGTTCCCCATCTTATAGAGAAATGACTCATTTTCCTCTTTATTGAGGGTTTACCTCAATCTCTCAAGGGTCTAGTCATAGATTTTGATCATCTCTCTAAAATAACATCAAAGAAGGATTTAACACTTGAGTAATTGGTGCTATAGAACAAATTTTCATCCAAAGAATTTAAGAAATGAGGAACTTGTTTTCCTTGTAGAAATCCACACCACAACCACTTGTAGTAAAAAAATATGATTGTTCAAAAAAATAACTCCAAAGGAAGAAGTTACAACTTTTATGCAAGGATCTATGTGAAATCAAACAAGGATGCCTTTGTGAGGGCCAAGTCCATTAAATCTGAGTATTATATTATGATGATTTAGTTATTAAAGAACTTGAGCCACAACCAACCACATGTCATCATGAACCTAAAAGGAGTATGGAAGCACAAGAAGGTGTACACCCATATATTATGCATTAAAATTTTGAGTGATATCCAAACAATGGATCATAATGCTTATTAATACTAAAGCTACCCATAGTTTTATTGATTAAGGGTAGCTAGTTAATAATAGATTGAAATTTGAGGAATTTGAAGGATTCAATGTCACTGACATTGATGGATTTACCATTTCATGCACCAAAAATATTTGAAAATTTAGCATATACATGGGAGATTCTAATGTATGTGATTATCTATATGTTGTGGGATTAGGGGAAACTAACATGGTTTTTGGTGTACAATGATTGCATTCCATTAGTGAATTTTTATAGAACTATTAATCCTTCAAGCATAAGTTTAAATATAAAGGGAAAGATGTGGTTCTTAGAGAAATTTCTTATGGAACACCATAAGCAGTTACAATTAAAATAATAGAGAATATTTTTGTAAGAGACAACTTGCTTAGGAAATAACTTATTTGGTGAAGTCTATAAACCCATCCATTGGTAAGTAGTTTAATTATCATGTTGGTATTTAAATTTTTTTGGATCTCCATAGTGTGCCATTTAGTTATTATCTCAAAAATTATTACTTGATATAGGGTTCTAGCACATCATATATTTGGAGTCAAAATCTAAGAAAATCATGACTACTCCTTACTAACACCCATGAATATAAAAGGAAGAGATATAAAAATTCCATAAAGGATCTTTTACAGATGGGATAAATTAGTCCTAGCTCTATTTCATTTTCTTCATTCATAATTCTAGTGAGGAAAAAATATGGAACCATAGTTGGAAGTTTGGAAGTCTGTCATTATTGATGTAGCTTGGCAACATGACCATGAAGTGTACATATATCAGTTAATTCATCTAGCCTAGTGTTTTCATTGATGTCAACAATGTGGGGAAGCATTTTTTGGTGTCATTTGTACAAATACTAACTATATCGGAAAGTTGAACTATCAAAAATTTGGCTAAGTGTTCTCTGCTGATGGTGTTGTGGTTTAGTATGTTGGTTTTTGGGTTCACACTTCACCGCAAGAAGAGGTATAACTCTAAGCTTTTAACCATATCATTATGATTGGCTCATACAACTATATTTAAGATCTTGAGAAGTTTTATAAAGAGCATTGGAAGATATCAATGAAAGAGTTCAACTTTGTATATCACTGTCATCTTTCTGTTCAGTATACCAGTGTGGGAGATTTCATATTTTCTTGAGAAGAATGTTTGATGTTGCGGTTCTAAATTTAGTATCATTGATGTCAGAGAAATAAGCAACTGAATAAATATCAAATTTGGAAGGTGTGTATTTTGGGAAGCATGTGTATGATTGGAAGTTTTTGTGATTAGGTCCTATTCCTGGCCGACCTAATACATGATATGCATTGAGAAGATTTAATATACATTGTGGATGTTAGTTGGATCTATTTTGGGTCCATGTCAACTTAAAATTAAGTATTGCAAGTTTTTCTTGGGAGTGAAGATGATTTTGAATCTTGTGTGGTGCTGACAAAAGCTATTTTGGATTTTTTTTTTTTACATCTAATTAGGCCAACCTAATTGATGTGTGTGGATGCATTTGGGTATATATATGAAATATATTAGAGTTGAAAAGTGTGGGTGAATGAGCAAAAAATGACATATCGGATGCAAGTGATGTTATATGATATGATCTCATGCGAATTTAGTGGTAAGGAGTTCAAAATCAAAGTAGAGTTGTAGAGCGATTGCTAAGCAAGGAATAAGAAGTACTTCATATTCAGAGCTTCAAAGGAATTGAAATACAACACAAGAAAGGTGCCCTTTGTATTAGTTCATACTTTGGAAGTGATCAATTTTTGTATTGTACTTAACCTTGATTGTGAGCCTTATAAGGACAGTGTGTCCTGGCAGTGATCCCCTATAATATACTATATCCAGATATAATATATTATGAGCTAATCCTCATTGTGGTTTTTCCCATTTTTGGTTTTCCACATAAAAATCCTGGTGTTCATTTGTTTTGTGGCTTTGTGGATGATTCATGCTTTCATTTCTTAATTCAATTAATATGGTTTGGTGATTGAATATGCTATGTTCAAAAAGTTATAGAATACTGATTCACCCCCCTCTCAGTATTTTGAATGTTCAACAATTGGTATCAGAGCTTGGTTTCTTTAGAAAAGCCCAACAACTTGAGGAAGATCTTAGAAGTTTGAACACATGGAAGATAAGAAGTGTCCTATTCCTTCAGAAGAAATTTCTGCAATTGAATATATAGAAGATGACTGCATGTTTGACAAAGAAGGACTGAAATATTTTCTTGAAGATCTTGATAGAGTCGAAACTAAGAACAAAAGCTTGAAGGAAAGCCTAGGATAAGTAAATGAATGCATAAAAAAATTGAGAGAACAAATCAAGAAGTTCAGAGAAAGACATAAGTCAATATACAGTTGAAGCAAGCAAATGAAGAGATCATCAGATTGAAAGTACAAATGGAAGAAAAGAAGAGGATTGAGGAATGCCTAAATGCAGTGGTACAAAACAAGACTGAAGAATGCTCCAAACTTGAACAAGAAGTGGTAAATATTAGATTTGATCTAGAAAGGGAAAGAATACATGAGAATAAATTCAAAACAAGTACTACAATTCTTGATGAATTGATTGCAATTTAGAAACCTTCTAAAGATAAAGGTGGTTTGGGACTTGAAGAAGGACAAAGTTCAAAGGAAAATCATACACCTACCAAGGTTGACAATCAAAAGGAAACTCAAGGAAATAATAGATAATTCAGAAATCAAAGAAGCAATGGTAGAAGACCTTCTATCAGAAAACCAAATGCTCAAAGGTACCCATCTTTCAATGGTATTTATTTTTCATGCAATAAATATGGACATAAAGCAATAAAATGTAGGATTAGAATGAATAAGAATGCTAGATTCCTCTCCAGGAAATGTTTTGTATGCAAGAAATTTGGACATAGAAGTATTGAGTGTAAAAGTTAGATGAAGAATAAATGTAATAAAGGGAGAATGTTTCAATCTTTCAATGGCTACTGTTATACATGTAATGTATTTGGACATAAGGCTAACCAGTGTAGATCAAGAATGAATAGAAGTCAGTTTGGTCAGAAAAATGTTGTATGCTACTTTTGCAACAAACTTGAACATATTTCAAGAGTTTATAGAAGCAAAAATAGAAGACACTCTAATCTGGTAAGGAGGAATGAATCTGTGAAGAAAGTTGATCCTACTGAGGTTAAGAAGGAAATATAAAAGATACAGAGAAAGAAAGAGGATTCTATAAGTAGAGATGAATTAGGAACCTTAAATGCATTTGTACTTGCCTCCGATACATATATTTCTTTTGAAAACTAAGCCCATGCCAAGGATTAGGGGGAGCAATAATAGAAAATTCTAATAGTCCCCTAAAATATAAAGTGTCAAGTCATGGAAAAAAGATATGTCTTGGAAAAGGAATTTCTGAAGCCATAGAAGGAAGTTGCAGAAGGAAATACTGCGATGTGGAAGTTTGTAGAGCATCTGTAGATTAATTGTGGACACAAGGTTTTAAAGTTTGACAGCTTTTTCTAAAGCATTTATTGTTGAACACTTATTGATACAGTTCAAATCATGGAGTTAAAATCATATTTGAGAAGAAAAATTCATTTGATGCAAAGGAAATACAAATTGAAGAAGAGGAAGTGGATTCGAGGCGTCTTTTAGAAGCAAAACATCAAAACCCTAATTTTCACCGAAGCAAATTCAAGAGGTATTCTGTTTACACAATTCTTTTCCATAATTTTTATCTTTAATGAAATGGAAGGGTCAAAGGTAGGAAATATATTAGACATACCAAAAATTAAATTAAAGAGGCATTCTTAGAAAAATATGTTAGAAGACTCAGTGGGTGCATTTTTTGGCATTCTTAGAGTTTCACCTACTAAGGATATCTATGCATACATAAATGGGAAAATAGAAGAAATTTTTTCTGTTGGACTGAGTATCTTATGGAAAAATGAATTGGAAGAAAATTATAATACCATTAAACCAAAGTACAAAACCCTAGTTGAAAAGAAATTGGATGTATGGCAGAATTTTCCATTGTTTGAATTTGTTAAGAAGTACATTAGAATTGTATTGAGCAGGATTCATGACAAATCTATTTGGAATGATGGTGCACACTCGATAACCAGGGAAGAAATAAGGGATGTGACTAGTTTGTGGTCCTTTGGACCAGTTCCAAGGCAGTTTAGTCTGTCAATAACTAAGAATTAATTGAAAAGATTGGTGTAACTCTCTAAGGAAAGGAACTCACCTTGAGTACATTTGGAAATCCGACTATCTGATATGCCGCAATGCTTGTTGGACATAAAATCTGTATACCTAACGATGGCTATAAAGTCTCTACTAATGCTGCCCACATTGCATTTAACATGATTGAGAGTGGTGCATATTATAATCTTTGTGAGTTACTTCAACAACACTTGATGAAGAATTTGAAAGAATCAAAAAGAACAAAAAAAAACATTTAGGTACGGTACTTTGATAGTTTTCTTACTTTTCTACTTCATGAAGGAGATACCGGTAATTGGAAAAGTAGAATGGTCAAATACATAATTGATAGCACATTAGATAATAAATCTTATGATGAATCTCAGTGGATCAATGCTTAAGAAGATGCTCTTGCAACATTCTTTGGAATGTTTCAGATGAGGATGAATAAGAGAATAAGAATACTAGAGAGTGTTGTGGAAAGATACTCCAGAGACATCAATTTCCTTGCCTCTACTAATTTTTGTTACATGGAAGCAATTGAGCCTATACTTGTGTGGATTTCCTAGTTAGATTATGAAGTGACTGTGGTGGAAGTTGATCATTATGCAGAAGTGCTTCTAGGAAGTGTAAAGGACCCCAACATATCAGGTTTAGAGGATAGGTCTATGACTGAAGCCTCAGGTAGTTCAAAAAGAACATGTAAGAAAATTAAAAGTGTTGTTATTCCTCTAGTTGAGATCAAGCAAGAGGTTACAAAAAACAAAGGAAGACAATTTAATGTGACCCAACATGAGCATGAAAGTGGAAGTACACAAGACTTGGATGAAGCAATAAAAGCATTACAAGAGACAATCCCCGGTGCAAGCATTAATACATCAATGTATAACATAGAAATATCAGGAGTATGGTTGATTCATTAAAGGTATACATCTCCAGACTAAAAGAAAAAACTGGAAATGAGTCAGAAGCAAGGATTGTAGAGGAGAATCTAGAATATATAAAAAGGAAATGTGCAGATGCACATCACATAATCTTGAAGGGATTGAAGGATTCTCAATATTGTGAAGAAGAAGCACATGCTTTAATATCGTATTGTCTGAAGTGGTCTAAACACACACAAAATACAAAGGATGAAATGATTTGGAATGAAATTTGGATAATCACTCAAGAAGATGTTTATTATCTGGGAAATGACAGGAACAATCAGAAGTGGTCTTACATCTTACAACTGTAGGAAATTTTTTTAGCTTATAGAATCCGAGGACATAGATAATCAAGCAATATGTGGCACAAAGAAACTTAGTAAAAATAAGGCACACTTCTATATCCAGTTCCCTTACCAGTGCTGATAAACTATTAGAAATAAATCTCAGCCCCAACACTGTGGAAGAAGGAATATAGTCTTTAGTGAAGCTTGAACTACTATACAAGACTCTTGTAGATGCAAAAATTTCTTAGGAAGAAGGAAAATCTACTTGGCATAATACTCTGAAGAATATTAAGGGATCTTCATCTTCAAGTTGATATGTCTTAATATTTTCGATCAATTATCCTTTTTTGGATGATGCATATATACAGATATCCAAGGGAAATATACTGGACCCCTGCATGACCTTTTCCATTGATGTCAAAGGGTGATAGATAATGCGAGAGATAGTGGGAATAATTTTTTTTTTGTTAATTCATTTTGGATGATTGGAGAACTCTTTTGGAAAGTTACGATTAATTTTGAAAGAGGGAACTAAGGTTAGGAAGAAATAAGTTTTGATTCATGATATGGAAATGTTTTTGATATGCACATTGCCATCAATGACAAAGGGGGAGATTGTTGGAAGATTGGAAGTCTATCATTGTTGATGTAGCTTGGCAACATGAGCATGGAGTGTACATACATTGGTTGATTCATCTGTCCTAGTGTTGTCATTGATGTCAAAATTGTGGTGAAGCATTTTTGGTGTCATTTGTACAAATACTAATTATATTGGAAAGCTGATCTATCAAAAATTTGGCTGTGTTCTCTGCTGATGGTGTTGTGGTTTAGTGTGTTGGTTTTTGGATCCACACTTCACCGCAAGAAGAGGTATAACTTTGTGCATTTAACCATATCATTATGACTACCTCATATAGCTATATTCAAGATCTTGAGAAGTTTTGTAAAGAGCATTGGAAAATATCAAAGACAGAGCTCAACTCTGTATATCACTGTCATCTCTTTGTTCAATATACTCGTGTGGGAGATTCCACATTTTCTTGAGAAGAATTTTTTGATGCTGCGGTTCTAAATTTAGTCTCATTAATGTTGGCGAAATGAGAAATTGAATAAATATCTAATCTAGAAGGTGCATATTTTGGGAAGCGTGTGTATGATTGGAAGTTTGTATGATTAGGTCCTATTCCCGGCCAACCTAATACATGATATGCATTGAGAAGATTAAATATACATTGTAGATGATAGTTGGATCTATTTTGGGTCCATGCCAACTTAAAATTAAGTATTGCAAGATTTGCTTGGGTGTGAAGATGATTTTGAATCTTGTGTGGTGCTGAAAAAAGCTATTTTGGATTTTTTTTTTTACATCTAATTAGGCCAACCTAATTGATGTGTGTGGATGTATTTGGGTATATATATGAAATATCTTGGAGTTAAAAAGTGTGGATGAATGAGCGAAAAATGACATATCAGATGCAAGTGGTGTTATATGATGCAATCATGTGAATTCAATGGTAAGGAGTTCAAAATCAGAGTAGAGTTGTAGAGCGATTGCAAAGAAGAGTAGTACTTCATATTCAGAGCTTCAAAGGAACTAAAATAAAAAATATGAAAGGTGCCCTTTGTATCAGTTCATACTTTTGTAGTGAGCCATTTTTGTATTGTACTTAACCCTGGCTATGAGCCTCATAAGGACAGTGTGTCTTGGTAGTGAGCCCCTGTAATATACTATATCCAAATATATATATTGTGAGCTAATCCTCACCGTGGTTTTTCCCATTTTTGGTTTTCCACGTAAAAAAATTGGCGTTCATGAGTTTTGTGGCTTTGTGGATGATTCATGCTTTCTTTTCTTATTTTAGTTAATATGGTTTGGTGATTGAATATGTTGTGTTCAAAAAGTTATAGAATACTGTTTCACCCCCCTCTCAGTATTCTGAATGTTCAACAATCATGTGGATTTCTATTGACTATAGAGCTTTAATAAATAATGTGGTCATAAAAATTAGGTACCGCATTCCTTGAATCGATGAAATAATGATGAACTCTATGGAGCCATATATTTTCAAAGATTAATTTGGGGTCAAGTTAGGATGTGCATAAAAGAAAATTTAGGTGTCACTTTGGGTAGTTTGAATTCTTGGTCATGCTTTTTGGCTTGACAAATACACTAGCCACTTTTCAAACATAAATAAATCAAGTATTTTGTAAAAAAATGAGTTTTTTTTAGTTTTATATAATGAAATTATGATTTACAAAAGTACTTGGTAGGATCATTTAAAGAATCTAGGCATATTCCTTGTTGTATTATGAAAACACACTCTCTTTGCAAATGAATCCAACTATAATTCTAGGATGATAAATATTTTGTACCTAGGTGATGGAATTAGTGCACAAGGTACACAAGTGATTCAATGTAAGATTCAATCCTATTTGGATTGGCCTTCTCCTAGTAAATTGAAATAGCTAAGATGATTCTTTATCATTTGTATTTATTATAGATGTTTGGTTAAGGTATCTTCTGAGGGGAGGTGTTTTCAGTCAAATCATGAGGAGGATATCCTTGTGGTTGGTCACCCAATGTTCAACCCAAAAGGTCTCAATTTTTGGGTTGCATGGTATGGGTTCTGGCTATATGTTTCAAGAGGGGCTAGAACTAAAAAAATCTCTTAGGAGGGGCTTTCTACTATCCCCTCTTAAGATTTCTAATCCTTAGCCTTTGGATGATCTACTAATGACTGAGCTAATTCATTTGTCATTGCTTATTGCTGATGTGGTAGTTGAGGTTCTTGAGTCTTCCCTATTTCATATGGTGGGATAATATTTTGGGTATCCTTCCTTGGAGATGACCCCCATTTCTACTAATCTTGGTCAGAATGAGTTGTTGGAGAGTAGTGTTTTAGGGGTTCCCCATCTTGAGGTTCCTTTGCCTCCTTGTTTAAGATTTGGTTTTTTGGTTCCTCGGGGAGTTGTTTCTTCTAGGGTGACTCATGGAGAGGCTATGTAGTTTGAGTTCATCGAAATTGGGGTCCCTCTTTCTCCTTTTATTTCTCTCACTATTCTAGATGAGTGGATAGACAAAACTACAAATGGGTTGAAATTTTATCTTATTAGGAGATTTTTTGGTTTTAGACCAAATATTGATGCTATTCAAAGTTGGGCTTATGACTATTGGATGGATTTTGGTCTTTGAATTATGGCCTTGATGAATGGTTTTTTATTATTTTATTTTCATTCCATAGAGGACGACACTCACATTTGTCAAGGAGGCTCTTGGTTTCCTTGCAAGGATTTTCTTAATTTAAAAAGTTGGTTTGTAGGTTTTTAATGTTTCTAAGGTTAACAAGTCTATTTGGATGCGTCTCTTAGAGATCTATTGGAATTTTTGGATGAAGGTATTATTCAAGATATTTTTAATATTGTTGGTCAATTTATCACCTTAGACAATGTCACTAAATCTAGATCCAACTTTCTTTATGCTAGATTTTGTGTTTTGATTAAGTCTAATTTAGATTTCCCCAAAAGCTTGGGGTTTTGGAGCAAGAAATTAAGTATGAAAATTCTCGACTACTACAATCCACACATGATAAGTAGTGTCCTCAATTTGGTCAGGTTCTTGATTAAACAATTGTGATCCCTTCTTTGGATCTCCACTGTGTTGATGGTAAATGATCCCTATTCAAGATGAAAAGGAAACTCAGTGTTGTGCTTGGTAATTCGTCTATTGGGCTACATCCCATGAATTTTGGAACACCTTTCCATTCCATTCCTACCCCTTATTTGAGTCCTCTTCTAAAGTTTGGCTTCAAGCTACCTTGATCTTTCTTTTATTTTTGGTTTTTTGGTTCTTTCCCTCACCAACTTTTATTTCTTTCTCTTGTCTTTTGCTTTTGCTAGTCTTTGATTTTTGGTTGTCGTTAGTTTTCTAATGTGTCATTTCTTGTGAGACTCTTCTCTTTTTCCTCTATGGATGGTTTGTAATGGGTATTGGGAATTTCCCCTCTTTCTCTTAATGAAAACAAGTTTATCTCATGTACTTACTATTCTTAATTTCTCAAATCTACTTGTTATAAAGTGCGATCCATTGAGAGATGGAATTAGAACCATATTGGTATAGAAATGACATCATATACCTTTGAAATTAGAAAATTAAAGTAATTAGAAGGATGAATCACTATTTATGAAAATAAGATGCTTACCATAATGCATTCTTTAGTGAAGTTTTGATGGTATTTAGTTTGTGGGAGATTTATGGTGAAGACAAATCATAATAACTTGAAGTTATTTGTTGACCAAAAAGACTTAAATGATAGGAAAAAAATGGGTCAGTAAGACCCAATCTTATGAATTTGACATAATGATAAGAAAGGAAAAATAATATAGTTGCTAATGCTCTTTCTAGGATTCCTAGACTCTATGTTCTCATTTTTTTTCTACTATTGAAAATCTCTATATTGATAGAATATGTTAAAAAAAATTCTACTAATCTCCTTGATAGGAAAGTAAAATATGATAGACATAGTGATAGATGGTCTCATTCATTATAAGAATAGAACATTCCTAGTTACTACATATAGAATGAAGGAGGATATTTTCATGATGCACTCCTTATAAGACACCAAAGGTTCTACAAGAATTATAAGTAGATAAGAGAAATATTTTCCTATAAATTCCTTGAGGATGTTTTGAAGAATATTAGTGAGTACATTACTTGACAACAAAATAAATCATAATAAATTTTCACTATAGATTTTCTATAGCCTTTGCATATGTTGCAAGGTGTGTGCCCTTGGTATCCTTGTGCTATGCAACATAACTCTCAGGTTTGTGACATGGATTAACCACCTCCCACAGATTCATTAACTCTAGCGGTTGTATCAAGAATTAACAAGTCAATCTTTTGGTGCAACATTTGCAACAATTGGTATTAGAGCCCGGGTCATGGGTTCAAACCCCTCGCTTGTGTTAGGGGTGATTTTTGCAAGGTGTGCACCCTTGGTCTTCTTGTGTTGTGCAACGTAGTGTATGGGTTTGTGACATGGATTAACCACCTCATGTGGAGTTAACTCTAGTGGTTGTATCAAACATTAACTGGTCGATCTTTTGGCTCAACAAAAATCATCTTTGCAATAACATATTCCCAACAAGAAGTGGGAAGCTATTTTAATGGATTTCATCAAAAAACCTCCTTAAATGAAAAGAAATAAATTAGTGTTTTACTACATAGGTTAAGTAAATATGCACACTTCTTTAACATATTAAAAAAATTAGAGCATATCTAGTAGCTGGTATATTTTTTAGAGATGAGTTTAGGTTACATGGATTTCCTAAAAATATTATCAATGGAAGGGGTAGTAGATTCCTTAGTTTCTCTTAGTATGATTTGTTTCATTTAACTATTACCAAGATCACCTCAATAATAGTTTTCAACCACATTAAGATAGATAAGAAAAGACAATGAATAAGTGGGTTGTAGGATATTTGAGAAAATAATTAATAGATCAATAGGAATCATGGGTCAAGTGGCTACACCTTGGATACTATTGCTACAACACCACCCATTTTATGTCCATTTGAATGTTATTCCCTTAATATTAAAGTATGCATAGAGTTATGAGTAGTCATCTTATGGCTATCTTAACTCTTAATTAAGTCATATTATCATTATTATATTGTTATTTAGTTATTTATATCATCTTAAGGCTTATGTAGGGTTATTTAGGTTTTCTTGGGTGATATCCTAAGAATAAGTAGGGTATATATAGGAGGCAGTGAGTCTTATTTGATCATTAGATTGTGAATTGTGTTCTTAGTGGAGATATTTGGAGGTTTTCCCCCTCGAATTGGCTTGTTATTCCCATTTATTATTCAAGTATTTATAGAATATTTCATATTATATCTTCTATTGTGTAATTTATTTCATCACAAGTGGTATTAGAGCATGATCTTGGCACTATGAAGACAAGACATTTTTTTCAATTTTGGAGGTCATTTTGTGAAATGTATATCTTTCAAATTTTGGAAAAAAATTGGCTTCTTTTTAAAAGGTTTTTGAAGAAAATATTGAAGCATTTACAGTCTAGATTTCAAAGTAATTGGAGCAATATTAAGTGACTCATTGTAAAATTATGGTTTCCAAAAATTTCACTCTCAAGGCTACAATTCTATTGATTTATTGAATCTTTTTTTAGGTAGGTGTTATTCTAGCCCTAGTAAGTTATAAATTTTTTTCACATCATTTGGATTTTATTTGTGTGATTTATTATAAAATTATTTATCATGGTATGAGGCATGAAATAAGAGGAAAAATAATGTTATCACACTTGGAAAATATCTTGATAAGGATGAGGTAATAATTGAGGTTATTAATCCCAATGAGGAAATTGACAAGGTTAAGGATGCCATTTCATAGGTGAAGATGGAGATGAGGGGGGATATTGATTGACTATAATGAGATATACATTGCCTAAGAGGAGATATATTAGAAATATGGAGCATTTTAAATGATTTTATAAATTGATTGAGAAAGGATGTCTTATTCAACCAAGGTGATTCATCTAGCTAAGCTAATCTTGATCCAAAAATTAATACTCATATGGGATCTAGGAACTTGATACCAAAGGTGGATATGTGAAAGTTTGATGGCAAGAATCCACTAACATAGATAAGCCAAATGGAAATAAAATGTGTACATCAAGTGCCAAGTGGAAAAATATCAGAATGACTTCCCTATATCTCCAATTGGAGCAAGTCATTTGGCATCAATGGCTATATACTCATCAACAGGAAAATGGTCTCATTATCTCATGGTCAATTTTTATAGATAAGCTACAATCAAAGTATATCAATAGTGTGACATAAAAATTCTTCAACCAACTAGGTAAACTTCAAAAATAGGACCATTCAAGGACTATATCTAGTAATTCCAAATTATATCATTAAGAGTGGATAGAATTCCAAAGGAGAACAAAAATGATTTATTTTTGGGCGGTCTCAAGGATCACATTCAATATGAGGTACCCATTTTTAGTCTTGGCTCTATATCTTCTTGTCTTTTATCTTAGTACACAAGGTAGAGGAGAAGTATTTGATTCCTAAAAAGTAAGGGGACAATGGGATAAGAGAGAAAGGATAATCAAAACCTTCTCTTCCTCAACCTACTAGATTAACACCACAAAAAGATAAGGAGAATCAAGAAAAAGGGTTATGTTTCGAGTGTGATAGTAAATATAATCAATGCAATAAATGTAGTGAAGATAAATTATTTTATATTGAAGGTTTGAGTGAGGAAGAAGAGAAGAAACCAATAAGAGGGTGATAGGGATTCAATTGAGGAACCACATAATCTCTAACTAATAATTTCTTGTTATGTACTCTCAAGTTTTATGGCACCACAAACTCTCAAGGTAGTGGGTTTATTAGAGTAGAGAGTAATAGTGTTGATAGAGTCAAGTAGTAATCATAATTTAATCAACAAAAAAATATTTACTCATCTAAACTATTTTATATTTCCAACTCTAAATTTTTTAGGTCTTGATTGCAGATGGTGCACCAAATATTGTTTTGGGAGTACAATGGCTTACTACTTTGGGAAAAATTGAGATAAACTTCTAGGAGCTATTCACGATATTTTAATAAGAAGAAAATAAAGTAGAGCTAAGAGGGTTGCATGCAAAGTTCCCACAAATGGTAATCTCTCATCTAATGTAAGATTTTCTTAAGAAAGGAGCTAAGGGATTTGTGGATTAATTATGTTTATGAGAAGAATATCAATCAAATTCTCCGATCCATCCAAATTTACAAGTAATTATAGATCATCACTCAATGTTTTTTAGTGATATGCCTAAAGGAATTACTCCTTATATGGATCATGATAATGTCATCTAGCTAGTGCTAGGAATCCTTGACCACCCATCATCAAGCCTTATAGGTATCCATATGTACAAAAAATTGAGATTGAAAATATTGTTTAAGAGATGCTAGAGGCAGGAACTATCAAGCATAGAAAAAGTTCTTACTCCTCATCCATGGTGATGGTGCATAAGAAGGATGAAAATTGGCACATGTGCCCAAACTATAGAGTGCTCAACATGTACACCATCAAATATAAGTTTCCTATTCTAATCAAATTGATGATTTATTAGATGAATTCAATGGATCTATGCATTTTAAAAAGTTAGGTCTTAGATCAGGTTATCACCAAATTCAAATTAAAGAAGAAGTATTTATAATACAACATTTGAAACTCATGAGGGTCATTATGAGTTTTTGGTGATGTCATTTGGTCTTACCAATGCACCATCTATATTTCAAAGTTTGATGAACTCCATCTTTAAGAAAATTTTGAGGAAGTTTGTATTAATATTCTTTGATGATATTCATTTATAGTAGGACATGGGAGGAAAATTTGTAACATGTAGATCAATAATTGCAATTCATCAAAGATCATCAACTCTATGCTAAGCCATCTAAGTGTTTTTTTGGTCTCAAAGAGGTGGAGTACTTGGGACATAGACTTTTTCATGGAGTACTTGGGACACATAGTTTTGAAGAGCAAGGAGAGAACATTCAAGCAAGAAAAGTTGAAGTCTTGGAGCAGTATTTTGTTGTATTTGTAGGTCTTCAAGCTCATTTTGTCAAATATTTGATCAAGTATTGTTCATGATTGAAGGTTGATGCCTATGGTGGATCATGATGGATTCCAGGTTTGAGAGATGCATTTGGATATTTTCCTTAACCTAATGACTTGTTTCCTAGTGTTTCCATCTTCAAACTTCATTCTACTAGCAACCTATAACAAGGTATTATCATACTTTAGATTTATTAGGGTGTTTTGAATTCTCCCTAATTGGATCTTTGTCATTTATGATTGTCATATAGGAATCATGCTCTAATGCACTTGAGTAGGGTTTCTTTGCATATTAGCTCATAAAAATATTAGATGCACTTAAGGCTAAGGATTGAACACATTGTCATTTATCAGATATATATCTTTCATCAAGGTTTAATTACCAAAATTGTGGTTTGATCAAAGTGAACCCCCATATAGACAAAACCAAATTTTCTTTTGCAGATTTGCTACAGGTCTATATCCGGAGGTCAAGATTTTTAGGTATAGGAGAAGAGTGCAAACTAAGGGCTACATATTCAATTTTCAAGTTTTAGAAAAGGACACTAGGAACAATTCACCCTTGGGTGAATGAGTCCTACTATAGAGATCAAAACCTAGTTTTTAGGCTAGGTGCATTGTTCCCTTCTTAGATCTACTAGAAAATTGTTGTTTTCATTTTTTTTATCATAATATTTTGCATTTCAAGTGTTAGGTCATACAATTTAGTTTGTCAATGCATTTTTATTCATCTCCCAAAAGTGCTGATTAGTCATTTTTATTATAAGAAAACAACAAATCTCCACATAGGGTTGACTCACCTTAAGGTTGAAAGTCAACCATACCCTTTGTAGATCCCTTTTTCTAATGAAATTAGGGAAAGTGTGAGTGTGTTTAAAACTTTAGATCATTCCATTATTGAGACCCTCTTTCACACCCTCTCATTCCATTTTCTCGATGTTTCATTTTGGTGAACCCGACATTATGCATCATAAATTCTAATTTGGAAGTCATTAAAACCCTAGATCGAGGATTTGCATTAGTTAGTCTATTTAGGGCTTCATAATTGAATTTTGCATCATTTAAAATTGCATTTTGTATCCTCTAAAATCTCAAAAATCCAAAAATATTGCATACATTCCATATAGTAGTCTATATATTGGTTGTATAGGGTGTCTTTTAGTTATTTAAATTAAAATTTTAGACAATATTACATTCAAAAAGTTGTTATTCTTATTCATCTTTTTTCATTTCTTGAATTTTCATTTAGAGAAAAAAATATGGAAAATTAGCCATAAAAGAAATATTCTACAACTTGAAATAGTAAACACAAATAGTAGTTCAGACATTGCATTATTCATTTTTTAGAACCCTAAGCAAGGACCCATTCCCCCTTGGGAAAATCCATCCTTGTATAGGTGTCCTTACAATCTTCTGGGTGCATTTCTATCTCTCTTCTCACTTTCTATTTTTGCCGTTACAACTGGAATTTGAAATTTTGAAACAATCTGTTCCACACATTAAAGAAGGTTGTTCTTTTCATGAAATATTGAAGAAAATTTATTTATTTTTTCTTTATTTTTTTTTCCAATATTAGATAATTTTATATCTATGGAAATTTTCTTTAATATTTACATCATTACATAGTTTAGATAGATTAGTTTTCATTTTGCAAACATTGGAAACCATAAACTATCCCAAAACATTAAACAAAAAACCATACACTAAATGATAAACCTTGGAGAAAGCATAGTTGTATGATCACGTCATATCTCTTTCTACAAGTTAATATATCCTTCAAGCCCTTTAATAGTGATGACTTTGACATGTTAGATGAAGCACTTGAGGATTTCATCTCACAAATTTCATCCACTAAGGCTTGTCATAAAAACCCAAAATAAAGGGAAGTTAATGCAATTACACCTCAACTTGTCATCTACTAACATTCACAACAACCACAGGGCCAAACCAAGCTTGTCCTTATCATAGGACTACCTAAAAACAAACCCAATTTTATAAGGTAGCTCACTAGTAACAATGTTTCATAGCAACCGAGTTAAAATACCATTGCTTACACATATAATACAAGGAATAATAGGCAACCACATGCCATACCTACTTCATTACCACTACCTCAACCTATTTTTCCTAGTGCCCCTCATTTTACTTTGCACAATGGAAATAAGTATGATCTTATGAAACAACTTAGAAACAGTCCTACCAATGTTTCTTTATGGGATCTCATTCAAGCATCACCTAATTATCATATATTGCTTCAAAGTTCTTTACAACAAGTTGTCGTCCCTCCTAGTGCACAACAAAATGATGTAGCATCCCTAATTCAAGGTATTTATTTGGTCAACTTAGACATTATATTTCATCAAGATGAATTACCTCCATTAGAAGTGAAAAAAATAAGGCTTTGATGATAATGGTTGTCATTAACAAGTGTGGCATAAGGCATAATCTCATTGATAATGGTTTGACACTCAACGTTTGTAGTGTAGACCTTCTAGATATTATTAGAGTGGACAAGAGTAAAATTCAACTAGATCCTTTATCTATCCATGGATTTGATAATGTGGGAAAATAAATTCTTGGTATGATAACATTACTTGTTAGAGTGGGTAAGGTTATAATGCAAAATCCTATTCATGGAATTCCTCAAGAAATATCATATAATATTCTCTTAGGAAGACCTTGGATTCATGAAATGAATGGAGTCCCATCAACACTTCATTGTTTAATGAAGTACACTTATCAAAACAAGGTCTACACAAGCAAAGCTAATCTTCGATCTAATTATTTTTTGAAAATTAAAAAGACATGAAAAGACCTTTGAGAACATTGATACCAACTACAAAAGTTGAACCTATTCAAGAGGAAGAAAAGGAGAAGTGCTTTCCATCAATCACAAAGCTATTGGATGACGATTAGGGTTCATTGGATTTTTCACCTATGTTCATGAGAGAATATAAAATTACAACAAAAGAATAAAAAAAGGATAAAGAAACAATGGTAGTGTCAACATAACATGAAGAAGAATCATCAAAAGCATCCAAGTTGGAAATTTTTCACAAGGAAGAAGACACAAATTACACAACCAATTATGATTAAATTGATCATGAGCAACCACCATCCTTGAAAGCAATGGAAGATCTCTATGGAAGAGGATATCAACTCTTGAAACAACTTGGTTATAATGGAAAAGGATGTGGTATGAATGGACACGACATTCGTGTCCCTACAGAGCCTAATATACAAGAAACAATGAGAGGTCTTGGATATTATCCTTCTAAGATAACAAAAGCATCAAAAAAATACTTCACTCAATATCAACACTATCACACATGATTCTCCTAAGACAACTCTCACATTGAAGCATCCCGTTTTAATAGATACCACAAGTAATGATAAGCCATTGGATTACTTTCAACATGATGAAGCTTTAGCAAAATTTTTAGGAGTTTATGATAATTTACCAATTTGTCACCACAACAAAGATTCACTTGTACCTTAAACAATAAGGGATACTTTGGTGGAGAAAATAAAACAAGTGATATTGAACAAGATGAAGATAAAAAATTTCTTGAACTTCCAAACCAAAGTGCATTACTTGTGGGAGATACAACCAAAATATCAATGAATACATCTAATGTATAGAAGGTGATTCAAATAGGAAAGTGTCTTGAATATGAAGAACAAGAAGATCATGCAACATTAATACATGACTTTCCTGAAATATTTGCTTGGACTTATTTAGATATGTCGGGTATTGATGCTAAGATAGTCACACACAAAATCATTCTTGAAAAAGATGCTAAACCAGTAAGAAAAAATACACAAGATGAATCCTAAGATAGCTTTGTGGTAAAATTTGAAATTGAAAAGCTCTTGGATTCTAGATTTATTCATCCCATTGATTATTCACCATGGATATCTAATATTGTAGCTGTGGAAAAACTTGATAATCGTATTAGGATGTGTACAAATTTTTGTGATTTGAATAAATCATCCTTAAAAAATGACTTTCCCTTTCCTAATGTTGACATGATAGTGGAATCAATAGTAGGCCATGCTTTATTTTAATTCATGGATGGTTTTTTAGGATATAATCAAATTTTCATCAACCCTCAAGATCAATATAAGACAACTTTTACTACATGTTGGGGAATATTTTGTTGGGTTGCTATGCCTTTTGGATTAAAGAATACTAGAGCAACATATCAAAGAGCTATGCCACTGATATTTCATGATTTCATCCACAACATTTTTGAAGATTATGTTGATGATATTTTGGCTAAATCTTTAACTCATCAAGATCATGTCAAAATCCTTTGTAAGATCTTCAAAAGAATTTATAAGTACAACATGAAGGTTAAACTCAAAGAAGTGTGTCTTTAGTGTGGATAGTGGAAAAATCTTGGGTTTTATATTGTCACATAGAGGAATTGAAGTGGAGATAAAGAATATTGATGCTATCATAAACATGCCACCTCCTAAAAATATTTCCCAATTGTGTAGTTTACAAGGAACTTGATTTGAAAGCAACCCACCAATTTGTGGCATCACTGGAACTCTCCCCTTTACCCTACTTCTTAATAAGGAATCAAAATTTAGATGGAATGAGGATTGTAAAAAATATTTTGAAAATTTGAAAGAGTATCTAGCTAATCCTCTCATCTTGCAACCCACTATTCAAGGAAATCCATTCATTCTTTACATATCATCATTTACTCATGCTCTAGCAACATTATTAGCTCAACAAGATGATAGTTGAAAAGTGAATCTTGTTTATTACATTAGCCAGACTTTAATCAATTATGAAATTTGGTATACAACAATAGAATAACAATTTTTGGCTCTTGTGTTTGCTACTAGTACATTGAGACACTATTTATTAAATGCATAAGTGCATGTTGCTACAAATTTGATCCTTTGAAGCATCTTTTTGCTAAAATAGATTTGCTAGGACATTTAGCTAAATAGGTTATGTTGTTAACTGCATTTTATCTTAAGTTTATTCCTCATAAGGAAATAAAAGGGAAAGCCTTGATTGACCATTTAGCTGACGCTCCCTAACCATTAACATCACCTAATAATGACTCTTTCCTTGATGAAAATGTGTTGACAATGGAAAATTAAACATGGGAATTTTGTTTTGATGGTTCTAAGTGTCGAAATGGCTCTGAGATAGGGGTTATATTAATACTACCTCCACGAAATCCTATTCCCCCATCTTATCATTTAAAATTCTTATGCACAAATAACATTGTACAATATGAGGCCCTAATTGATGGAATATGTGCAGCCACTAATGTATTTGACTACAAATTCCGACGGATGTTTGGTGACATATCAAAAAAATATTGTTGAATTACTAACGAAAAACTGTTTTAAATTTCGTCACTTTAACGACCAAATTTCATATGTCAAAACCATGACCCAACATTGTCGGTCAACACCACAGAAACTGTTAGTGGTGTCCATCGCAAAATCGACATAACTTCATCCATCTATTGATGAAAAAAATCATAGAACGTTGCAGAACGCCCATTTGAAAGTGTCAAAAAAGCACCAAACATTCGTCCTTTTTCCGACGAGGTGGGTTTTCTCTTACAATGAAAACTACTTCGCGTATACAACAACCTTGTTGCAAATTTTTTTGGTTCGTTGGTCTATGTTCGTCGAAATTGCGACGAAACCCTACAGTTTTTTAAAAAAAAATTATTCGTTCAAAAATTATATTGAAAAGTGCATTACCTTATCACCACTTGCATCATTTATCTACCACCATAGTGAAAAGTTAGCAATTGCATTTGGTTTGTTAAACATGGACGTTGGTACAACTATTAGAGTTGTTAAGAACCTTCAAGTATGTTATGATTACCACACTGCATCTCAAAGGAGAAATTCAATAATTGGAGGGCTCAATATCATGATGCCCACACCTCATGCACTATAGGACATTCCTTTGGATCGGGTTTTCTATAGAACAGGGAAAAATATTCCTCAAATGCAAATGCATAATGCCTAGAGAGACCTAAATTTGTTGATTTCTAATGCCAATTAAATGGCTAGAATACAACCCATAACTTAGGGAGTCAATCTCCTTAGTTTCCATGAACACTATGGGAAAAAATCAACTCTCAACTACCATCTTCCCAAGCAGCAACTTGGCATCCAAATCATGGTCTGCCTCTAAAACTATACCCTTACAAGAAAAATCCTTGAACAATAAGAGTTAATCTTACTATGCCAAGTGTCCTTCAACTATTTCCTATTCATTACTTGGATCCACCACCTTAATTTCCTAAACACAAGACAAGATTAACAATTGAGATGCTTTGGCTTTGATGATCAATGATAACAATGGATAGATGAACTACCAAGGTGGAAGGTGGACCACTCTACCAAAATATACCAGATGAAACCACATGGTTCTGCAAAATCTAATTGATTATCCCTTATAATGCGCTCTAACCCCACTCAATTAATGGTCAAGGGAGATCTTCTCTTCAACCCAAAATTACTTGAACATATTTGACTTCAAAAGCCAACCAAGACATGTCGTGTAAACTTATGTTTTTGCACTTGACTATATACCCTTTGATTCACCTTGAAGATCAACAACTTTAGCAAATTAGTAGACTACTAAAGTGTTGAATGGTATGATTTATCAAAGTACCTATATCCACCAAAGTTCATTAGATCACACCACATGGTTTCACCAAAACCATTTGATAAAACTGCTTGATATCTATAGGCTTTACTTAAACATCAATCAACATTGAAAGTGTAGATAAACTTGCCCCAAAGATTAGTGATTACAACCAATTGGTGGATGGCTAAAGTGTTGAGTGGTTTTATTCACCGAAGTGAAAACATTGTTGAAATCCACTAGTTCATGCCACGTGGACATATCATATGCACCTATCCTCCTACTTTCCATCAATGGCCACAATTTTCTCCTCTCAAGATTGACACCTTCAATAGATGGTTGAGGAGATTGGTAGCTTGATCTACTAATATGCTACAATACACTAGATTGTGCCAAGTAGCCACAATGTCCATTTCCAAATAGGGACCTTAACACATACTTGTTGCACCTCTATCCCAATAAGGATCATACACCTCAATATCCCTTTGAAAAAGGCTCCATGTTGGAGATTCCCATGCTAACAATAGAGACCTTTTTGGCAGATCAATATATGGAAGGCCACAGTATGATTCCAATGGAGAAGGAATAATATTAACAGGTCATAGTGAGCTGCAATATTATCTGTCCATTATGAATCAACAATTACCAATTGAGAGCCAATTTATCTCAAAATTAGCAAATCATTTTAATGCAGAAATTGTACTAGGTACAATTCAAAATGTAAGGGAGGCATGCACATGTTTGGGATACACTTATATTTACATTCACATGCTACAAAACCCAGTTCTATATGGTCTATCTACTAATGCTTTACAGAAAGACAATACCTTAGAAGAGAGAAGGGTATACTTGGTAAGCATAGCTATGATTTTAAATTTAGTACATAGTAATTTTACTATGGTATTGTTAGACATGTATGACCCTTGAATTTTACTTTAATGGTACTTGTTAGTGCTTCTAATAATTGAACTCTTTATGTTAACAAATACATTTAGCTGCAACTATCTTGGACAAAAGTAATTTGGTGAAATATGATTGGAAAAGTGGATATTTATAGGTTAATGATCTAGGACGGATAGCTAGTTATTACTACATCACTCATGGGACAATGGCTACTTATAATGAGCACTTGAAGCCAAAAATGGGTCATATTGAGCTATGCTGATTGTTTTCATTAAGTGAAGAGTTTAAATATGTGACAATAAGAGAAGAAGAGAATATGGAACTTGCAAAGCTCTTAGACTGTGTTCCTATTCCAGTGAAGGAGAGTTTGGAGGAGCCAAGTGCCAAGATCAATGTTTTTCTCCAAGCTTACATTTCACAACTTAAGCTTGAAGGTCTCTCCCTCATGTATGATATGCTAGAAATATAGAGAGGACCTGTAATAAGATCAATACCATAACAACAGAAGGGGGGGCATTGAAAAAAAATCACATCTGTGTCTATATCCATGTCCATGCAACTCTTATTGAAACTAGTGCATTGTTATTTATTGTTACACGTACAAGTCTTGTATTGTTATTCTTCCAAAAATTCTTAGACATCCAATCAACTACTTATATACATGCAACTCCTTTCTTGGGCCTTCCTAGATATATCCAAGATCATAAGGCTTGGATACAACAATATATGTAGTACATACTCATGTATTGAATAGAGTTCTCTTCCTAGTCTGTATGTTTAAGAATTTTAGGAATAATAAATAAATATAACATAGTATAAAGAATGATTGTTAATGATGGTTGTTTTAATTTACACACCCCTTTTCACCCTCTATTCATTGTAAACTATGCATAAATTTAACATATTAAAAAAACTATAGCCCACATTGACATTGTATGTCACATTAATCCAACCATATGACAAAAGATAAGCGATCTAGCCTCTTGAATGAATGCAAGTATAGAATTTCATGGTTAAGTGGAAGCCTCCCATCAACAACAAGATCCAAATATCCGTGTATCTCTCTCAATCAAGCCTCTAAACCCTTCAGAGCTGTCAATTTTTCCACTAACCTGTTATGCACAAAAGTCAAATTTTAGAGTTATGTCACCACTACAAAAAGAAGCAGAGCTTTGAAACCAAATCTACACACAAAACAATGTGGTATTCATACAAATCCATACAAACAAACTAAACTCAGAACATTGGAATGGAAACAACTTCAAATTATGATGTGGAGCATGGATTCACTTTACTCAACTGGAGGCACATTTCACAATAATGGGTTCTAAGAGATGTGTGAAATTCCGATCATTTTAAATAGGGACAACTTTGGATGAACAAAAAAAATATTATTTGTTCAAAAATTATATTGAAAAGTGCATTACCTTATTGAGCTTCTCTTTGTTTCAAGAATAGTTTAATATTCTCTACTTAACAAGGCCAACCACGTGAAGGTGGAAGCTCATTTGGCCCCTCCCCCCCTCACATCACTCTCAATTCCCCATACCTGATCATATAACATTAATCATTCATTCATCCATTAATAACATATAAAATTCATTCATTAACATATTCACATTCATTCATTCATTCATCCATTAATAACATATAAAATTCATTCATTAACATATAACATTCATTCTTTCAGTTTTTACATATTATCAAAAATATGGTTGTCAAAAATATTAGTTTTTAACATTCATTAACATATTATCAAAAATATGGTTGTCATAATATGATTACAATCACTTTTTTTTGTTTCTTTTTTGCAGCTAAAAGAAGAAGTGGAGTATCATTTTCTAAATCATCTATCCCCCCTTTAGTTGTTCTTCCCTCTGCTCATGATCTTAATGTATGCCTAGTCATGTACTCACAATGTGGAGGCCATTGCAAGGGGGGTCTGCTGCAATAACAAAGAAATGTTAAATTGATATGTTTTATTATTATTGTTACAAGTATTTCATTAATTAAAAGAACATTAGAGTGGTGCTCTTTACTTGATGGGGCCACATCATGTTCTTGATCTTGTCTTATAGCCTCATGCTCAACATGCTAAACACCCTCTAAATCCTTTGGAGTTGAAACACGAAAGGTTACATTAATTAATTCACCAATTGCAATTAAATATGTTTAAAAGAACATTAGAGTGGTCCTCTTTACCTGATGGGGCCACATCATGTTCCTAATCTTGTCTAGCCTGATCATGCTCAACATGTTGATCACACTCTACATGCTCTAAAGTTGAAACACGAAAGGTTACATTAATTAATACATCAATTGCAATTAAAGATTAATTGTATGAATCCATACTACGTTTTGTATAGCACATAAATACATCCAGTACCGGGACACACACCATGACCTTCATTTGTAGGTTGTGCTCCACCCTCACTAGGCTGCATTCCAATGTCATGTGCAGTATTATCATTGCTTGCCTGTTTAAAACAAATAGGAACATTATTACTTTATGGTGGAAATTAATATTGAATAGATTGCACAAGTATTCAATTTTAAATAAACTTCATTGAGTTTATTTACTTGTGTGTCGGATGCAGTGGAAGCTTGTGTTTTCCCAATCAAGAGTCTTAGGCGTTCAACCACGACTCCATAACCTTGCTGGAAGGAAATCTTCAGGTTCTCTTCTATGGGAACTCTGTTGAATTCAGAGCCCTGCATTTTTGCATAAGATCATGAATTTTGCTTCTATGGTGTGATAAAACAAAAATTGTTTGCAATTTATTATTTGGATGCAATATTTCATTTATTGATACTTACAATTTGTGCAACTAATTTCATATAACCACCAGAGCCAAGTTTGTGCTACCCATGTTTTTCTAGTCTTTCCTTTGTTTCCTTCGATGTGTTGGGCAACCTATGAAAAATTTGAAATACGTTAGATTATGTAAAAAGAAAGAGTAATCAGTATATAATTACATTGTTGATAGTATCACATACCTTCCTTGGCTCGGTGGTGTCTTTCCTTTTTTCTTTTTAGCCTTCTCCTTTCCATCTGACACCAGGTCCTTCCACTCCCTCTTTGGAATCATGGGGGGACACTCGTACTTTTTTTTCTTCTCTAAATGTGATCTATATTGGTCCCTCACATACTTTAGATAATTACTAGCTTTCTTAAGGACCTTGGTTCGATTGAATGTGTTATTACCAAACAACACAACTAAATGGTTAATGAGCTCATCTTTTAAATCTTGATTTTGGGCATTCCACCGTGTACGTATGGTGGGACTGAAGATCTCCAATTATGTAATATCATTTAGATGTTTATAAAAAAAATCATTTCTTGCAAAATGTTCATGGGATCATTAGTCTAAAAAGAGTGATCAATAAGTAAATTTCAATTGGATTATATAAAATAATAATTAAAACATTTGAAAGTACTTGGGACCTTCTCTATCTTTATGGGAACGAAATCCTTGGTCACCAAAAATGTGACTGGCAATGTTCCTGCACTAGTAATACATGAAGATCCAAGAAATGTTGCTAAAACATCACCAGTACTAGTGGCCTCTGCATCCCCAGGTACATGTCCTGATGCATGTTTCAACATGTGTTCGCTGCCAGAGGGTGCACTACCCGATGCCTGCATGCTATGTGTTTCTGCCATTTCAGTCAAAAATATAGGCATGGATGATGGGGTCAGATGATGTGATGTATGCGCAGGAAGATTAGGATCGACACTTGTACCAACCCCTACTCCACAGGAAACACTTGCAGTACCCTGATCATGGCCAGTAGCATCATGAGGACACAAAAAATCCTGTAAAAACAACACACATTTTAGTTCATGACATAAAATGAACTTATGTTATAATTAAAGATCTCATGACAGCTTACTTGCAAGTTCTGTGCTCTCTCAGTCAATATTTTAACCCTTTCTCTTATCTCATCTATTTGAGGCACTATGAATAACAACTAAAGGATTTCTTCATTGCATTTTTTTTGGGTCTTCCTTATCATATCCAGAGAGTTTGCAAAATATGTGATTTCATCATTGCATAATAGTGAATGCACCTCCCTATGGATGCTCTCCTCTACTACTGGTGCCTTTCCCTGATCATGATTTGATTGCGACAAGAATATTAAAAACATTATCGAAATTAACCCAATAAACTTATGAAAAAGACATAATAATAAAACATTTTACTCGTATCTAATTTGTACAATTACAATGAGGTAAACCTATTGGGTAGAAGTGCCTAAAGATGCATCACGATTTGTTCTCTGGGCCAGAGCCTTCCCTGACCTACGATCAATGTCCCGCTATGACAAGAATTAAATATAAAACAACATTACCAAAATGAAACCAATAGACTTACGAAAAAAAAACATAATAATAAAATGGTATATTGGAGTCATTAATTGGAGGTTGGGTAAAATGGTATATAGTATGTACCACCCCCATAGTAACTATGTTTGTATCTATGTGATTCAAATTGTAATCGATTAGCAACTCTTCCCTTGTAGTTATTGATTTTATTGCACATACGAATACACAGTTTCCCTCAAGCTCCTCAAATATGCATTTGGGTTGCTTATTTGTTGACCCAGGTCGTGTACTACTTATAAACCCTACAATATTCCCTGATGCTTTTGGCCTTCTATCAATGTACATAGCCACTCCTTTATTTTGATCCTTATCTTTTAGCTGTATATAATTTGCTGACAGTGCATACCTACGCATACTTCGTGTATATCAAACTAGTTGCATCCAATCTTTGTAACTGTAATAGGGTACGACATACTCCATCAATTCAATAACTTTTTCATAACAAACCTTTATGCTATCCATGCAAAATAGGCCCAAAACCATGTAATGATGATGGTGCTATGCAATATATCCTCTCATTGACACAAAAATCAGTGTTTATTGGAGGAAGTTCCTTGGGTACCCATTGTTTCAGTAGATGTTTGTACCTCAAGGGCACCTCGATGTTTCCTATTCTCTCATCATCATAAGAACATGAGCCCCCTTCAACAAGAAAAAATTCCATGCGTTTATGAATTTTTCTTCTAATCTTTTGACCTCTAGTTGATCTCCCTCTTTTAGACCTACTACATGTCTCACTTTCCTCTTCTCTTCCTAAATTTCCCTCGCTCGAGGAAGACAGATCTAACAAATACCTATTTGGTGGTACCTGCACTCATAAGGATGTTGGATGAAGTTCTTTCATGGTGATATTTCAGTGGATTTAGGGAAAAATCATAAAGATAGACTTATGTTCTAGAAATTTTTTTTTGAACTTTGAAGTCCAGTTAGTCTATTTTTTTGGAATTGAATGAATGTGAGTTGACTTTAAATCTATGATTTAGAAGATTATGTGAGGTTATTAATCTTGTGTTTGTAATTTGATTAATTGAATTGAATTGAGTAATTTTGTCAATCTTTGCATTAATACTTGTTATTCATTAAGGCAATTTATTTACTAAAACCTTGTGATGTTCATACAATTAATACTGTCAAATGAATAAGGAAAATCCTTAGGTAAAGAGAGCATGACCATGAAGGATAGTGAAGAGTCTTCAGGAAGGGGAAACAATGAGTCACTAATGGACTATGAGTTTCAATACCTACTATGATAAAGACCCCATGACACCCTCAACACATGTGATACATACCTTCTTGATAATATCATTGAATAACCTTATGATTGTGTAATAAACACTTTGTGTTTTGAGGATTTGACAGTGGTCTATGATCATGAAGATGGTGGAAATTTTAGAAGTCAATAATGAGGGTTTATAGAGACCAAATTCCAATTCAATTAATATGGGCATGTATGTATATTGAAGACATAAGGAAAATAGATGTGCAAATACCTATGGTAGTGGATGACATCAAATACATCATAGTCACCTTCAAATAAGAGTAGTGGTTGTCATAGGGGTTATTTAAAAGGTAGATGCAATAAAGACAGTGGTAAATAAGAAGAAAACCTTGTGTAGAGAGAGTGATAGTGGCAAAGAGTATCATTTCAAGAAGATTGTGTAGTATCATTGATGATGAATGACTATGAATAAAGGACATCTCAGGTTTCAATGAAAATCCTAGAAGGCATGTAATCTGTATATAATCTCCATGAGTGATAGTTTATCATGATAGTATCAAGAGTAAGGTTCTTATGATAGTGAATTAAAGGTGATGAGGATAGCCATAAATGCATGGAGGACAATAATCATATAATGTTTTACAATCCTTAATAATTTTAAAGGACATTCATTTAGGGAATGACAAAGCTATAAATGTACATAGTCAAGTCACTAAGAAGTAAAGTCTCTTCAAGACAAAAGCAAAGTCACCAAGGAAAATTACCCTATTTCAAATATATGTCAGTACTTATGGAAATGAAAGGAGATAGTCCTCTTCAAGTGGCAATAAGTTATGAAATGGACTATGTAAATGTCTTGAAGAGAATCAAGAATCACAAAAGAAAAATATTTTATAATGGACAATAGTTATGTTATGATGCATTAGCCCTCATAAGGTGGAAAATATAGTCATTTCTAACCTTACCACTCCAACACAGTCACCTTGGAGGTTTATAATGAAGGTAGTAATGATTAAATGGAAATACACATCTCACATCTTCAAAGGTAACAATGCTAAGATAGAGATAGGGTAATGGAAGTCAAATAAAAAGGACAATTTATAGAAGATGGATAGGTATTCATGGAAATAGAAAGAAATTTCCAAAACCTAGCTTCAAACCTCAATATAATCATAGTTATGAGACTGATAGGGGTTTGTCTTAAATATAAAATAATAGCACCATGTTATTCAAAGAAAGGACATTGGTGTGCCTATGTGGATAGTCTATAGGAATGCATGACATTCCTAGTTTTTAAAACCATAATGCATAGTCACTTGTTGGCATAAAGGGGGACAATCACCAATCAAGTAGGAGTCACAATCGTCATTGAGTATAATGATACATTGTTAAGGCAAGAAAAGAAGTTGATAGGATAGTTTGCAAGGTTGAAGAATATGGAAATGAGGCATCATCTATTGCAAGTATAATGATACATTGTTAAGGTATCAAGATTAATTAACATGACATTCATGCAAGAGATCAGTTGTCATAGTCACCATGCAATGGTAAAGTAGAAAGGATAGTCTTCAAAACCTCAAAGACCAAGCTACTATGGATTCTCTTTTTCACAAGCTTTCTAATGGATAGTCATAATTGTCTTAAGGAAGTCTTCAAATATAAAAAGGGAAGATATTTAGATAACTATGAAAAGATGCAAAGATAGTCATGATGAAAGTACAAGGTCATAGTCAAGAACCATGGAAACTACACAGATAGTTCATCATGAAAAGACAAAGAAGGAATAAAGGATAATGCAAGGAAAATGGTTTGAAGATGGTTAGAGAAAGAAAAAATGTCAAACATACAATTGTTTGATAAATAAAATATAAGACAATCACTTTATAAATGCATAGTCAAATCAAATGTAAAGTGATAGTCCTTATTAGTGCATAAGAGGTACAAAAGGACAAAGAGTGAAGTCAACAAAACAAGCATGAACAACATAAGGATAGAGCAATAGAATGATAGAGCTATCAAATGGTTGTGACACCAATCCATGAAGGCAATGGAAAGTTTATGAAAGTTTTCAAAGGGTGTCATAAAGGTGTTAAGGGAAGATACACATTTTAAGGTAATGAAAGAAAAATACATCACATATGATAGTCCTTGATGGTTCAGTTCCATTTCTTTAAAAAGAGAGTTTGTAAAGTTAGGGGTAGAGTTGTGAAAGGAAATACAGTCATAATAGATTTTGTAAATGCACAATCAAGATGAAAATACCTTAAAATGACACAAAATGACTATGAATATTGAGGGAAGCCTTATAAGTGTGAGTTCAAGGAAGGCAATAGTAGGGTTTTTAAAGAAAGAAGATAGTTCACATTCCTAAGTGAACAGTCATGCCAAACATAAGGTGTCAAATATAAAAGGGCAGAGTTCCAAGATATGACAAAATTCATAATGAGGACTATGATCTTGTTGTAGTGTGCCCTCAAATAAAGTTTAAATAATTGAGTCAATGTTTGAGATCAATAAAGACCTAACTTAGATAGTCACTTATCTGAGGACAGTGATGAAAATTCTTGGTAGTGATGAAAGTTTTATGACCAAATATTAAGACCTTATGATAGTTATAGGATGTCAAGTATATTCATGTCATAACCAAGTGTGACAAGTTGACCAACTAAAGAGGAAATGGGATAGTCCAAGAGGATAGCATAAACACAGTCATTTTAGATATGTATAGTAAAAAGAATGCAAACACCTTGAGAACCTACTTATTTGCAAGAAAACTCCAAATAATACATCATCATTCATGAGCTAATGCAAAGTTGAGGGGGCTTAAACTTTTAGTTTTGGTGCACATATAGGAAATTTAGGCCTATGAGGACTATGCATGCACATGAGAGTGTGTGACTTATTAGTTTTAGAGCCTCCTTTAACATGACTCCCAACATCAAGCGACTATTAGATTATGAGAGTTTCAATGATGGACATGTATACTTGGAAGATATATTCCCCCAAAATCATTAGATGGGGTAGATTTGTGCTCACATCTAGAGATAAAAATAGCAAAACCCTCTATGATATTCTACACATTTTTGGTTTGGTAAGAAACCTTCTTTGTGTAAGAAAATTTCCTCATGTTGGTGTGCAACTAGTTTTCAAAAAATATGGATGCAGGATAATGTGTGGAGACATGGTCTTGGCTAATGTGTTGCATTTGAATTTTAGGTTAAATGGATTGACGTTGAGAAAAAAATTCTATATAAGGATTTGGAGGAGGATAACTATATGACACATCTAAAGCACTTTGAGGTCAAGGGTTAAAAATGGCTTACTTTGTAAGTTAAAGAAAAATCTCTATGGTATTAATTAGTCCCTTAGGGGTATTAGAATTTTTATGCTTATTTTTTGAAGTTGAGTCATGCTAGAGCTAAGTCATATCATTGTGTTTAATTCAAATATGATGATCGTTTTTTGTTTGTTTGTTTATATGTTGGCATGTTCTTAAAAAAAGAAGAAGATGTGATTAGGGCTATGAAATCTCAAATTTTAATCCAAATTGATATGAAGTAATTGATGGAAACTAAGTTCATCTTATGGATGGTATCAAGAGAGATGGAGAACACAAAACCCTAGATAATCTAGAAGAACTATGTGTTGATGGTGTTTTCTACACATCAACAACTTAGATAGAATGTAATATCCTATCTCTCTTGAAAGGTAAATCTCTATCAGTAAGCCTCAAGAGATAACCCCAAGGTTTCTAATGTCAGGTATTGACAATGCATAAACAACTCAGTGATAAAATGTGAGAATGCTGGTAATCACAATGGGACCTTACTACAAGCAAAATACTGAATCGATTTTATTAGATCTAACAATTTGATGATATTTTAATCCAAGATCTAACCCAATAATCAAAGAAATAAAAAAAGGATAAGGGTTTCAAGGAGATTTCTAAATCTAATACTACTTCTAATATTAACAATGAAAGTAACCAACACTCGAATGGACCAATCCCTCAAAACTGATCTCTACTTGACCCAGATAAATCTGCAATCTTACAAAAAATAGTGCAATCTTCTGAGGTGTTAAGATTTTCAAATCATGAACATTCATTCAACAACCCTATTGCAGTTGAAATGAAAAAATCCTCACAATCGAACTAAGCACACTGAATATGAAGTCCAGGCTAACTTTGCAAAGCAACTAATAATCAGTTGGTTGCGAAAAGTATGGACTGAAGGATTGCTGCAACATTCAAGTATCAAATCACAAACATTATTGAATTAAATCTAATCTAAATGTTAACCTCCTCAAAGAAATTTTAAAGATGGAATAAAAAGAACCATGCAAGACAAAAGAACACAAGTATGGCACCAAATCACAATGTCATTACTTGCATTCGAATTATCCATTGTAGCAACAATTCTAGTTTTTTGTTACAATATTTGCTTGAGAACAACTACTTGCTAACTTGCTCTACTTGTGTCTAACTATTCTGCTCTATTCTATCTTCTATCTTCTATATCTTTTCTTTATTTCTAACTATCTAAACCCTTACAAATGAGGCGAAATGCCAAATATATAGAATCCCCCTAGAAAATCGATCAACTAAGCAAGAGCTTGCAACATTAACTGGGCACCACCGACTAGCCAAGAGAAAGTCAAAATGGAACGAAGGAATGCATTAAATGCGTGAACAATACCCAAGTCAGCCCGAGATTCCCAATGTAGCTCAGACCAATGCAGGGCGCGATAATGGGGAAGCACAAATCCTAGAGTAGTTGGGCATTAACTGCCCTCCCCTTTGTCTCGATTCAGATTTGGCCCTTCATGAACTCTCAAGAACGTCCCATCCAAGTCAGCTACTTGTGGCAAAGGAAAAACCCTAAGTCGATTCTCAATGGATGCAATCTCTTCCCTAGACCGTTTGACTGACCTATCCCAATCCACCTTATACATTAGGTATTTTTCAACTGCAAGGTAGGTGGTTGCATCATCCAACTGGTGCTTAGAGATAGAACCATCATCAAGTGGCACGTAAACATCCCGCCACCAATTTCTCAATTATTCCAGATTCAAATACTTGGGCGCGATCTTCCTTCTTCCCATCACAATTTCAAAGAAGGCAATGAAGCCATTATATACACCACCCAGGGTATCATCAATTTGCCTTCTTTGCTTATAAACCTTCTTCAACACCTTCTACCTGATCTACATCACCTCATACCACTCCCATGGTTCAACAGTTTTGGAGGAAGGAAGAATTCCATCACTCACCAACCTATCCCGGGTGTACTCCATGATCACTTTGGTTTTCTACAGAAGGAGATTCATGTCCTCCTTATCTTGTGCCAACACCACCTTCAACCAATCAGTTGCCATGATAGCATCCTTCCCAGTTGACAAAATCTCTTTAATAGCTTCATCACCCTTTATTTTCACCCCTTTCAACCAATTCGCAGTGGCAACGGCAGAAGCTTTCATCTTTTCTAGCTCGGTGATGGTCTCTTGAGGTAGAGGATTCACAGAAGAGATCGAAGGGTTAATGGACTGCAATGGTTTCATTAAGTCCCCCAAGCATTTCCTAAGATTTTCATTTTCTTTCTTTAGCTCCCGCTTGGTCTTCATTTCCTTCCTCAATCTACCCAAAATATCTGCACTAGAACCCTCATAATCTTCAATGTCCTACTCGACTGATGTAGGTCCTAGATTGAAAGTCTAAATATTGTAATCCTTTCCAACCACATCATCTCTATTTTTATCCAAAGTAGGGGTGGCAATGTGAACAACTCTATCATGAGCTTCATCTCTTTCAATCCTCGAGATCACCCTAGCCTTCTTCTTACCTTTATCTTTTCCAATTTTGGCTAGTAGTGCATCCCAATTCGGTGGGCTATCTTCCACAACAATTTTTTTTCTCTTTATCTCTTTGTCCAGCCAACCAAGGATAGTGGATTCCAATTGCACCTCACTTTGTTTTTCCTCTTCCTGATCTTTAGGTGCTTCCTCACTCAAATTCTGCTTCTCAGGAGTTTCATCTATCTTACTTTCCCTCTCCTCAGCATGCTCTTCTTCTTGTTCAAGTGAGGGAACCTTCACTATTTCCTCTTCTCGGGGAGGGACCTCTTTAGTTCTGACAGGGGAATCCTCATATGCAACCATAGGAGATTGCATTATCTTTTCAATTTTTTCCTCTGCACTATGGAGATCACCTTCATGAAACTCCTCCCCCTCAATATCTGGATGATCCTCAACATCCTCTGACTCACTAGGCCTGCCTTGAGCTCCATGAGCGGAAGGCACATCATCATGCTATTCTTCATGAGAAACCACCAGAGGGAGATCTGTCTCAGGAACACTGTCCCTGGGAGGAGTCCTAGACCTCCTTGTATACACCTTGGCCTTTTCCTCCAAACTTTCAACATTTATCACAGGTGGGGAAACTTCCTCCCCAACCTTGGAGCTTGCCTTCTCTGACAATTTTATGATTCTTCTCTTGGGCACCGACACATCAACCTCAGGACCCTAATGTTCAGTCCCTTTCTGCTTCCTGGGCCTCTGTTTCTTGGACACCTTTTATCTTGATTTTGAATGGAGAATCCATCTTACCCTTGCCCTTAGGATCCTGCTCGGTAGATTCCTCAGAGGTGGAGTGGGGATCTAAATCTCCCATTAGAGCATAGGTGCACTGCACACCATTATTTTCCAGCTCCCACAATTTATGCTTTAGCCACATCCTAGTGAATTTGAGAACTGGTTCCACTAGTTGTTTCAATTCTATCTTTTCCTCCTCTAACCAATCCACATCACCAATCGGTCTATCCTTTATGGCCTCATAGGCATGATCCTGGATCAATTTTCCATCATCCTCCAATTGATTAGGAACTGCCTTTACATTATACAATTGAACTGACTCAACTGGAAGCCAGAAGAATTTCTTCTTTCTGACCTCAGATTCATCACTGCAGTTGGCCCAGTAGTCTTCCAAATTCACCTTGTGGCAATACTCTTTGCTGGCCTTCTTTTGAGCTTCTCCTATAATATCAAACCTGGACCTCTTGGAGTGGAAAGATAGACCAAGGCACTCATTTCTTCCTCTGAAGCCTAGGAAAAAATAATAGAAGGACAAACCTCTCCAGTGCCAATCCTTAGTGGAAAATCTCCACCAAATCCTGTCTTGTGTTTGTCCTTCTTAACGATAACATCAAAGTCACAAATCTTCCTAATTACTTCCAATAAGATAATGTGATCAGTGGGATACCTTGGAAGTATGTATGGGGCCCTTTGGCAGCCATCAATCTGAATATAGGAGAAAGTTGGGAACTGGATAAACCATACCCCATATTTCTTGATGAGTTCCTTAGCCTGGTCTGAAATCCTGACATGCTCTGCTTCCTGAAGCATTTTGGTGATATACATGGTAAATGCATCATTTTATCTCCTATAGCTTGAACCTCCTAAGTGCAACTGAGGGAAAAATTCATAAATAATATCTTGTCTGAAAATTCCCTCTGTATCCAATCCTTTGTAGGGATAGAATCTTGCTAGTGCATAGACCAGATATGAAGTCATTGTGAAAGTCTTGGTCTACAACACATTGGATAACTATTCATGGAGTACTCCACTAATGACCCCTGCCCAATGGTAATTAATCTTCTCTTGCTCCATTCTCACAATCACATGCCACATCCAGTTTTCAAACATACTAGCATTCTTCAATCCAACCACCCTACTGAGAAGAGTGATGGCATCATAGTACTCCTTCTTGAACTTTATCCTGAATAGTTGCTTGGGTAATTTAGAATAGTGTGACTTAGGATTCTCCAGCCAAGAATTGATAAGTTGTTGTGACTTCACAGTCTGCTCATCGTAGAACTCTTGAGCTGCCCCCATGCTGAATCCCACCACATGAGACCTATTTGGCATATCAAATGTTTGGGAAATGGAGACATGGTTGAGATTTGCTACAACCCTCCCTTGAGGACCAATTATTCTTTGTGTGTCCTGATCATGGTGCTTGGTGCACTCAAGGACTAGCTCATAACACTACGCCGCAAAAGGGAAACCAACAACATGTGATAATCCTGATTCCATCATCCTTCTAGCCACCAAAGGAGAATCCTTAGCCACCATTCTTTCTTTGAATTTTTCATAATCCCATGATCCAAAATTTGTATCAGTCACCTCTGACCAAACTGAAGTGATTTTGTTCTCATGGATCTTGCTCTTAATGTCCATTTTGATCCTATCTGCATTAGACATTGAGGACCCAACTGCTACCTTGCAGATTCGGCCTGCACTCAACATGAAATCATAATAAGAACCACAGGAAAGAGGATGTTAATTCATCAAAACACCATTAGAATGAACCTCATACAACCAATGTGTTATTAAATTTCATATAAAATGACCACAACAAATTTTGGGTTTCAAGACCATCCGCGGAATCTGAGCCAGAGAGGAATTTCGAGAAATTCTAGACCGATCAAATTCCAATGGAATAACCAGGAAACACCTACTTAACCATTAAATCTGATAATTTTTCATCAATAAATTACACGGGGAATCCAAATGTGACATGAAATAATCATTAAATGCATCATAAATCACAAACAAATCCAATTATCTCACGTTCCTTCATATTTCATCAGATTTCGAGAAAAACCGTGAGGGACGGATTTTCGTGAAGAACGAGCTAGGTTGCAGATTCCAGAAAATCAGAGAGATGCTGGATTTCAGAGAAATCTAGACCGACAGAAATCCACAAATAAGTCAACACTACGAACCAATGCAAATTCTGGGAACGAAGGTTTCAGCAAGAATCAGTCATTTCGCTGAGAAGTCTTGGCAACTTCGTGGAGGTCACGCCGAAGGATGTCATCAGAAGAGGTTTTTCCAAGACTTGGTGGTTTCGGTGTAATGTCTTGCTGACCGGGATATAGCAAATATATCTATATGATCAAAGGGTAGTCAGGGTAAGGTCCTGGAAAATCTTTTGTGTCTCACCAACTTTTAGGGTCCAAGCAAACACTTCGGCCAGACTAAAGTTTTTTGATATGAGGTCTCAGCGAAGCTACAGTGTCTCGGTGACTAGTGATAGGTTTTTGAATTCGGCCAGAGGTCTTGCCAACCGTGTGATGTCTTGCCGACAGAAGATTTGAGCTCACCAAGAAAGGAAGGCTTCGCCAGGAAGTCCTGGCGACTGCTGGTAGTCTCGTCGAAAGGTCTCAGTAAAGGATGGATGTCTCACTGAAAGAAATGAATACTGGTATAACTAGTGAAGCCCGCTATGACCTCCTGGCGACTAGGGCATGTCTTGTCAATAGTGTATAGGAAATGCATGTCGATGAGAAACCTTCTTTCAAGGTGATGTCTAGGCAATCAAATGTGCACTTAGGAAGGATTCTTGGCGAAAAATAGGGTGATCAATATGACATCTCCCCAAATTTGAAGGGTCACAACGAAGAAAATTCAGAAGGGAAGGATAGTCACGATTTCACCCAAACACCAAATCAATCATTAATTTCAAAATGTTTAACTCATGGTAATTCAGGGATGGACCTTTCATATATTTTCTTTACATTCTAGGTCAATTTTAAGATGAAATAACTTGAAATGGCACTGCCCTAGGTTTGAAACCCTGTTCATCCGCCATTAGCGCACAAGCAAGCTCAGAATTCAATTATTTCAATTGCTAAGTCATCGCTAGGGTTTACTAATTACTCTTAGGCAAGATTCATCAAAATGTAGATAGGCAAATGAGCTCAAAACTCACCTAGGAGATGACAAATAACGCAATACCGAACAACCCTAGTATGGAATGATCAAATACATAGGAATTTGAATCCCACAGGCTCTCATAACATCAACATGCCATTCATAATTCTCAATTCAAAGGCAGGGCAATAAAAACATACTATTATAACACAGAAATCGATCTCAGAAGTAGCAAATGCGAAGCCAAATAATGTCCACAAAGAACAGATGCAGGAATGCACAAGAAATCACCACTGAATCGATCAATTCAAACCCAAACGCCCCAAAATGAAGTCAATCAATCGCAGGAAAGCACTCCTCAGCTCAAACGATAGCAACAATAAGCATGATGGCACAAAAGATCCCAGAAATCAAGTTAAATACATCCCTCAAGGCATGCATGAAGCCATTAATGCAATCGATAGGACAATCAAAAAACCTGGAAAGCCGACGACAGGGCAGAATCCAAGAAAATCTGGCCCATGCAGAAATCCGTGAAGACCAAGAATCCCTGAACCATGGAGCACAGCCGGAATCTAAGCGGGATCTGGGAAAATCCGACCAGGGAGGAAAATTTTGAATCAGGGTAAAAACCCAAACTTTGTCCAGAACTTAGGATTTTCAATAAATAACCTGAGGAAACACTTAGGCAACCAAAAATAAACATTTAGGCACGTGCCTAAATAAGACAAAGCCTCAAAAAGAAAGGGCCAAAAAATAAAAACCGAACCGAAAGAGGGTCCCTGCTTTTAGTGGGGCGTGTGTGCGAGAACGACACAACAGTATGTTAGTTTTATTTTGCATGATAAATATTCATCATTGAAACTTGAATTGTGGTAGCTTGATATGCAAAGTCTATTGATGCCAGGATTCAATTTGTATGATTTTGAAAAAAGAAGCCAACTGAGTAGAGTTAGCAACATTCTTCAGAAATCATAAGAATTTGTTTAGTACACTAGCCATTTTGATGTCTTCTTGTAGTCTCAAACATTATTTTGTATCACTGTTATATTGCTCTTGAGAGTGGTAGCTTAATATAGCTCCACAATACAAAATCTGGTTTACCTATGCAGCGTAACAGTGACATAGGTAGATTTTTCTTTTAAAGAACCAAAGGGTGACTGTACAATTGAAGTGTATAAACACATATCTTTCTATAATATCAAGGATACTTTTTGAATCTTCCATGGATTTCTAACATAAAAGGAAAGGTCTTTTTCCTAATCTGTATGTAGCCATGCTTTTGACATTGTCAAAAAGAGAAAAACTTCCCTAATGATGCAAAGGCATGGCCAAGCAGTTCTAACTCTCCACATGAGAGAAGAGAGATGTTGGAGAGTACATCAAGTCAGTGAGAAAAAAAGCGTAATGTGTTTTACTTTTAGTTTGTAGGATTCCTATTATGTGTATATATAATGATGTTTTAAATGCCATTCAAGTTTATGTTGGTTTTGTTGTTTCTCTACAAATGTGTATATATATATATTATTTTTACATGTTTTTTGGTACTAACGAACCCAAAATGAAAGTGTGGATAGACTTGTGTAATAGTGCTTAGATTGTGAATGTTTTTGGTCCTATGAATTATAATGTTATCCTAAAGCTTATCCCCACAATCTCTACAAACATAAGGAAAAATGGGGGATTGAATTCCTCAAGCTTTCCACAAAAGTTGCGCCATCATTAGGTATTGACTAGGCCTTTGTGATGGAGGAGGACACCACTAACATTGATGAGGAGGATGCCCTTGACTGCACTCCTGCAACTAAATTTCAATTATTGAAACCCCTTGAAACCACTGACACCTTTTCTACATTGAGAAATCACTTGCTTCCTTCTAAAAGAGTCAGAAACATCAAAATATACCTCTAGGTCAAAACCATAATCTGTGGGATCTAGAGGGATCCAAAAAGAGAACCTTGTATCCCCCTTCTCATTTATTATTCTAGCGGAAGCTTTGGGAAGAAGCCTTCAATAAGCGATTATTCAAGGCAAGTTAAGGTGAGAAACCCACTTCAACTATTGTCCCCATTTCCCATTGTCAATTTGTGAACAATACCATTGTGGTTGTTGAAGCCTCAATTATGGAAGCAAAAGAAATAAAACAATCACTTACAGTCATGTCAATTTTCCCTTTCTGAGTGCTCTGGTTTTCCTCCTACAGTGGTTCTTAGTGCAACTCTCACTCTGGCTTTCCTCTTACAGTGGTTCTCGGTGCAGTATGCAACTATGTTGTGCTCTTGCGCGCACAGGGCCAAAAATCAAAAGAACATGTGAAATTCAAATTAATATTTGAGAAGAAACCATGTAAAAGGAATCTTGAGACAATATTTAAAAAATATTTCTAATTAGGTATTTAAAACATGTTTTTGTGTAATATATAACCTTATTCATTTGATAAAGGAGAACTTGTGCATTGTGTTTACATAAACATGAACAGGGGAATTTTTTTTATCTTAAACCTTATATATTTTTTATATTGTAGAAGAGGGTTTGGTTTGTTATACAAGATTTGAACTATCTTGAATTTATTACTCTTATATTTTTGTTATTGAAACTTTAAGCAAGGGTTTTATCAAGGTTCATTTGAAATAACTTAAAATAATAATGATTGAGTGGAAAAGAATATTTATGGATTATAATGCAAGAAGATTATCTAACCTTGACCATATATAAGTAAAATGAATATATTTGAAAACTAACTATATAAGCCAAATTAATATTTAAGTTTGATTTTTATGTTTTATTTTAGAACTAGAATGGTAGAGATAGGATAGAATAATACCATTGGTTGAAAATTCATTGTAAGAACCTTAAATTCATACCTTAAACATACAAGATAAACCTTATAATCAAAACATAAATCTAACACTTAAAACTAAAAACTATTGTATTTTGTGATAGAACAACCTTGTTTGACCTTATTAAAGATGACTTATCTACTTGTTACATGATTAGGGCATAGTATTTGATGGGACCTACAATAAAACCCTTATGAATACAATGGGGGTTTGTAGAAAGAGAAGACTATGTATGTGGTATTTATAAAGTGGTACTTGGTTTAATTATGTGATGGTCAAGTAACAAAAATCAATGCAAGATGATATCATTGGATGAGTATTAGTTGGCTAGTATATTATTACTATATCAATCAAGAGAAAATTGATAGCTAAGTACTTGAATTTTATTTTATTGACACTTGATAAATGCAAGATTATAGAGGTATTATGTTTCTCAATTGAACCTATATTATGTTACTCAACTAAACCCTTAGACTCGAGGAAATGTTGAGATTCACATGTTAAGGCCATTTCTAGTTGAATCCATAGATAGCTTGATATTTTAAGGAAAATAATAAGTTAATTTGTTTCTTTAAAAAATTATAAGTATGTTTATAGTTCTTTAAGGATTAACTTAGTTTATGAAGCTTGATATATGCTCTATCCATAAGTTTTATCACCCTACAAAGATAGGGGTCTAATTTTATGGTTAAATCTAGTAGAAGTAAAGAATGTGGTTGACATGGAAGTAAAATATTTTAGAAACTCATAAATGATACATATATAGATATATATTCTTTATATTATCCTTGTAATTAGTTATGTTTCTTCAAATATAAAAAATTAAAAGGAATCCAATGTGTATCATCTAATAATAACTTATAGAAAATATCAAAAAGATCAATAATAAAATAAAAAAATTAACTAAGAAGCCATGCAAGCATACATTAGTATATGTTGGTAAAACTATAATATATACAAGAAATCAATATATGCATACAATGTCACATGTTAGTAATAAAAAATACATTTATAAGAAAGCTATATAGGAACATAAAAAAAACATAATATAATTAGTCCTCTCGACTAGGATGGAAGAGTTGATGGCCTTTTGATTATTAAGTAGATAGAGAGAGAAGTGCTGATTTTTTATTTTGAACCTACTAACTTGAACTCCTCTCTAAATTTTTGGAGCTCCACATAATATAATAAAAATATATAAATTAATATAGAAAAATTAATTATACAATGATATATAAGGGAATAATCACTTACCACCATTTGATAATTAGGAACAATATATGAAAGAGACGAAGAATAAGGCAACTTGTATTATTAGGAAGGACAAGATGCCTTTATATAGCATGATGTCATTTTTGAGTCTCAAAACCCTCCCATATCGTCAACGCATGCGTCTAGGTTAACCATGTCAAGTTTCACTCCATACAAGCACAAATTGAAAAAATTTCAACGTTGGCCCCATTCACATGTCACTATTCGGGGTCAACATTAAAAAGTACATCATGAATTAATTATGTAATGGAATAAAAATTAAAAACATCATGAATTAATTATGTATCCATATAAGTCAAATATAATTCTATCAAGAAATCAATATCAAATAGATAATATAATTGCATAACTCATACATTTCAATGTCATTGATCTTCTTCTTCATCCAACTCTTTATCTGTATCATCCAATCCAGATTCGACATTGTAAGGATTGGTCATATCATCATCATCGTCATTGATATCAGTTTCGATAATGTTATCATCCACACGGATATCATCTTCATGAACATTAACTCCTACATCATCATGATCTAGTTCCTCTTCTTCGACATCTTTGTCAGGCACATCATCAACTAACTGTTGATCCTGATCATCATCTACATCATCTTCTAGTTCTTAGGTATCTTCTTCTTCCACCACATTATAATTTACCGACCTTCCTCTTGGATCATGTCTAACAAAAAATGTCATCTCCACTTCTATTCCATGCATGGTAATCCATAAATTGCGCTAAGCTTTTGCACCTAAATAATTGTTGCTTATGTGGAATAATGGGAATATAACGAAGAACCTTGCGAGGCACCTTTTTTGTTAGTTGATTTGTTCAATATCTATTGATATGACATTTTGAGCATTCTATTGCAAATTCATGTTGTTTATGATATATAATATGATCATTGGGACATGCATCTATTGCTTGATACTCCATTCCAATATCTTTCATAATGGCAGATAAATATGAGTATGAGCAAGGTAAAATATTTGATGGTGGTAATAAAAATTCACCTAGATCAATCTACAACAATTTTTTTTTTGTTAATATAAAGAATATTAATGGTACATACTTCATCCTTTATTTACTAGTGATGAACTAACAACAAAAATAGATGAAAAAAATGACATATATGACATACCTTAACATCCATGAGATTTCTATGTTGGATAAACCATTCATAACCTTCAAGTTCACCAACAAAAATACAACAGAGAGAAGAGTTGTTTGGGAGACTTCATAAAGGGGCTCGTATGCCTTCTAAAGTATAGGTAAATCATGAACATCATCAAAGTCATCTTGATCATCATGATCAACTGCGCCACTAAATGTGTCATGGATCAATGTATTTGTACCATCATCTTCAATTGTGTTTTCTGGTGCATGATCGTCTTCTTCCATAGGATCATTAACTTCATCTTCGATATTCATAGCTCCATGTTCCTCTGCTTGCAAAACCACATTCTCCAGGCCGTGATAATCCATATCATGTTCCCTAGGGCACCCCACCTTTATAATAATGATCGACACAAATAAACTATGATCATGATCAAGTGATTTTTTATATAGACATATAATGAACAACTTACCAATGGACGATAATAATGCCCCCCTTCAATGTGACCATGTTGCCTACAATGTTTCTCAGCTGTTGTGATTAAAAGTCTCTCATCTTTAAGCTCTTGCAATTATTGCAAGGACAACGACATTTCCCATCACCCTTTCTTTTCAATCTAGCCCACAATCTAGAAAGTGTCTCTTCATTTTGTTCTGCACTAATATTATTTGACATGATTTTTCTTTACCAAGCTTGAATAATTAGATCTTCAAAAAATATCAAACTCACACTCCAATAATTTTTTAATCATAGACAGGTAACAAAATCTAATAATTCTAATATTTGCACCAAAAAAATTCAGCCTATAACCTCCACAAATTGTCACAAGTATAGCAAATTCGCAAGTATAGCAAAAAACTATCACAAGTATAGATAAATTATCGAACTCACTTTTATTTATTAAAAAACATTCGTCGGAATCCTGATGAATGCTAAATACCCGTTGAAGGCTAACCATAGTCGGCCCACAAATTGATGGAAGGGGGTGGTTGACTTTAAGTGTATGTCGAAATTGCGATGAAAATCATGGAGTATCATAATTACGACGAAAGTTGGGCACAAATTTTAATTTTTTTTTAAAATTTCACATTAAATACACATGTACTTGACGATACATCTAATTGTACATCTTTCGTCAGAAAGTTTCATCGTATTTTGTAGTCAAATGAGTTAGTGAGCCTTATCCTTAGGTTTCCAACACATTAATATATTTGGTGATTCTCAATTGATCATTAAACAAATTAATGGATCCTATCATGCAAAACATGATAAATTATCCCAATATAAATAACTTACAATGACATTGCTAGAACACTTTGAATCGTATACCATTGACAATATTCTATGAAAGGATAATCGACATGTAGATGCAATGGAAAGTGATACTTCCCTTGTGTCTCCTAAATATCCTTCTATTGACTTCACATTTGTAGTTCACATAATCACAAAAGCATTGATAAATGAAAAGATAAAAGAAGTGTTAGTCACCAATATTAAATTCTCTAGTGAATGGTACAAACTGATATTCAATTACTTAAAAGAAAATACCTTCCTTGAACCAACCACTAAAAACACTAGAGCTCGTATTTAGAAACTTGCAACTAGATACACAATCTTAGTTGATATCTTGTATAGAAGATCTGTTGATGGTATCTTTCTTAGATGCCTTAAAAAATTGAAGATCCCTATAACCCTTGAGGAAGCTCATGTTGGTGCTTGTGGCTAGTACTTTGGAGGAAGATTATTAGTTCAAAAGTTGATTTTCAAGGGATATTTTTGGTGACATATGGAACAAGACTATTTTGATCATTTTAAGAGGTTTCACAAATGTCAAGAACATAATAATTTTATCCACACTCTTACTTTCAAAATTCATGGTCAAATTCCTATTTGGTCATTTTTGGTTAGGGGTTTAGATCTCATTGGAAAAATATCCTTACCATATTCTTCTAGACATACATTTATAATTATTGTGATAAACTATTTCACAAAATGGGTAGAGGCCATTCCTCTTCGTTCCACAACCATTGATGTAATTTTTCATTTCATATTGAAACACATTATTTCTCACTTTGGTCTTCCTTCCACATTAGTTTCAGATAATGGTACACCATTTAAGAACAATGATGTGAAGAAATTTTTGGAAACTTAAATTCACATTCAACACCATTTTACAACACCTTACTACCCACAGTCTAATGGTCAAGTGGAAGCAATTAATAACATGTACTCGATCAAATCTTGCAGAAACCAGTAAGCAAACATAATAAGGATTGGCACACTTAATTATCTTACATATTGTGGGCCTATCAAATAAGTATTAAAAAAACCAAAGGAAATACACCTTATAACCTTGTTTATGGCATTGAAACAATAATGCCTTTGGAGTTAGAAATTCCTTCATTGAGAATTGCTCTTAGAGGGCTTATTGACGACACCACTTATAAATAAAAATGGTTACAACTTGAAATGCTCGATGAATAGTGCATCAAAACTCTCAAGCATCTTCATGCCTACTTTAAAAGAATGTAGAGAACCTACAATGACAATGTCATTCCTTGTTTATTTAACAAAGGTGAATTAGTGTTATATGAAAATCAATGTAATGTTAATGCCACCTTTGGAAAAAAGGAAAGTTTAGTCCAAATTGGTTAGGACCCTATGTCATTGAAAAAAGCTGTGGGTATGGAGCATACACATTAATAGAAATAGATTGTACACCTCTCAAAGAACCTATCAATGCTACACATTTGTGTAGATATTACACTTAACATATCTTTTGAATAATATGTATATTGAAGCATGTTGATAGATTTAGTAGATAGTTGTCTATGTTATCTCACATTACTTCATTATTGACAAATTGTTTTGTAGAAAAAAGTATATCTTGCTTGACATGGGAATAATTCATGATAAAGTGGACTTAATAAGGCCTTTATTTAGTGTTGTGAGGAATTTTATGCATACACACTAGGTCTTTGACCCTTTAAAATGTATTTATTAATGTCTTGTGAAGCTGTTGTGAAGTGCTGTAAAACATTTCTACACTTTTCTAGATTCTTCTCATCATAATTCATATAAATATCACCTTTTTATTCATCATCAAGTCCTATTTTGAAGTGTTGTAAAGTCTTGTAACAAAGATTCATGCTTTTCTAGGCTTATTTTCCTTATTTACACCTTTCTTATGTCTTTTATGACCCCTTTATACACTTATAGGACACATTTAAGTGTATTTTTAAATGAAAACCTGACAAACAATATTAAATGAAAATTAATTCCCAACACCCTTTCACAAGCCTAGGGTGGGACCCATTCACCATGGGTTGCAAATGAGTCCCCCTTGGCTCCAAATTTAAAATATTTCAAATTTTCTTTTGGGTTTTTATTTAAAAATACTTTATGTCGGCCTGCGATGTTGTATTATCGAGTTACTAAGGAATAAGAGTGTATAAATAAGTGTTTTTATCCTCATTTGACATCGCATAACTCATTTTATTTACATCTCTTATCATTTATTCATACATCATTCTTCCATTTCAAGTCAAGCAAGCTAGGGTTTTATCATTCCAAATCATCAAGATAGCAATATTTAGACATTCAAGGGAAGATTCTTCATGTTTTGCTGTAGATATTCAAGATCAATCATCATGGAAAGGTAATAAAATCCATTATTGCATGCTTTATTACATTCTTTCATCATTTTGGTTTAATTACCTAAAAGGGGTTTGACCAAGGCAAATCCCCATGCCCTAACATTCAACATTTCTATTTCTCTTCTTGTGTGTATGCAAATTTAGACATCTTGGAGGCTTAGGAATCATTGAAGATTGCATTTAAAAGTTATTCAAGTCATCTCTTCATTATTCAAGGAAAAATATCAATAAAAGGTCACTTTCAGACCTAAATCTGATAGTTTCTGAAGTAAACACATGTAGGAAGCCAAAGTGCAGACCGAAAGCTCTGAATCCAATATTTGAATATTCAGAAATTCAAAAGTGGACTGATTCACCATGGATGGAAAATGAGTCCCACTTTAAGGTCATTTTTTGGTTTTATGCATTTTTAGATACCCTTTTGTCAGAAACAAGCTCCGATTCAGTTTTGCAAAACTGGGACTGATTCGCCCAGAATGGTGAATGAGTCCCACCAGGCTTGAAAATTAGTGTCAACAACATTTTAGAAGCAATTTATAGTATCTATCAATTTTTTAGGTGCACACTTTAAGTTTCATTCATTTCTGTTCAGTTTTCTATTCATTTCCAGGTATTTTTGTATTACATAATGTGTTTTCAAACAAGTAACATTTCCTAGGTTTTTCTTTAATAAATAATTTCTATTATCAGTTTATTTCTTTAAAATATTTCATCTAGACATATTACATCCATTTTCCATCCATTCTTACATTAATCTTGAGTGAAACATTATGCATTTTGGCCTACCTCTCTCCTTTTAGGTGAAAAACCCTAGAAGAGCTAGAAAGGATTTGGGTGCCAAAATCCTTCATTTCATTTTGGTGAACCTTCTTTTCAAACCTCCTTTTTCTGATTTAGAGTCCATCATAGATCTAGCCTTGCATTTATCTTGCATTAGGATTTGCATAGATTCATTTGCATGCTAGGTTTGAAATTTTGCATTCATAAAAAGTGCATTTAGGTTGCATCTAAATTCATTTATTTTTTTTGAAATTCTGCATTTTTAACTTAGGTCTGCATCATAGCACTTAGAACACATCAAACTCATTTTTAAATTTCTGAAAAAATCCCAAAAAGAATCCCCACTGGGTCTCATTCGCCACCTTGGGCGAATCAGTCCCTTTTGGCCCTTGAAATTGCCTTTTACAAACCTGAAAAACCCTATTTTCTAGCTTCTGCTTCTTTCCATTACCTAATTGCATCCATTAGCTGAGTTTATGTAGGATTAATTTCATGATATTTAGCTTAAATTAACTCATTTAATGCATTGTTAAATTCAATTTTTCATTTGCAACATTTCATTTTTAGATTAGTACATAATGTAATCAGTAAATTATTTTGTTTGAAATCTAAAAAAATGTATTTCATCATATGTTTTTATTGCATTTGATTAGAAATAAGCATCATTTACATTCATGACACTTAGAATTTTGCAATTTTCATTTTTAGTACTATTTTGTAGTCCTTTTAGATTAGATTACATTGAGAAAACATTAGAAAATATAAAAAACCAATCACAAACATCAACGCAGCCTTTCAAACAAATGATCCAATTTAGAAATTGTATCTCATCCAAGCCACTTAGTAGTGATGATTTTGATAAGTTAGATGAGGCCCTTAAGGGAATCCTCTCACTCACTTCATCCTCTAATGTTTGTCATGAGAAACCCAAACCAATTAATGATACCTTATCCCCCAAACCTTTTAGTAGTGATGACTGGGACATGTTAGATGAATCCCTTAAAGAATTCATCTCTCCTAGATCATCCACTAAAGGTTTGACACAAGAGGATGAAAGCATTGATAATCATCATAATCATAATTGTTCTTCTCCCGATATCTCTCCCATTGGTGATGAAGATATCTTGTTGAAAAAAGACATAATCATTGAAGATCATGAAAGTCTTGCTTGTCTTTGATCCGGTGGACATTTTTCAGTGAAAATTGAAGTGTCTTATTTTTCTCCAAAAACTGCACCATCAGAAAGAGCTCAGCGTCCTGATTCCAACACAACTCGAACGGAGCAAAAAGGAGTCCGTTTGCACGAGTTATGGCCAGTCAAACCTTCGGTCAAACTGGAATCAGAGGGCGTCCAGGAAGCGAAAAAAATGATGTCGTCAAAAGTTGTTGAAGTCGGCATCGTCGGGAAGAGCTCGTCGCAAGCTTTCCAACGCAACTCGTTTCGTCGAAATCCGACATCGTATGCTCAACTTATTAGCGGTCAAAGCTCCTGGTTGACTTGGTGACTAGAAGGTGAATGATGACGTCAGTGTCCGTACAAGATGACGTCAGCAGCCCATACAAACTTTAAATGGACCAACCAAAATTTGCCACGTGGCATCCTTGTCAGCATTGTACGGACCAATCGGATCGTGACACGTGTCCATCCGTACACCAGTCAGCTGTACATGTCATCAGTCAGCGAGTGTCATCGTCCACGTCATCAGCTGAGTCAGCGGCACACGTCAGCATCCAGTTGGCATATGAGTCAGCGTCTAGTCAGCATCCACGTTGGTGTACACGTCATCGACACATCATCACGCAGTTGGCATCGCAGTCAGCGTCGTCGGCCAATTGGGTTCTGCCACGTGGCCTGTCACTCCTCCGGTCAGCGTGCGTTATATTGTTGAGTAAAAATAGCTATCGGCGGGCATGGGACTCGAACTCCCAACCACCCGCGAGCGAAATCAGTGGGTAACCATTGAACCAAATCGTCGGCCGTTAACTAAGTATAGTGGACGGTTACTTTTATTGATTTAAAAATTGGCAGTGGCTATTAAAAGCCAGCGGCGGGGGTTGAACCCCCAACCGCCGGCCCACCAAATTCGTAACCGACCAACACACCATTGATACAGTTTAATATTATACTGTGTTTGTTTTATTTTATTGTATAATGCAGCCCGAGACCTTAACAAAAAAGCCTATTTCTATTGTAAACCACCTAACTAATAGCCTTCAAATGGCTATGAACTAAATTTTAAATAAAACAAACAAACAAAAGCCCAAAAGAAATAAGTAGAAGGGCTTAATTAGGATTATTTAATAATCCTAATAAGGGAGATAAGATATAAGGTGGTTATCTCCAAGATATTATGCAAAATTATGGAAGATTTGCAGATTTTTATGTATTTTGGAGAGATAAGGAGAATATTTTCAAATCAATTGGTTAAAGGCCAATTTGAGCAAATTCTTTGTATAAAAAGGGGTGTGAGGTGAGAGTAGAGATACAATTTTTTTTTTTCAGGTGATGAAGTCCTGATGCTGAGGTGACGGAAGAGGGGTCTTGTTGAAGAGTTTTCAAATCATTCTTGCATATCAGAGCATCGTTACGCTTCCGAATTGCTTGAAGAATGGTGGTGCTTTTGTAATTGATTCTGGAGTTAATCGGATCAGTCTCTCTATTGGAGTGGACCCGGAGACGTAGTCACATTTTGTGACGAACTCCGTTATCAATCGTTGTTTGCACTTCTCTTCTTCTCTCTTTCTTTCTCTTCTTTCCTTCCTTTCTGTTATAATCATCTTGTTATTACTTTCATTCTGTTATTTCCTTAAGTTAATTTTGATTTAATTAACTTGAAATAATCATTGTAAAAGCATTGTAAAAGTTAAGCATTTAAATACTGCAATCTAGTCTAGATCCTATACAGATCAGTCTTCCTTCTCCTCTCTCTTGCAAAGACATTACAACACACAAAACTGAGACCATGGCCTCCCAACACCTCCCTTACTTGTGCAAATTCTTTAGTGAATAAGGAAAAACTCGTGAACGATCATGACAAACACATTTGTGTGGAGAGTATGATTGAGAGCTATGATAATCCTCCCCCTCCCACTCAAGAAGACATCATAGAACATGTGAAAGGAGATGTTGATAATCAGACAATCAACCTTCTTCTTCTCCTAATATATTCTCTACACATGAAGAAGATATTTTAGTATTAGAAGATATCGTAATGGAAGACATATTTGAACAAACCAGTCCAATCATTTATAACCATGAAACTCCTAGTTATCCTTCTATTAATGCCTCTCCTATGAGTGATGCAGCTATCTTACCAAATCCAATTATGAAATGTGATGAACATATTAGCTCTCCTCCGAGGGTCAATATTATCGCACATAAGAATGATACCTTTGAGAAAGAAGACAACCAAATAGACCCTCCTTCTCCTATCCTCCATCTTAATACTCAAACAAATCCAACCCTTCATCATCCCCTTATCTGTACTAAGAAACAAGCTCACAATACACCCAACCTAATTCTTCCAAATCACAGTCTTTGTGATTGTCCTTTCATAGCAATCCACCCATCCAACAAACCTTCACTCAACATCCATACTATAACCAACCTTTCTACAAAAAATAATTTTACCTTGGTACACCCTAAATCGATATATAAATAACATTAATTGCTGCTCCTTTCCTTGTAATAGTTGTAGGACCATAACATGCTCACTATTACATGTTTTTCATTCATTGCAAGGAGTAGCATACCATCATCCACTCCAGGCTCACCCTTGTCCTGCACTAAGTGGAGTCAAGGGGTTAGCAAGACTTATCCTTGTATGTCACTTGTCATTGTGTCTTTTGGCTAATCATTAACTTTTCATGAACATATAAGAGAAAGCTTGAGATGTGGATGAAATTTCTTAAGATTGAATCACATGTGACATACTACCTTTCTTCATGATGCAACTTATCACAAACATATGACTTGGCATAGGGATTTTTGGATAAGCTATCATATCCTCTCTTATACTTTAAAGCAATTGCTCACAATAATGGTGTTACCAACTACTCTAAAGTGGGGGAATACATAGACAACATCTCTTTGCAAATTTCATGGTGTGATTTATGTTTTCTTGTGATGTGTCTGTTGCCTAAATTTTCACCCTTTGGCTCAATCAGGCAAAGAAAATTGTGTTAACAGTTTCGAGGAGGCCAAATGAAGTATTCGGCCTAGGGCAAAGGTCATGAATCTAATGCTAGGTCACGGGGAATTCAGTGAAGAAGCCTGCCTTGTTTTGGTTTGGTATGAAAATCTTCTAAGGACAGAGTTGCCAAGACCCCAGGAGTGTCACGGCGATCACAGGTCTTTTGCATTCTTCATTCGGCAGGACGGTTCTATTGTTTTGGCGACCATGGAGGATTCCATCGGCATATGTCTTAGCTGTCGGGGTTGCATCTTATTGATCTCAACATGTCTCCCTGACTATGTATATGGTGGTTCATTGGCAGAGCTAGGCGATGTTGGCATTATGTCTCAACAAGGATTTCTTATCTCGTCGACTAGAGAAATAGGGTACATCATATCAACATGAGTTCACTTTTGTCTCATCGATCGGTGGCGGAAGGATGTGCTCATCGGTATAGATTGGGGCGATCACCGTAAGGTCTCGACGAGTGACCTTTGGTCTCACCGATGGGAAAATAATGAAGGATCCTTGTTGGAATAAAAATCACCTTGTCTCGATGACTTTGATGCATTGAGACCTTTCGGTGTAGCAAATGCAGTCTATGTGAGGTCTCACCGATCAAGGATGTCTCGCCGAAATCAGGAGATCTCAGCAAAGCAAGCGAGCTTTGCTAGGAGGTCTCGCCAAAACCATAGGGTCTCCCCGATAATAAAAAGGAAGCATGTTTCAGGACAAGTCTAGCTAACAACAAAGTCTCCTCGGCACAAATAAAGGAGGGCCCTCGGTATGACTAAGGGATCTCGCTAAGATGTTTCAGTGATTGCACAAGGTCTCCCCGAAACAAGGTGAACTTTTGGCATAACATTTGGAGTTTGGGAGGACCTCTTCCTGACCGGCGGGAGTCTCAGCGAAGGAAAAGAAGAGCTCAGACAGAATGAGGGTGGGGTCGGCAGGGTGTCTTGCCGACCAAGCAAGCTTTCTTTGAACTCAAGGTGAACTTTTGGCAAAGCAGGGAGACTTCGATATAGAGTCTCAGTGAATGGAGTATGTCTCACCGAGGAATGAAGAGCCCGACGATGGGTTGAAGTGAGCTCAGAGAATGAAAAGGAGGTTGGTGAGATGTCTCGCTGACTGAGAAAGTTCTGGCTATAGTGAATAGGGGCTTGCTAAGGAGTTAAAGGCATCACCGTAACGTCCTACCGACCCGAAGGGGTCTTACCAATACAAAGTGAACTCAGGGCATCGCTATGACTCTTGCCAATGATAGTGAGTTATGCCGATGACTGCAGAGAAGCATAATCGCATCAAGGAGACATGATTAGGTGTCTCACTGACATGCAATTCTGGTGATGAGCTTGTGATTGCCCGAGACAGCTTACATGGCAACTTCACCAACAGCCTAAAGAACATCAACAAGATAACAAGTGACGTGTATCTATTGCAAGCTCAGGGCATTCAAGATGCAGCCAGAGTAGCTAAACAAGACACGATGGATCAATGAATGTGGTAGCTGCGAAATATCAGAGGGCTTCTATGAGGGTAGCTCTTCACCGACACACATAGTGGGGACATGCAGGCTTCAGCATTTAATTTAATAAAATATCTGAGGATAGATCTTTCTCAGCCCGATATTTTTTGTAAGCCCTAATGGGCCGATATCACTCTGTATATAAGGCATTTTTTGCCTTTTTGTAAATAGTTCAAATTATGCATTCAAGGGAGTTAGTGATTTTTTCATCAATCCTTTCTAAATTAGTGTATGCTTCTATAACTCAATTGAAATTTTGGAATGCAAAATAGAGTTCATCTTGAAAACAAGTATTAATGCCCGTACCACTCTCATTTTCTCTATGTTAGCTTATGTATGTATTTTTAACAGTGTTTTACCAAATTTGCATTCACACCACTTAGTTGTGAAGATAGTTCCTTCCTTCTTGAGATATGTATGTGGATCAAACTTGCCAAGAGTGATGCATAAAGCTGAATGGGGTGATGTTGAGTAGGTGAAACAACAATAGTCTAGTTTTCTTCAGTGTGTTTCATCCTGTTTTCATTTTTGATTTGTCATTAATTCAATGTATCACCATAGAGTTAGTTTTACTTTCAATATATTCTCCTTATCCCTTTCCCTTCAAAGAATCAGTAGTCTAGGTGATACCAAAGGAAGCCAGACTTCTCCAGACGTTCATTTCAATTATAGGTGACCCACAGCCTTGAGATGATCCCATGTTTCTCTAGAAAGCTCAATTTTACAAACTTTGTGTAGGGTGCAATTCTAGGTGACAATAGTTTCTGGCATGCCCGGTGGGACTGAAACTAGATTGAACTGCTGGTTTAGTATGCAACCAGTGAATTTCAGACCTTATAGAGGTCCTTTGGCATACTTGGCGACTCCATAAGGAAGAATAACCCCAGAAATCGGTGCCTTCTACAGTTTATGAGAAAAGTTTAGACAAGAGGTAGCTCAGGTCCCTTTGAATATTTGCAGCTCTCACCACCAAGAAGGAAAGAAAGAGCAGCAGAAAAAAAAGGATCAACAGTTATCTATTCTAGAAGAACTTAGTCTACTCCTCCATCAGTGGGATCTCATTTTACTATACAAGTAAATCCAATTCAGCTACCTCTAATGGCTGCTCCAAGGAATCAACCCTTTGTTGCTTTCAATAGAGGTAGCCCTTTGAATTTGGCACAACACAACAACATCCCAATGGAAGCCTTGAAGAGTTTGCCAACTTTTATGGGAGAAGACCAAACTACTCCAATTGAACACATGCGAGATGTGGCTTCACTATGTGGAGTCCATCACATAACCCAAGAGGACGTTGCAGTGAGATTACTGGCTGCTTCACTGAAAGGAAGAGCTGTGCAGTGGTATAGGAGCCTACCAGTCAGTTCAATTGCTACATGGGACGAGTTTGGAGATAAGTTGCATAAGAAGTTCTAAGACAGGTCTGACAACTTGTCTCTACTGGAGAAATTGACTACAATTAAGAGGGCTCCACAAGAGCAGATGAATGACTTCAACTTCAGATTTCAGAGAACCTGGGATAGAATACCTGCAACAGTGAGGCCACCTCCAGAATACACATTTTTGTATTTTTTAAGGGCTTTGAACAACGACATAGCTGTCATTATATAGTCAATGGGAGGGGTCTCTCTACCAGACGCCTTTGAAATAGCTATCAGAGCTAAAAACAACTTGATACAAGAAGGAAAACTCACTCGTAGGCCACCAATGCCAATATTCCCAGAAATTCATGCAAACATTCCTTTGCAAATACCTCCCTTCACACCTCTACCAGCTATACCAACGCTGCCAGCTGCTGTTCTAGCTGTTGATAGACAAGAGAGTGCGGCTTCAGGTTCATCACAGGAGCTAAAAGAGATCAAAAGTCTTTTACAGACATTTGGCAACAAGTTGGTGAACTTGGAAAAACAACAGACCTATTCTAGGCCTTATCAACAGCAGAATCAGGCCTCAAGCCAGCCTTTTCAAGGTCAACAACAACAATTCCAAGGTAATAGACAAGCTTATCAGGGCAATTATCAAGGTACAAGACAGAATGTGAACACAAGACCTTTTCAGGCCTATGCTCCAGCACCTGTTAGTGCACTCAAAGACCTAGTTCCTACTCAAAATAATTTAGCAGCAGATTATGAATGGTGCTACCCTTGCAATCAGCCCCACAATCAGGCCACTTGCTCAAATGGACTCATCAATCAGACACTTATGGTGCAGAATGACTCAAGCTCACAACATCATGCACCTAATGAGTCATCTTCACAACACCAAGATCAGTTTGCAAATGATGCTACTCTACTTAACTAGCAGGGTGAAGAGTTTTGTGGATTGAATGTGGACAGTTCTCCTATTGTGGCTAATACGAGAGCAAAGAAGAGAGCATTTGAGCTCGATCCCATAGCCTACAAAGGAAAGGCATCGGCTATGGAACCATTTGCGTCTCGAGTGTTTTGCAAGGAAATCAGTAACTCCCAGTTAAAGAGCAGCCACACTTACAAGCTGATCACACTGGCATAAAGGTGCACAATAAAGTAAACCTAGATGTACCTTTTAAAATTCTTGATAGTATGAAAAGGAAAAATGTGACGATGTCTATGTGGGATTCATTGGTCATCCCTGGTCAAAAGGATATTCTATGTTCAGCCTTGTCAAATCTTAAGTTATCAGGTGAGTCTGAATCCCCATTAGGTTAAGATAGGGCTGTTTTGACAAATAATGCTCAGGCAAATGATAAACAGTCCAACAAAGAGGTAGGAAAAGAAGTCAAACCACCTCCTTTCTACATGTCAATGATTATTGGTGATAAATTAGTCCATAACTATATGGTAGATAGTGGAGCTAGCAGCTCCATCATGCCAAAACAGATTGCTGACAAGTTTGGGCTAAAATATCATCCTTTAGAAAAAGGAGTAATCCAATTGGATGGTACTTCGGTTAATACTTTGGGTATTATCAAGAATTTAAACCTCACCCTCCATGCTTATCCAAATTTTTCAGTTCCTCAAGACATATGTGTCATAGATCTTCCACCCTTCTTTTCCTTGTGTTTATCTAGAGACTTTACAACCAAGATAGGTGGTTATGTATCAGTTGATTGGTCACATATGTTATTTAGAACAAGATATGGAACCAAGGTTACCATTAAATCTGAGAGATTGGCTAAAGATCACATTGAGCCATATAACCCAAGTCCCTTTAATGTTGTTCCTACTACTGCAGACACAAGTTGTGTCATTCTTTCTGACAATGAACTAGCTGCTGCTCAAGAACTCCAATCAGAAGCTATTCCTAATGTGCTGCTACATGAATGGGTAATTGAGAATGTATTGGACAGTCCTGAGGACCTTATTCAAGATGCTGGTATGGGAAACTATGTCATTCTTGATCCTGACACGGAGATTCCAAACTTGGAGAAAGATGCAGATCAGTTGTTGCAACCACTAAATGGACTATGGGAAATGTATTTTGATGGTTCAAGAAGCAAAAATGGCACTAGAGGAGGTGCAATGCTGGTATCTCCGCAAGGTGATAAGTACTATGCTTCTTTTCATTTTGCTTTTGCATGCTCCAACAACACTGCTGAATATGAGGGCCTGGTTCAAGGTCTCGAGTGGGTAAGAAAGAGAGGAATAACCCGCTTGAAAGTGCATGGAGACAGCGAATTAGTTGTTAATCAAGTAAGGGGCCTGAATGTGGCTAAAAATGACACACTGAAGTCTTATAGAAATAGAGTGTGGAACATGCTTGAGGAATTTGATGCCTTTAATTTAGTGTCTATCCCAAGAAATCAGAACAAACATGCTGATAGGCTAGCAGCCATTAGAGCACAATTTGATATTCCAGGATATATTAGAAAAGAGAAGGTGCGGCAGTATGTGAAGGTTGTAGTTAGACCATCAATTCCGGACAACAACATTCACTAGCAAGTCTTTGACAGTGATGAAAAGATCCTTTCTTTTCTGCTCAAATAAGATCAGTTCTCCACGGTGAATCAAGCAAAACTCAAGCAGCAGTATAGTGATCAAGTCATACGGCTAAAAAAAAATAAATTACCCAAAGGCCTTGTTACCTTAGAGTTGATTTTCAGTACTGATGATCAACTCAAAAAGGGTAAAGCTAGCTTGTAGATCAAACAAGAACACTATGAAGAGCTGGAGATCTTTAAAGGTAAGCTCCTTAAGATAGGAAAAATTTGTTCACCTAAAGATAAACAAGCTTTTGTTGCTTTATGCAAAGAATTTTATGATGTCTTTGCTTGGGAATATTCAGATTTGAAAGGGTTTGATCCCCACATTGCTCAACACACAATTGAGTTAGAGCCAGATGCTAAGCCAGTAAGGTAGAAACAAAGGCCTTTGAATCCTAAACTTGAGCCCCTAATGATTAAGGAGCTAACTAAACTAGTTGAGGGGGGTATTGTCTTCCCTATCAAGCACACTTCATGGGTTTCTAATCTTGTACCGGTTAGAAAGAAAAGTGGTGAGATAAGGCTCTGTGTAGACTTTAGGGATCTTAACCGATCCTCTCTAAGAGACCCCTACCCATTGCCTTCCATGGAACAAATCTTACAAGAAGTTGTTGGCTCTGAAAGATTTTCCTTATTGGATGGTTTTTCGAGCTATAATCAAGTACTAGTTAAAGAGGAAGACCAGTTTAAAACCACTTTCACAACTAAGTGGGGCACCATGGCATACAAAAGGATGCCTTTTGGTTTGTCCAATGCTAGTGCCACATTTCAGAGGGCCATGGACATTGCATTTCAAAGTTTGATCAACAAGATTATACTAATTTACCTAGATGATATTACAGTATATTCCAAGAATGCTGATGAACATTTGTTACATCTTAGGAAAGTTTTTGAAAAGTGTAGGGAGTTTGATATCTCCCTCAATCCAAAGAAGAGTATCTTTGCTGTCCATGAAAGGAAACTATTAGGACACATAGTGTCAAAGCAGGGAATCACTATTGACCCTGAAAGAGTCAGAGCCATACTTGAGTTGCCATTGCCTAATCACAAGAAGGGTCTGTAGAGCTTTCTGGGACAGATAAACTTTCTGAGAAGGTTCATCCTAGATGTGGTGAACCTGCTACAACCTTTAACAACCATGTTAAAGAAGAATGCAGTCTTCAGTTGGACAAAGGAGGCAAGGCACAATTTTGGAGAAATTAAAGAGGCATTAGCATCTGCTCCGACATTGGTAAACCCAAACTTCTCTAAAGACTTCTTTTTATATGCTTTTGGTAGTAGTGGTTCAATCTCTGCTATGCTGGTTCAGAAGAATAGCGACAATTTGGAGCAACCCATAGCCTTCTTTAACCAAATACTTGCTGATTACAAAGAAAGGTATACATTTGTTGAAAATCACGTTCTCTCTGTGATTAGAATTCTGAAGAAATTTAAACCTTTGCTTTCAAACAATAAGGTTCATATTCTGGTTGTACACTCAAGTGTGAAGGAATTTTTGTTGAATAAGGATCTAAATAAAAAAAGAGCAGGGTGGATCAATAAGGTCATGGAGTACGATGTAGATATTAAGATCACCAAGCTAGTTAGAGGTAAAGGTATTTGTGAACAGCTTGCTTCAGGGTCGAGAAGTGAAGGTAAACTTGAAAAGGATGTTGTGCTTGCCAATACAAATGAGCCTCATAATGCTCAAGATGATGTGCCCATGGGGATAACTAATTGGGTTCAAGATATGACCTGATTTCTACAAACTGGTCAATGCCCATTAGGTCTAAATAGAGCCAAAAGAAGATACTTTAGACTGTAGTCCATACCATATGTGCTGATGGGCAATGTTATTTTTAAAAAGGATCTGAATGGTGTCCTATTAAGATGCATTCACAGTGACCAAATTGAAAAAAGTGCTTCATGAGTTTCATGATGGAGCTGCAGGAGGTCACTTTGCTCCCAGAACTACTGCTTGGAAGGTCATGAGAGCTGGTTACTACTGGCCCAACTTGTTCAAGGATGCGTATGCCTGGTCAAGAAAGTGCATCAAATGTGCTCTATTTTCAGGAAAGGAAAAGCTGCCTGCTATGCCCTTGCATCCAATTCAAGTAGAGCAGCCCTTCATGAGATGGGGCATTAATTTTATTGGACCAATAAATCCACCTTCCAGTGCTGGTCACAAATGGGTACTTACAGTCACTGACTATTTCACAAGGTGGACATAAGTGGTTGCATTGAGGGAAGCAAAATAATCCTCAGTGTTGAACTTCTATGAAGATATAGTCACCAGGTTTGGAGTGCCTGACTCCATCATATTTGATAATGCCCTTGCATTCACGGGTCTAAGGGTAACTGACTGGGCTGTTAAGCATGGCATTCATTTGAGCACATCTTCAAATTATTACCCTCTAGGTAATGGCCTATCTAAGAGCACAAATAAGAGCCTCATCAAAATTATTAAAAGAACCATAGAGGATAATCAAAGGACCTGGCACATCAGTTTAAAGAATGCACTTTGGGCAGACAAAGTGACCCCTAAGAGGTTTGTTGGTAACTCACCATATATGTTGGTCTATGGAAAAGAGGCAAGATTGCCACTATCTGTGGAGCTTCCAGCTCTAGACATTGTTCATCAGTTGGAGATGTTTGAGGGTTAGGACCCCATGTCTGTGAGGTATTCAGAGCTCATGGAACTCAAGGAATCAAGGGATAGAGCAATGAAAGCTTTGGAGTATCATCAGCTCCAAACGAAAAGAATTTTTGACAAGAAGGCTATAGAAAAGGTTTTCAAGGTAGGAGACCTCGTGCTGAAATGGGAAATTCTGAAAAGAAGGCCAGGCCATCACACCAAGTTTGACAACATGTGGACGGGCCCATTCCTTGTTAGAGATTGTAAGGAGCACAATGCTTATTAGCTGGCTACAACGGATAGGGAAGTGCTTCCTATCCCAGTCAATGGGATACACCTTAAGCCCTACTTTCAAATCTAATGGGGTTCCCCTTTTGTACATATCTAGTTAGGTGTTATGTTTTCAATAAGTGCTTCGCACTATGGTTCGTTTGTTTTATGTTTTGCTCCATTCTCGGAATGCTTTTGATGCAGTATTTTCTCTTTGTCGTTTTCCCTTGTTTCATTTTTTGGGCAACTAGTTATGACCTGTGGATCTCACGAGGTTGAGGCCATGTGTAAGACTGATATTTTGTTTGTTTTCTGAGCCTTCTAACGACTCCATGCCCAATGGATAAGCCCAATCACTGGTTCTCATGTTTAGCAGGCAAACATCCCACAAAGGTCACCAAAATTGTTGCCTAAATTTTCACCCTCTAGCTCAATCAAGCAAAGGAAATCATGTTAATAGGTTCGAGGAGGCCAAATGAAGTATTCGGCCTAGGGAAAAGGTCATGAATCTGATGCTACGTCATGGGGAATTCAGTGAAGAAGCCTGCCTTGTTCTGGTTTGGTATGAAAATATTTTAAGGACAGAGTCGCCAAGACCCCAGGAGTGTCATGACGATCACAGGTCTTCTGCATTCTTCATTCAGCAGGACGGTTCTATTGTTTTGGCAACCGTGGAGGCTTCTATCAGCATATGTCTTAGTTTTTGGGGTTGCATCTTAACGATCTCAACATGTCTCCTTGACTATGTATATGGTGGTTCATTGGTGGAGCTAGGCGATGTCGGCATTATGTCTTAGCGAGGATTTCTTGTCTCGCCGACTAGAGAAATAGGGTACATCATATCGGCATGAGTTCACTTTTGTATCATCGATCGGTGGCGAAAGGATGTGCTCATCGGTATAGGTTGGGGCGATCGCCGTAAGGTCTCGGCGAGTGACCTTTAGTCTCACCGATGGGAAAATAATGAAGGATCCTTGTCGGCGTAACAATCGCCTTGTCTTGGTGACTCTGATGCATTGAGACCTTTCGGTGTAGCAAATGCAGTCTATGTGAGGTCTCACCGATTGAGGATGTCTCACCAAAATCAGGAGATCTCAGCAAAGCAAGTGGGCTTCGCTAGGAGGTCTCGCTGAAACCACAGGGTCTCCCTGATAATCAAAAGGAAGCATGTTTCAGGACAAGTCTAGCCGACAACAAAGTCTCCTCAGCACAAAGAAAGGAGGGCCCTTGGTATGACTAAGGGATCACGCTGAGATGTCTCAGCAATTGCACAAGGTCTCCCTGAAACAAGGTGAACTTTCGGCATAACATTTGGAGTTCGGGAGGACCTCTTCCTGATTGGTGGGAGTCTCAACAAAGGAAAATAAGAGCTCAGACAAAATGAGGGTGGGGTTGGCAGGATGTCTTGCCGACCAAGCAAGCTTTCTCCAAACTCAAGGTGAACTTTTGGCAAAGCAGGGAGACTTCGATATAGAGTCTCAGCGAATGGAGTATGTCTCGCCGAGGAATGAAGAGCCCAAAAATGGGTTGAAGTGAGCTCTGAGAATGAAAAGGAGGTCGGTGAGATGTCTCGCCGACCGAGCAGGTTCTGGCCGAAGTGAATAGGGGCTTGCTAAGGAGTTAAAGGCATCACCGTAACGTCCTACCGACCTGAAGGGGTCTTACCGATACAAAGTGAACTTAGGGCGTCGCTATGACTCTTGCCAATGATAATGAGTTATGTCGATGACTGCAGAGAAGCATAATCGCATTGGAGAGACACGATTAGGTGTCTCACCGACATGCGATTCTGGTGATGAGCTTGTGACCGCCCGAGATAGCTTGCGTGGCAACTTCACCAACAGCCTAAAGAACGTCAACAGGATAACAAGCGAAGTGTATCTGTTTCAAGCTCAGGGCATTCAAGATGCAGCCGAAGTAGCTAAACATGACACGATGGATCAATGAATGTGGTAGCTGCGAAATATCAGAGGGCTTCTATGAGGGTAGCTCTTCACCGACACACATAGTGGGGACACGCAGGCTTCAACATTTAATTCAATAAAAGATCTGAGGATAGATCTTTCTCAGCCTGATATTTTTTGTAATCCCTAATGGGCTGATATCAGTCTGTATATAAGGCATTTTTTGCCTTTTTGTAAATAGTTCGAATTATGCATTCAAGGGAGTTAGTGATTTTTTTGTCAATCCTTTCTCAATTAGTGTATGTTTCTGTAACTCAACTAAAATTTTGGAATGCAAAATAGAGTTCATCTTCAAAAAAAGTATTAATGCCCATACCACTCTCATTTTCTCTATGTTAGCTTATGTATGTATTTTTAACAGTGTTTTACCAAATTTGAATTCATACCACTTAGTTGTGAAGATAGTTCCTTCCTTCTTGAGATATGTATGTGGATCAAACCTGCCAAGAGTGATGCATAAAGCTGAATGGGGTGATGTTGAGTAGGTGAAATAGCAGCAGTCTAGTTTTCTTCAGTGTGTTTCATCCTATTTTCATTTTTGATTTCTCATTAATTCAGTGTATCACCATAGAGTTAGTTTTACTTTCAATATAGTCTCCTTATCCCTTTCCCTTCAAAGAATCAGTAGTCTAGGTGATACCAAAGGAAGCCGGCCTTCTCCGGAGGTTCATTTCAATTATAGGTGACCCACAGCCTTGAGATGATCCCATGTTGCTCTAGAAAGCTTAGTTTTACAAACTTTGCGTAGGGTGCAATTCTAGGTGACAACAGTGTCCTCTCCTTGGTGGTGTCATTGGGTTTGATGCCTTCCAAGAGTAAACGATCTTGACTGAAGTGGCCTGATGTGAACAAAGCATCCCATGGATAACGATCTGATACTAGGGATAATGATTAACTGAAGTGGCCTGATGTGAACGAGGCATCCCATGGATAAATGATCTAACCTCTCAACTTTTCCTCTCTTGGAGAAATTAGGCACAATGCTCCCTAGGAAGAAGACCTTACATGAACAAAGTAGAATCCCCTTTAACAAATTTTTTACATGAGATTCAAAAACATTTTCTGGACAAACAACCTAGATCTGATCTACACCTAGCTAGACAAACGATCAAAGCTTGATCCACCTTTTATTTTTCAAATTACTTCTTTGGGATAACTCACCCCACATACGACCTTATGTTCTATGGCCCTAGAGTGAGCACATCTTTCTCACCCCATTTTCCTTCTTTCCATTGTGTGACTTGATCCTGGGGGCTTCACTGCCTTCTTGATCTCTACATCTATACACTTGAATCTCTCTTGAATGTCTACTTTAGTGTGAGTTTGAAGCAAGTTCATCCTCTCACCAAAGTGGGGGCTAAATGTTCTGTAGAAAAAAAGTATCTCTTGCTTGAAATGGGAATAAGTCATGATAAAGTGGACTTAATAAGGCCTTGATTTAGTGTTGTGAGGAATTTTATGCATCCACACTAGGTCTTGGACCCTTTAAAATGTATTTACTAATGTCTTGTGAAGGTGTTGTAAAGTATTTCTACACTTTTCTAGACTCTTCTCATCATAATTCATATAAATATCACCTTTTTATTCATCATCAAGTCCTATTTTGAAGTGTTGTAAAGTCTTGTAACAAAGATTCATGCTTTTCTAGGCTTATTTTCCTTATTTACACCTTATGTCTTTTATGACCCCTTTATACACTTATAAGACACATTTAAGTGTATTTTTGAATGAAAACCTGAAAAACAATATTAAAAGAAAATTAATTCCCAACACCCTTTCACAAGCCTAGGGTGGGACCCATTCGCCATGGGTGGCGAATGAGTCCCCCTTGGCTCCAAATTTAAAATATTTCAAATTTTCTTTTGGGTTTTTATTTAAAAATAACTTATGTTAGCCTATGATGTATTATAGGGTTACTAAGGCACAAGAGTGTATAAATAAGTATTTTTCTCCTCATTTGACATCTCATAACTCATTTTTTTTACATCTCATATCATTTATTCATACATCATTCTTCCATTTCAAGTCAAGCAAGCTAGGGTTTTATCATTCCAAATCATCAAGATAGCAATTTTTAGACATTCAAGGGAAGATTCTTCATGTTTTGCTGCAAAAATTCAAGATCAATCATCATGGAAAGGTAATAAAATCTATTATTGCATGCTTTATTACATTCTTTCATCATTTTGGTTTAATTACGTAAAACGGGTTTGACCAAGGAAAACCCCCATGCCCTAACATTTAACATTTCTCTTTCTCTTCTTGTGTGTATGTAGATTTAGACATCTTGGAGGCTTAAGAATCATTGAAGATTGCATTTGAAAGTTATTCAAGTCATCTCTTCATTATTCAAGGAAAAATATCAACAAAAAGTCACATTCAGACCCGAATCTGACAGTTTCAAAAGCAGACACATGTAGGAAGCCAAAGTGCAGACCGAAAGTTTCAGATTCCATCTTTGAATATTCAAAAATTCAAAAGTGGACTGACTCACCATGGATGGTGAATGAGTTCCACTCCATGGTCAATTTTTGGTTTTATGCATTTTTAGATACCCTTTTGTCAGAAACAGGCTCCGGTTCAGTTTTGCAGAACTGGGACTGATTCACCCAGAATGGCGAATGAGTCCCACCAGGCCTAGAAATTAGTGTTAGTAGCATTTCATAAGCAATTTATAGTCTCCATCAAGTTTTAAGGTGCACACTTCAAGTTTCATTCATTTATGTTCAGTTTTCTATTCATTTCTAGTCATTTTTGCATTACATAATGTGTTTTTAAACAAGTAACATTTCCTAGGTTTTGCTTTAATAAAATTTTTCTATTCTCAATTTCTTTCTTTCAAATATTGAATATAGACATATTACATCCATTTTCCATCCATTCTTATATTAATATTGAGTGAAACATTGTGCATTTTGGCCTACCTCTCTCCTTTTAGGTGAAAAACCCTAGAAGAGCTAGAAAGGATTGGGTGCCAAAATCCTACGTTTCACAAACATTCTTGGTATGCCTTGAATTATATAGATTAGTTTTTCATTATGTTGAATTATTACTTTACATGTTATTCAAACCCATGCGTGTTGTGTTAAATTAGATTATTACATGCATTTAATTAGATCATAAGCATATTTTTTTTTAACACAAAACGCTTACTCAAAATGTAGTATATAATGTAAATGTAGGTGTTTAGGTTAGATCACATAAATTAGATCATGGAGGCATTTATTAAATAATCTTACTAATATTTTTTAATAGATCATATTGACATCTAATTCAAATTCAAACTCATAAGAACAAAAATGCTCATATATATAATGATCATGAAAGTTTATGCACATAGTCACCACGATAACAAAATGTGGTGTAATATAACATAGCACAACTAGTGTGGCCTATGACTACCAACTCCTTAGGACCTAGAGGTGGTTCTTATCGAAATATAGTCAATCATGATCTGCTCATGGAGCTTATCCATTCTTGTAGGCCTTGTACCTCACCTAAAGCCATCCCATTATGTATGAGTGTTGAAACACGCTCCTGATCTATCTATTCCCTATTGACATGTACTCTAGCTAGATCCTCTTGAACTCTAGTAAGATCTCCCTACAAACTGTTGAGTTTCAACCACATGAAAGCTTGTGACTCACTCTCGACTGGGACTTGAGTGGCTCGAAGATCCTCATATATAGCTTGAAGCTTCGCAAGCTCGAATCTAGCCTGCTCCTCTTTAGTTGTGGATAGATCAGTGATCCTCATGGTCTCCTCATATGTTGTCCTCCATCTTGCTAAAGGCTCAAAAAGGTTAGCATGATGTCCCACACTAGGTAGTGGCGTATGTGCCACTCGTGTGGCCTAATGTGGGGGAAATATCCATAGTGACTTAATAGAAGAGGTCTCACCACTTGCATGTACACACTCCAAGATGATAACCATAAAGAATATTAGAGCAAGACATGATAAGTAAATGCAGTAACTAGTGTAGACACTGAAAAATGTCCTAAGCAATATCATGCAATTGAAACAAATTTACTAACATCATTTCTTCTCAACCCATCCTCTTTTTGCTTAATTATTTAAATTAGCTTAGCTATTTAATTAATTGCATCATTTTCATCCATTGGCCTAATTAATTTAATCAATTTAATTCATCCCCCTTCACGATAAAATTTCATCTCATTAAATTAAATACATCAAAATATTTAATTTAGTTTCTTATGTCATCTTATCTAATTAAATAACCCTAAGTTATTTAATTAAATATCATTTCATCTCTCTCCCCCATTTATTAAATTATTTAATTTAAGAAATATCACTTTAATTCTTCAATTCCCCTAATTGCATGATTAAACCTTGTTTAATTAGCAATTAAATTAACCTTTCCTCTAAGCATAGGGAATATTCCCATAGAATATTCTTTATCCCCCTTTTTTGCACAATTAAAACTTTATTTTAATTTGAAAATTACCTTTTTTCCTCACCCATAGGAATATTCTATGGAATATTCTTATTCCTTCATCATTTGAAAAAGAGATATTTTAACTTAACTTCAAAATATGTACGGGAAAATCTCCCACCAGTCATTTCAGACATAGGAATCGTAGAAAAATGTTTGATCAAAAGTGGGCTTCAATATTTTACTACAATCATTATACCTTGATGAGAAAATTTTATGCTCAAGCTAGGAGAGCTCGAATAGGTTTGAACATTCCCATCCATCCTCTCATTTAAATCAACATTGAGTCTTTAGGATTTGAACATTTTTAGAGGTCTAACATCATTCTCATTACCTTGATCTTTTCAAAACAAAGGTTCACTTTAAGGTCAACATTGGGTCAAACCTATCAATCACCCCTTCATCAAATTCCATCCCTCACTTCACCTATCTTTGCAAAATTTTGAGTACACCAACAATTTGTGACTTAAACATCACATCAAATTCAACTACCTACTAACCTAGCTACTTTGTATGTGAAATGTATCCTTTACCATGCACTTATCCAAGTTAGTTATCATTTTTGAACTAGCTCATCTTGAAGGTCACAAGTCTACCCTAAATATTTCTAAGTTCATTAGCATCCTTTATCCCAACATCAAAACATCAAGACTAAGTCAAAAGTGTTGTCCCAAAACATTTGCAAAGATCACTCTCCACCTCATCCATCTTTTCATCACCCACTATCACAATTGCTCCAAAAAGACTTAGAGCATCCCTTTTACCTAGATTTGAGTAACCTAGAGAGTTAAAACATTACAAAAATCAACACAACTCTCCCACAGGTGACAACATTTATGGTAAAGACAAGGTTACAACATAAGAGAATCATGGAGAAAACAAAAGTTACATTTACCTCAAGTTATCCAAATCCTTTAGAATTTGATTGTAGAAGTTATGTTACCCCATCACAACAACCTTCATCACCATCAAGACCATATGAGATAGAAGATGTCACAAACAACCCCTTTGAACTTACTAGGGAGAAACTTATGGAACATCAAGCCTTTGACAATATAGCTCCTATCTCCCCAATGTTTGCGGCACATAATTTAACACAAGGATTCACCACCCCATCACTAGGGCTCAATCAGACTTACATTCCAAATCTTGCAACAAGCCTTGCTGAAGACTTTGGACATGACCTTTGATTTGAATAGTACACTTGTGGGAACATTGGAAACCAATCCTCCATCTAACACAACCACTTGGATGCCTAGCTTTGGTGCTCCTCCCATTCCTAAAGACCCTAAAAAAATATACACACCTCTTTATCTTCATTACTCAACCATGAACTCAACATATCGAGGGCACCCTTCTTCATCCACATCCATGAGTACCACAAGTTTTCCTACCATTACACAAAGAAGTGTAGATATTGTACCTCAAAACAACATGCAAGGGAATACCACTACCATATCACAAAGTCAAACCTTGAAGCAAATAGGGACATCCTTTCCTACTCCTCCAATGGGTTCATCTGTACCATTGGCTTCACAAAGCACATCCACATCATCCACCATCAATCCACCTCAAAATAATCCCTTGATTACATGTTCGATCAATCTAGGAAGTACCTTAATCACAAATCCCTTGTTTACATCTTTAACATAAGGTAATCTTCAAAGCACGGGACAAGGAAACCTCTTCAATCAATGGACTCAGGGTCCTAGTGTGTCATTTCCATTACAAGTAACATCATTCTTATCTTTTCCCATAGTTCCCTTTACTGTGCCAAATCAATTACGACCTAAAACATACATTCCTCCACCTCATTCTATTGTCTTACAAGGAATGTTAAATCAAGAGAACCCTCCACCTTTCACTAGCAATCCATTACCTACTCAAAACATCAATATCCATAATCTTCCATTGATGTCTCAACAACCACCTGATCCCACATTGCAAGTGCATGCCTTAGCTTTATAGCAAGCACACTAATCTTATCAACAAGCCATCCAACAAAAACATCAAGCATAACAAGTAGCCTTAGCACAACAACAACATCAAGCACAATAAGCAGCCTTAGTGCAACAAAAAAATCAAGCACAACAAGTAGCCTTAGCACAACAATAGTGACAAAAACAAGCAACACAACAACAACATCAAGCACAACAAGCAATTTTATTAGCACACCAAAAACAACAGGCCCAACAAAAAGCCCTAGTGGTGCAACAACAAAAGCAAGCTCAATAGGAAGCCTTACTAGCTCAACAATATGCCCAACAACAACAACAAGGTTCCTATTTTCCTCATTTGAACATCTTCAATCCAAATGCATTAGGAACATATACATCAATACCCCCATCAATTTCACAGAATCTTACACCATCATACACCCCATACAATTCATCTACCATCCCACCATATGTTTCTCCACCCAACCTGCAAAATGATCTAGCATCGCAATTGCAAGTGCTCTCACAAGAAATGCATGACCTTCAGATAGGAAAGACAAAGAAACCTCATACTTAGAACTTGTGTCCATACCCATTTGATCGAAACATATCAATGGTACCATTTCCTCCTAGTTTTGAAATCCCCAAATTTAAAAAATATAAAGGGAGAGGAAGTCCTATGGACCATATCAAATAATTCGACGTCATGTGCATGGAGGTAGCTTATAATGATTCATATCTAATGCACCTCTTGCCTCAAAGTTTAACAGGTCATGATATGGATTGCTTTTCTCATCTACCTCCTGGTATCAAAACTTTTTGAGAAATTACCAACAAATTCATCAATCACTACTCCTTCAATCTTGACATGGACGTCATTCTAGAAGAATTATACACTCAGACAAAATCAAGGAGAAAATTTTGCTAATTTCTTACAACGATGGAGAGAAAGATCTAGTAAAAGCAAGTGGCTTCTTCCTGACGAACAACAAGTAGGAATCATCATAGCCAATTTGGATCCAAACTTGTCATTCCACTTGAAAATGCAGTGCATCACATCATATGATGAGCTTGTCCCTAGAGCCCTTAATATTGAGAGAGCTTTGATCTCACAAGGAAATACTCAAGCTTACAAAGACAACCATCCTTCAACTAGTTCAAATGAGAAACCTCATGTTTGGGAAAAGAACAAAAATGTAACAAATGACAATGTAGTAGATGCTAAGTCCTAAGTACTCCTAGACCTAATAATAATCAAGTTGCTAATATCCAACCGACTGTGCAACAAACAATACCTCCTTAGAACAATCAAATCAATAACACTGACATGCAACAAAGGCAAAATGCAAATAGGAACAACTATTCCAAATGCAAGTACACTCAACTATCAGAACCCATTGAAACAATCATGAAGAAATTGGTAGTCAAATCTGATAACACTTCCCAACTTTGAAAACTAACAAGAACCACAAAAGAAGCCATCCTGGTACAACGAGTGTGATCTCTGCGACTTTCACAAAATCAAAGGGCATAAAATAGAATATTGCATGAAACTTAAGAACATCTTCCAAGATCTCATAGAAAATGATACCATATCTGTTGAGGTACTAGCTGGGAATCGAGATCTTAAGATATACAAGAACCCTATGCCAGATCATAACAAAGAAAATAACAATGAAAAAGCTAAGGATTACACCAATGTGCAACATACCTATTCCAATGTAGTTGCCTCCTAGGATAGAATTATTACTGTTGTCACCATTAAAGGAGAGAGTATGAAATGTGGAGTCACCACATGATGTGGAAAAATAACAGTTCAAGGAGTCCCATCTCAATCTAGGACACAACCTGCATTGGCCACATCTAATCCTAGCAAGTACAATCTTCTAGATCAGCTTAAGTAGACCCCCACAAAAATATCTATCCTAGAACTCTTAAGGTTATCCCCCACACATAGGGAAATATTGGAGAAAGCCTTGTCTGAATCATCCATTCCTGAGAACATTGATACTGATCAGTTTCAAGCTATGGTAGGGCATATCACAAACCATCTTCTTACCTTTTCTAAGCAGGACCTACCATCACAACCATCTCATAACCATGCTTTACATCTTTAAGTTTTCATTCATAAAAACAAGGTCAAAAGAGTATTGGTAGATGGAGGTGCTGGTTTGAACATTTGTACCTTGTAGTTGATCAAAAATCTAGGCTATTCAGAAGATACTATTGAGAATACAAAAAGTACTACCATCAAAGCATATGATGATCAAGAGCAGGTATCACAAGGAATCATTGTACTTCCAATCCAAGTGGAACCTCTTATTGCTGAAACTACCTACCAAGTGCTTGATCTTGATCTTCCCTATAACATATTACTTGTCTGACCATGGATCCATTCTCTAAAAGATGTAGCCTCAACCTACCATCAGTTTGTGAAATTTCCTTTCGAAGTTAGGGAAATCACTATCCATGGAGACCCTAAGCCTTTTTACTATTGAAAAATTCTTGAAGAAAAGTTCTACAAGATCCCCCAAATACCTAAAAAATGATGAAGGGCCTACACCACCAAGCTCATTTGCTGACCCATCATCCCTAGCCTCTACCTCAGCAACAAAAAATACCATTGTGTAGAGTATACCCGATGTCAAAGCAGTGATCCAGGATGATGGCTGTGGAAACTACAAACTATTGAAAGACAACTTTGTCTTAGGAGAGTTACCTATTTCTCCTCAATCCCATGGGAAACCCACATCTAGTACCAAAGAGCCTGAAACAATCAAGATGGCAGCTACTACCTTCACCAAGTGGGGAGATTTGAACCAAGAAGATGTAAATGAGGAAGATATCTCTAAACTCCTCTATCAAGATGAACGAATAGTACCTGTTCTTCCTATGGAAGATAATAACGAAGGCTTACAACTCATGCATAATTGGGGATACAACAAGAATGAAAAGCTAGGACATAATGATAATGGTTTACTAGAACCCATCGTTCCTGCGAAAAAAATGAAGAATCTTGGCTTAGGTTGTACTACTAGCAAGGTCACACTTATTGTTAAAGGTATTTTTGCTAAACGAGCCGAGGCTTCCTCTTGGTCACCCACATTGCACAATACAACCTTAGATGAATTTTCCCTCAATTTTTTTGACCTATTCGAGAACAATACCCTATTTATGATATCCATAAATTTTTTTGTCTCAAGCAACCAACCAACTAAAATACACCTAGTATACCTACAACTCATTGAAATGGACCAATAAAGACCACCGATTCTAGATTTATTCAAAAATGATGAAGTGATATCATAATTCATGGGACTTTGTGACAACTTATCATGGGAAGATCACAAAATAGTCTTCGACATAGAGCTTGACACAAGGGCATACTATGGGGAGACGATTAATTCCTTCAATCAAAAAATAAATGAAATGAAACTAACATGCAGATCCTTGAGTGAAAACCACCTAGTGGCACTCTTTGATCCTAAAATAGTAAAAAAAAGGACACATCCAATAGTGAAAACCTCTTTGAGGTGCCCAAGGATGAAGGATTCAATCTCCCCATTAGTGCAATGCATCTAGAGAAGTCAACAGTACTAGCAAAAAAGCCACTCCAATCAATGTAGGAACAAAGAAAGAACCTAAGATCACTTTTTATGCTGAATCATTGTTAGACGAAGAACAAAAGAATCTTGCAACATTCCTCAAAGAGTGAAGAGATAAATTTGCATGGTCATACATAGATATTCCAGGCCTTGATTTAGAAGTAGTGGTGCATCACTTAGTAGTTTATCCTGAAGCCAAGCTTGTTAAGCAAAAATTAAGGAAGATGCACCCTTAGATAGCACTCTTGGTCAAATTGGAATTAAAAAAGCTTCTTAATGTTGGATTCATCCAACCAATAGATTATCTTGAGTGGGTTTCAAACCTAGTACCAGTCTCAAAACCCACTGGGGGCATCAGAATATGCACTAATTTTAGAGACCTATACAAGGCATGTCTGAAGGATTATTTCCCTCTTCTCAACATTGATCTCATTGTTGACTTAACAGTTGGGCATGAAATATTGTCACTCATGGATGGTTTTTCAGGCTACAATCAAATCACAATCACTAAGGAAGATCAACATAAAATTACATTCACTTGTCCATGGGGAACCTATTGCTGGAATGTGATGAGATTTAGGTTAAAGAATGTAGGTGCAACCTATCAAAGAGAAATGACCCTCATCTTCCACGACATGATCCACAAAAAAATTGAAGATTATGTGGATGATATTTTGGAAAAATCAAGGAAGAGAAGTGAGCACATACAAGTCTTAGGACCTATCTTTGATAGGCTTGAAGAATATAAAGTAAGGCTAAATCCAAAAAAAATGTGTCTTTGGGGTCACATCAGGGAAACTCCTTGGCTTCATCGTCTCACAGAGAGGCATAGAAATTGATCCAATAAAGGTAAAAGATATCCTAGACATGGAACCAACACAAACTCTAAAGCAGATGAGAGGATTACAAGGAAGATTCTAGTCCATCAGAAGGTTTATAGCACAACTATCAAATAAAATTCACCCCTTTTCACATCTTCTCCATAAAGGGATAACTTACAAGTGGGATGAGAAGTGCAATAAAGCTTTCCAATAGATAAAATATTATCTATTGATACCTCCAGTACTCATCCCACCTATACCATACAAACTTTTGATCCTATATATCTTAGCAACACCAGCAACACTAGGAGCTCTTTTAGCACAACATGATGAAAATGGAATAGAAAGGGCTATCTACTACATTAACCGAACCTTGGTAGGCTATGAGATGAACTATTCACCCATTGAGAAAGCATGCCTAGTAGTAGATTTTGCTTCACAAAAATTCATACACAATATGTTGTCACATCAAATCAAGCTTATTGCAAAGATTGACCCATTAAATATCTGTTATCCAAAGCAACCCTCACAAGATGAATGCCTAAATGGGTGATGATCCTAATAGCATTTGATATAGAGTATGTGGAGTGTAAGGAAATCAAAGGGAAAGTGATCACAAACCAACTAGGAGAAGCACCCATCTATGCTGAGAATCTCTTGATACCTGAGTTCCTTGATGAATCAGTATTCCTCGTCAATCTCATAGCTCAGTGGAAGATGTACTTTGATGGATCATTCACTCAACATGGATAAGGAGTAGGAATTATTTTTATCACCCCCCAAGGTGATTGCATCACCAAATCATATAGGCTATCATTCCCCTATACCAACAACATTGCTGAAAAAAAGCCCTAATCACAGGTTTAAGGATAGCAGTTCAGTGGTAGATACAAGAAATGAAAATCTATGGGGACTCACAACTGGTTATCAACCAAGTCAATGGCAACTATCAAACTAAGGATGGAAGGCTCACTCCTTACAAGAAGATGATGGAGAATCTCAAAGACCTTTTTATAGACATAACTTTTGAGTAGATTCCTTGCATGAACAATAGAGCAACAAATGCCATGGAAACAATTAGATCACTACTAGACATACCAAACAACATCCTCAAATGTGAATTTTTGGTGGAACAACTTCTTGTACCAACTTTCAAAATACCTGAATTTGAATTTGTGTGTGTCATTGTTGGTCTTGGATCCCCATGGTACCATGACATATTTAATTACCTTAATAGAGGGAGACTCCCATCAAATATCACCTTGAACCTTAAAAAGATCTTTGTTAAAAAGGCATCCCAATTTGTGATCTTAGGTGATACCCTTTATCGTCGAAGCATCAAAGGGACATCACTATGATGTATTAACCAAGAGGAAGCCTTAACTAATTTAACAGAAGTACATGATGGCATACGTGGGTCCCATTCTAGTGGTATGAAATTAGTTAAGAAACTGTTGAGGACATGGTACTATTGGCCAACCATGGAAAAAGAAGCTCATTAGTATTTGCAAAAGTGTATCCAGTGTCAACAACATGGAGATTTGATCCATGCTCCAGCTCAAGAATTACAACCTATGATTACACCATGGCCTTTTTCATAGTGGGGACTTGACCTCATAGGAAAAATCACTCCAACCTCATCCAACGGTCACAAGTTTATCATAACTACCATTGAGTAATTTACTAAGTGGGTTGAAGCCATTCCTATGACCTACATAACAAGGAAGGAGATAACCTAATTTATCCTGAACTACGTAATTTGTCGTTATGGTGTTCCAAAAACCCTCATCTCAGATAATGGAACCCCTTTTAAAAATTAGGATGTGAAAGAGTTGTGCCAAAAATTTAATATCCAACACTGATTCTCTACCCTGTACTATCCTCAAGGTAATGGTCAAGCAGAAGCTACCAACAAAACTATCCTAAAATTCCTGAAGAAAATAGTAAATGAAGCTAGCTATGACTAGCATCTGCAACTAAATCCCGCTCTTTGGGCTTATCAAACCAGTATCCACACGCCTACAGGTGCAACCCATTTTTCCTTGGTCTACAGATCAGAAGCCATTTTTCCTATTGAGGTTGAGCTCCCATCATTGTGAGTATCATTGCAAAACCTGATAACCGAGGAAGAATATAGAGTATCTTGGTTGAATGAGTTAGAATTCCTAGATGAATGTCATCTTGATGCCCTTAATCACTTGCAAGTATGTCAAAACTGACTGAAACAAAGCTATAACAAGAGAATCAAATGCTGGTCATTCCAGGTAGGAGATATAGTCTTAAAGTAGAATCAGAAGAACCTTCCAAATCAAGACAACAAAGGAAAGTTTGATCCTAACTAGTTGGGTCCCTTTATCATCACATCAAGTTACGGATTAGGAGCATATCAACTGTCAACACCTAAAGGTGAACCCTTGTAGGAGCCAACTAACAACTTGCATATCAAAAACATTTATGCCTAATCTTAAAGGGTGTAAAATCAAAAAATACTAAAAAATAAAAAAATGATCAAAATCCAAAAAAAATAGAAAAAGGATTAAAAAAGTAAATAAAAAAATCATCCTCTAGCAAAAACCACTTTGGTGGCACTTTGGGCAAGTACCTTGGTGAAAACCTAGAAAACAGGTACCTTGCATAAATAAAGCAACTCTATCTATTCTTTGGCTCTTTTGTCCTATCATTGTTTGCACCAGCATTTATCCATCATCTGCATCCTTATCATAACTTGACAATGTGAGGTATCATGAACCCTTTAGTACTACTTGGCATATTCCAAAGGTTAGTCTGTCTTTCCCTTATCGAACTAGTTTAACATGTCACACTAGGGGCATTTCATTATGGATCACAATTAGGTTCTTGTATATCTTGAGGTCATCGTATTATAAAAAAACACCAAAAAAATTTGCAAAATCCTATACAACTAAAATCCAAAGACATTCAAAAAATTGTAAAGGAAAAACTTAAAACATCTAGAAAACATTAAAAAACCCTAAAAAGGTCAAACATCAAAAATCCAAAAAATAGGGTCCTTTTGTCAAGCTACGGGTCTTTGAGCTTGAACGTAGGCATGGACATCATTGATGTGCCCCTGAGACACCCTAGGTCAGTCCTTTAGGATTCCATCATAATAAACTGACGTCATTCATCTGTTCATATCCCATCTTGTAAATCAGTTGAGTTAGTCGAACTATGTGGTCTTTGCGTGTATAACGTAGGCAAGGCTTATCTTTGATTAGCCCTCAAGACCCCTAGGATAGGTCTTTAGGTTAGGTTCTTGGTTGTAAACTCTCTTGAAAATCCCAAAAACATCCAAATAACTCTAAAAAACTCTAAAAAATCCAAATAACTCTTGAAAACTCCAAAACATCCAAATAAGCTCTCGAAAACCCCTAAAACATTTGTAAAACCCTTGAAAATACCTAAACATACAAATATTTTAGAAAACACAAAAACATATGAAAAATTGAAAATCCAATAACACTAGAAAATTCAAAAGACCTAAAAAGCCTCAAATATCCTTAGAAAACCCTAAACAACCTTAGAAAATAAAAAACATAAACATTCACATAAAATTTCAAAAAGACCAAAAACAACCTCAAAACATTTTCAAAATACAAAAAACATTGAAATATTCCAAAAAATCCAAACCCATCCATCCCATCTCACTTTCACCTGCAATAAAATTTCACCCATAATAAATTGATTGTCACCTTCAACCTTTGGCAAAAAAAATAGAGAGCAAGTATAGCAAGTTGTAAAGTGCGAACCTAAAAGTCAAAATCTAAAATCTAAATCATATGTAAATACGTCAGTGAATTTTATAGCAATGACTCATCTTAGCATCATCATCCCAACATCAAACATCCCTCTAATCAACATGTCCTAGGATGTATCCTTCCTGTGATGCACATCAATATCAGACATCACTTTAGCTAAACTTAAAATAGGAAAGAGCTATAGATAAAACTGACTATTTATCTTTGATCGTTTCTTATGATTTATCTTAATGACCCATTCTGAGGACCTCTCGATGATGTCTATCTAAAATGATTTAGAGAGAAAGGAATGGGGAATTGATCATTATCTTTTGCTTGCTGTGCTTGTGGATACTCTTGTAAAATAATCTTGGTGCATACTTGCTTAGTTGTGTCTAGGAAGTTCATTTAGGGTATGTTGTTGACTATTGCATATGCTTTTCTCCAATATATTCTAAGCTTCTAACTTACATTCCAATGAGGTTTTAGTATGTCAAGGTGTGAATAGGAACTATCCTATTTTTTTGTCAACTCAAAGTCCATTACACTAGATACAACACCGTCCTGGTTATCAATACCTTGATGCATCGTGTCTATGTGTTATATCAAACAAAAAGGAATGACGAAAAATCCCAATATCGATGTGTGAGCACCTCATCCTGCATTTCATCCTGCATTTTGCATTGTCTCGTCACCATCCCTAATAAAGTCTTGATGGATCATGGACTTGTTGGAACTTTTGAAGCAGTCATCGAAATCAACGGTTATTCATCCTTTATTCTTCTATCTTCTTTCTGCACTAACCTGGTATCATGACAGTAAACAAAAATATCATCAATGCATCCATCTTGTATCCACAAACCATCATCATACATGCATCTCATAATCATGTCATACATCCTACATAATCATTTGAGTCGTGATGACTAATATATATTTTTTATTCAAAGCATCTTAAGTCATTGCATATAATAAGCATTTGCATCCATGCATCCACATGCATACATCTCATCATAAAACTGCATAGAAAATACACAATAGGAAATGCATCCACATCATTTGCATGCATAACATCTCCATATCATAATCATCACATATCGTATAGGCATAAATAAAAGGCATCCATACATAATATAAGCATTCAAATCATATCTATCATACACATAAAATAAATGAACTCATCACATCATGAATCATCTGTATTCGTATTATATATATATCAAAAAATGAATGTCATGGTACAAAAATCTAGATTAGTGTATGTATATCTTGATGATAAATACAAATATCCATGAGGCTATCAAAAAGGATCCCATGAATGTATATCTATGACAAAAAAAGGGGAAAAATAAAAAAAGAGTGTCTATACATAATCAGCTAGCCTTGATGGCTGCTACCCTCTCTAGCCTGCCTCTCAGGCTGATCCTTTGCTCGTGGCCATGCGTCATTGTACTGTGAAAAATTTGGTTGTCTCAATGCTACTGGTACATCTCGGTGATAATGCTACCGATAATATGCAACCTCTGTAATTGCCTCTCAGTATAATCATGCTGAAATTGTTTGACCATGAGTGGATGCCATAATAGTCTCAATCTGTTGACACCAAGAAACCTCCTGGTCTCTCTGTGGTCACAATATTACTCACTATAATGACTGATCTCTCTCAGCTGTGACCACAACCACCTATTGCCGAGCCTGGTCTCGCTCAACAGTAATAACCAAAACCTGCTGGTGGGCTTGATCCCGCTCACTAGTCAACATTTGCACCTGTTGCTGCAGCTATTGTATCTACACATCCCGAGCATTTGGTGGTGGTGGTGGTTTTGGGTATGGTTGTACTTGAGGATACTGTATAATAAGTGGTCTCCCCAAAACCTAACCATCATGGCCATCCTGGCCACCCTATCCTTTGCCTCTCCCTGCTCCTCTGCCTCTGGGTCTCCCTTTGGGAGGAACACCCGCTAGATATGTCAATCGTCTGGGAGGGATGAACCAAGCATCATATACAAGCGTAGTCTGAGCTACCACCTTTCCCTAATCATAAGCCCAAGGCTGGGCCACTAACTATTTGAATCTCTCTATTGCATTAGGAGCTGGGATAGTCAGTCCCCATGTGGGAACCTCTCATGCCAACCTTGCAAAAATTGCCCTGTATGCATCATTAGGTCTATCTTGTACATCTCTGAACTATCGAGCTACCCTGTTTGGTAGATATCTCTCAATAATATGATGCTCTTGACCCTACATGTATCAGGTCTACCTAGCAAAATATAGCTGCTAAATATCATCAAACCATGGCATCATCTGTAGCCATGGGCTCCAACAGAAAACTGTCATGTCATCTATCACTCATCTCTAATACGGGAGCCCAATCTATCCAATGTGCCTCAGGGTAATGGCACCTCTGTACCTCCAAATGACGGGATCCTCTAGCTCCATGTCTGCCATTTGAACAATATATCACAACATGGCAATTTGCTCCCATGCCCAAATATGCAGCAAAGTCACCCCTGCACCAATGGCTCTCCCATCACAATAGACAAAATCATGTAAATCATGATATAGGGAGGATATCATCATGGGCCCCCACACAAAAAGTGTCCTCCTATACAAAATCTGATGCCATGCCAAGCCCCATCTTGGGCTAAATCCTCTGCTACGTCTGTTAGGAGCCACCAAAACTAAAATGATGGTTGTTTTGACAATCAATTTGAAAGTCGGCACATGACCTCTATATGACTCAAGATTGATCTATGATGTAACCAAAGTAATTTGATCCATCTCCATGACCTCAAGGTAGGCATCAAACCCGACATCAGTATCATAAATCACATGGTCATCATGAATGGGAAAATAAAGTATTTTCCAAACATCCTCTAGAGTCACCGTCGCCTCACCTGTCGGAAGGTGGAAGGACGAGGTATCGCTGTGCCATCTCTCGCATAGGGCAGTCATCATCACTAGATGTGTCCAAATCACAGGGGAATATGCAATATACCAAAGGCCGATCTCTCCTAGGTGCTCTTGGTGTAACTATGAAAAATTGACTAATCTCTCCAAAATGGTGGGCTTGTGCTCCTGTTACATCAGCGGTGGGAAGACCTCTTGCACCCATGAAGCACACAGTGTCATGAAATCGAGGAAATTTGACTCAATTTGAAATTTACAGCCCAAAAATCACAAAAGCGTCATTGTTTTCAATAGCATCATTGTATTTAAATTTCAAATTGCGATGCTCAAAGCATTTAAAATTACAAATCAAAGAAAGCATCGCCAAATAAGTTGGCGTCATGATTTAGCCTTTGGAAAGCCCTAACCCTAATTTCTAAATTGGTGAGTGCGTCACCAAAAAAGCATGCATCACCATTTAAAATTAGAAACCCTAATTTTAAATCACAAATAACGTTGCTATAGTTCATTTGGGCATTGCCGATTTCAATTTGGGCGTCGCTATATAGTGACACCACCAAAGATTAAATTTCAAAGTATCATAAATGCATCAAAAAGTCAAATTTCAAATCAAGTTTGGAGTTACATACCAGTGGTCCTATGCAGGGAAGCTACTAGAACTCTCAAAATTGATCGAAGATGTGCCTGGGAAGCTCTTGACGTGCCATTTTGTTAGAGGGTTAGAGCTCAAAATAGCAAAAATCTCTTAAGTGTGAATTCACAAATGAATTGAAAATGACCCTTCTTGGCATATTTAAGCTCAAAAATTAGGTTTTTTTTCCCTAATTTAACCATCAAGATAGGGTTTATATCATTGTCACCAATTTTTCCAAACTGAACTTAATTTTACATCATTTTTTGCATTTTTGGCATAATTCTTGCTTCCCGGACCCTCGGGGCAGCTTTTAACCTTTATTGAGAAATCAACCCAAAATTCAAAATTTTTGCCCGATTCTCGAGGGGGTAGGGAATCAGCTTTATCCTTCCACTGGGTTATCTAAAAAATTATAATTTTTTTATTTTTTGATTTAAGAAGCAGTTTTAATCCGAAGAGCGTTATTCTTTGAACTGAAGCAACAGGTACCTCGCTTCAAAGAGGGGAAAAATGTAGACACTAAAAAATGTCCTAAGCAATATCATGCACTCAAAATAGATTTACTAACACCATTTCTTCTCAACCCATCATCTTTTCACTTAATTAGTTAAATTAGCCTAGCTATTTAATTAATTGCATCATTTTCATCCATTGGCCTAATTAATTTAATCAGGTTAATTCATCCCCCTTCATTCTAACATTTCATCTCATTAAATTAAATACATCAAAATATTTAATTTAGTCTCTTATGTCATCTTATCTAATTAAATAACCCTAAGTTATTTAATTAAATATCATTTCATCTCTCTCCCCCATTTATTAAATTATTTAATTTAATAAATATCACTTTAATTCTTCAATTCCCCTAATTGCATGATTAAACCTTGTTTAATTAGCAATTAAATTAATCTTTCCTCTAAGAATAGGGAATATTCCCATAGAATATTCCTTATCCCCTTTTTTGCACAATTAAAACTTTGTTTTAATTTGTAAATTACCTTTTTTCCTTATTCCTTCATCATTTGAAAAAGGGATATTTTCACTTAACTTCATGTGCAAGTTAACTTGTGACCTTTTGAACAAGTCAACTTTGACCTATGTGTACAGGTCAAGAGTGTGTTTGTTTAAACAAATTGTGAACCATTGATTAAATCCCATCATGCATTCTCATCCGTTGATGACAATCCATGATCCATGCCTCTCATATCCTCCATTCTTGATCGTTGATTAATATTTTTGATCTTAACCCTCCATTCCTCATTTGCTCTCCTATAAATAGGTCACTATTTGGAGACAAATGGATCCATCTCTCAATTTCAAACTTATGCTATTGAATCTCATATGCACTCACATTGATATTTACTCACTTTTAGCTTATCTTAGTTAGTTTTAATTGTATAATAGCTTAGAAAATCCATTAATGGATTCCATGCATCCATCTTAGTTTGTATATGAATTAGGGTTTCCATCTTTTAGCATAGCTTTAGCTTAGATTATCTTAGCAATAACATAATTAGATCATTTTTAGCATAAACTAGGTTTTCATACATCAATCACAATGGTTTCATTGATTCTCTTCCATAGAATAGACTGGAATAGGCTCACTGATCATGGGATTGGGAAAGGCTCATTGTTCCACATCAACACGACACCAATTCCACAATGGGATAAGTTTCAGATGGATTAGAGTAGAAGTTTTAAAAGCTTTCATAACTTAGTATGTTAGGTTTTGATAAATGTTTAGTTTCAATTTCATTTGAATGATCTTGTTGAGATTCAAGTATTAGTTGCTCTGTTATGCTTCGATTCTTCATGGATCAAATGCAATTTTTCCAATACTAATATCCTTGTCTCACAACTAGAAACACAAGAAAACTATAATAACACATCAACACTTGGATCACCAGCCAATCTATCAGGATCTTGATGTGGGATAATAGGTCCCTCATGAGCAAGAAGTATGGAAGGTGTAGGACAACTTCCCTCGACACATTCATGAAGGGTAATGCCTATTGTAGTTGTTGTTTGTACCCGAGTGACTCATAGGAAAGATGAAGGTCTCTCCTCAGGGGCATTTGCGGCCTCCTCTAGCTCATCAAGATCTTCAATCATAGGTTGGGGATCCTCTCCATCCTCCTCTAATTCCTTTTCCCTATCCTCATCATATGTGTTCCCATCCATGGCTCCATCCTCTCTCTCATCTCCATGACCTAGAAGAGATCCAGTGTCGCCTATGGGGTGATTGACAGGGAAGACATGTGTAGGTTGTGATCTCATCCACTAGTGATCATAGGCTATCCTGGAACCTGCATCATCCACATATAATTTTGGTACATAACCTTTTCCTTATCATCTAAATCTCTAAAAAATACATCATTAATCATGGGACACTAGATGTCTTCTAGCCTAGATCCACTCTATGCTACTCTTAGATATGTAGGTCATGGCCTAGGAGGTACCTGAACCTATCCAAACTATTGTATAACTCAATCATAATAAAAGGGAATCATTATGTAGTCATGTCTTCCAAGAAAAAATATATCCTATTGCATCTTGACAAGATATCATGTGAGATTTGGCCATTGGGGTATGGTGCGGTAAGGTATCCATACTATCTCCTCCTCTAGATGATCAAAATAGACCATCCAGTACAACATATCCCTACACTTTCAAACTCATGGGTAACCCATGGTCACTACCGTAGGATAACCTGTAGGCCTAGTACATGTGATGTTCTCAAAGGCCCAAACTTGTAGTAGTGTGCAATGTACCATGTTGTGTAACTCTTGATAAACAAATTGCCCAAGATCATAATAAAGATGAGCTAACATAATAAAACCATAGGTATAAATGATCCAATGTCACTCCATCTAATGAATGGTGTGAATGAGTCCCCCATCTAGGTGTGTGAATCATCCATTTGGTACAAGTACTAAAGAAAGCATAACAACCATAATCCTTTGTAACAATGGAAAGCGAGCGTATGGGAGCCACTGTAACTCGACACAAGATCTGATATCATTTGGTGGAATAAGGAGACCCACACAATAATAAATATCTCATCTCATCTACTTGTGTTTGTGATCCTCCTCTAGATGGACGGTCTCACCCTAACAAGTAATCTCAAAATATGATGCACATCCTCTAGGGTCACCATCATCTCTCTTGTAGGTATATGGAATGTGCATGCGTCTCCATTCCACCTCTCCAAAAATACCATTAGCATAGCATCATGATACCTCATGGGTGGCATGAGGTATATCCAGAATAAACTGGTCTCACATAAGGTTTTTAACCTCCTTCTTGATAATCCAAGTAACTTTCTCTTAGAGAAGGGTGAATAGTCTGCATCATAAACATTGTCGAGTGCATGGTGAAACTTCAAAGAGACAGAAGAAATTATTAGTAACATGAAATTAAAAATATTAACCAATAAATTAAAAGAAAAAAAAAGTTTCCCTAGTTCACTTGGTCCAAAATTGGACACCTAGGCCATTTTGGATGGGGGGTCAAGGGTACTTTGGCCATTTTGAGACACATGCGCCAAAATGGGACAAGTGTGTCATTTTTGGGCAGGGTCCCAGAACCTTTTAAAAATGCACAAAAGAATGCTAGAAACTCAAAAAAGTAATTACAAAGCAAGTTACAACAAACTCACCATGTGTCAAAGCTCACTATGTGCCACCTCCTCTTGCAGGACATCCAATCTAGGGGGCTAGTATGGTTGTCGGCTTGGCATTGTCAGTCCTCTACAACAAGGTAATTTCCAAATTGTAAATATCAAATGATGGTCAAAAAAATAATTTTTCACTAACATATAGTAAAGAATTTTAATAGTACATTTCATTCAAAGCATTATAATGGGGGATAAAGAATTCTGTTTTTGATGTCATCTATTGCATTGGATTCATGGTTCCATCTCTAATCTTATCTACTATTTATCAATATGTGGTGTTGTGACCTCATACCCCATTGTAAGCATTCAAATCACAAAGTAAAACAATTTTATGAGGCTAGATTGCTATGTTGATTCTACCTCCATAAAGCAAGCAAAATCAGGGGGGCATACATCTACCCTCAAATTTAATTCTCTATAGAAGTTTGATGTGTTCTTTAAGATTATTTTGAACAAATAATGAATTGGTTCTATAGCCTAATATTGTGCTTTTGTAGATGACTACATTGGGGGCTTCATTCTCCCCGTTCACAAATGAATTACAATATCCATATGAGTATCCTTTTATGAATTAGAATTTACTTTCAGTACTTTAGCTTGCATATTCACATAGTCCATATGGCTGTTAAAGTGGGGGCTAAATGTAGTGTAGAAAATTGTACTCCCTTCTAGGTGATAGTACAATTTCACACTTAGTTTGGACCCATTTTAGTGACCTCACATTTATACAATTTTACCCTTCCTAAATAGGCCCCTAAGCCCCTTTATTATGCATCCAAAGGCCTATTTTTATCATTTTCCAACATTAAAACATGCATTGAATAAATGCATTTCATAATTAATGACCCCAAAACACATTGGTCCTAGAATTTTAGGCCAGGACCCATCCACCCTTGGGCGAGTGGGTCCTCTTTAAGTCCCAAAACCAAAATTTAAATATGTTTTTGGTGGTATTTTAAAGTCCCAAATTTATGTTTCAAATGTCGACTGCCGGGATCTAATATTTGGGAAATTAGAGAAGAATTATATAAAGCCTAGTTCTTTCACCATTTCAAACTAGATTTGGACAAGCAGGAAAGATAACTTTTAAAGAGGAAGGATAGAACATTCAAGCAAGAAAACTTGAAGTCTTGCAGCAACATTAAATGTCAAATATTTGATCAAGTATTGTTCATGATTGAAGGTTGATGTCTATGGTGGATCATGATGGGTTCTAGGTTTGGGAGATGCATTTGGTCATTTTCCTTAACCTAATGACTTGTTTCCTAGTGTTCTCATATTCAAGATTCATTCTAATAGCAGCCTACAATAAGGTATTATTAGACTTCATATTTATTAAGGTGTTTTGACTTCTCCCTAATTGGATCTTTGTCATTTATCATTATCATATAGGAATCATGCTCTAATGCACTTGAGTAGCGTTTCTTTGGATATTAGACCATAACAACCTTAGATGCATTTAAGGTTAGGGCTTCCATACACTGTCATTTATTAGATCTATATCATTCATCAAAGTTTAATTACCAAACTTTGGGTTTGATCGAGGAAAACCCCCATACACACAAAACCGAAATTTCTTTTGCAGATTTGTTACAGGTCCACATCTAGAGGTCAAGATTTGCAGGTATAGGAGCAAAGTACAAATTGAGGGTTATGGATTCAGATTTTGAAGTTTTAGAAAGGGGCACTAGGGCCCATTCACCCTTGGGTGAATGAATCTTGCTACAAATCTCAAAACCCAATTTTTAGGCTAGGTGCACACCATTCTACCCTTCTTAGATCTGCTTGCAAATTGTTATTTTTGTTTCTATTATCATAATATTCTTAATTTCAAGTGTTAGGTCATACAATTTAATTTGTTAATGCATTTTAATTCATCTCCCAAAAGTGTCAACTAGTCATTTTTGTCATAAGAAAATAGCAAATCTCCACATAGGGTTGACTCACCTTAAGGTTGAAAGTTAACCCTACCCTTTGGAGATCTCTTTTTTCTAATAAAATTAGGGAAAGTATGAGTGTCTTTAAACCTTTATATCATTCCATCATTGAGGCCCTATTTCACACCCTCTCATTCCATTTTCTTGACGTTTCACTCCAAAATAATAATTTTAGATTTCCATTTACTTCATCATCTAATACATTTTTTCCATATTTCTAGTTACATTAACAATACCTTTTCCTCTTCATGGAGAAATCTTAGATTTGGTTAAAACACCCTTCAAGTTAGTGCTTTGTCTATAACACTTCTTAAAACTACCTAATAGTTGACGCTCTATTTGTAATCTTCTTGTAGCCTAACTCAAGTTTGGAAATGTGTTTACAACCAATTCCAACCTCAAGAATATTCTTCTCGAAACTCTCCTATTGGAAGACTCATGGTGTTCTACCTTTTGTTGATATTCCTTAATTTAATAACCTCATATCATAATTCATGAAAACTATGTTGGGTCAACCAAAACCCAAATTTATAAATGTTATTTCTTAACCAACTCTAATACCACATAATGTAGTCATGGATAAAGGATGTAATGAATTAATTTCCAACCATGGAGGAAAATAAAGTAACATACAATGAAACCGAATGCAAACAACAAAACAATACTATAATGTTTATTGATTCTAGTCATAAATGAATTATAAATATCACAATGAGATTCCAACATCGTAATCCCTATCCATGTAATTATAAATACACATTAAAGAATTCAAAAGATATTTCAATTCAATGCAAATTTTAAGCTCCAAAATAGATTTGTCTTCCTTCTATCTCCATGTTTCTCTCCAATGATCATGATCAATGTTTATATAATATAAATTCTAGCCCGAGGAATGGTCTTAGTTTGATACAATGAAATGCATAATCAAACAAAGATGTAAAAAATATTTTAGAATGAATACACTGATGATGGATCTCCACATGGTTCATACCATAATTTTTCTTAGGTCTAATATATCTTGTAATGTTTTCTTTTATTTCCACACAGTTTAGAAATTTTCATAACCTATGAACAATGATATTGGATGACTTCCTATTATACTCAATAATGAGTTTGGAAGTGAATTATTATTTTTCCATGACTATAAACTCATGGGAGTTGAATGTAATATTTTAGGATTTGCGCATAAAATGTATTCATAACAAATAGTGTGGTGACATACAATACAATATGTGGTAATTGGTTATGACTAGAATCAAAATTTCAACTTACAAGAAATTAAATAAAGTAAAAGAAAATATTTTTTAGTGATGTGAGATTACTCTTTCCCCTTGGGATGCTTTTGCATCACATTTTCACATTCAAACAACATATTATTGATTTTGTTTTTCATGATTTGTAATTTCTTGTCATGCTTATTCTAAAAAATCTTCTACACTTGAGCACATAATAGACATATATATATCTCCATTCATATTTATTCTTAACCTTGTTTCTACTCACAAAGTTGTCCTCCAATTCTCAAATATAAAAATAAAATGAAAGCAATCAAAGTATTAGGTTCAATTTTAACAAAAATGGAAAGCATAAACCCTAGGGGTATACGAAAGGTCAAACTCGCCAAATATAAGGGAGGAGTTAAATCCTAATTAATATAACTCATGTATGATATTATTGAATATTAATCTAGGTCTAAAATATATTTTAGTAAATATAAACCATTCCTAAATCAATATCGATTGTTGAGTTATTCACATGACATATAAAAGAATAAATCAACAAGTTAATGGAAGAGCAATGCCAAATCTAATTCATTATGATAATCACACCGATGTGCTAATAGATGTTGATTATAGAATTGGATTTAAGGATGTTAATGTGTATAGCTAGTTATGGTGAACTAATCTAGCCATTCTTAGTATATGGTCATGATAGGTTATGTGATTTTGACCAGATTTTGTTAGTTCATCATTTTTTACGATTTGTGTCATGTACCTACAATGATAAATTTTCTCATCTTAAATTGTTAGTTGATTTAGAACATTATGGTGTTGAGGAACATATTTGGGGTCTTTCTATGCAAGGTTTGAAGTTTGATACTTGTGTCTTAGACAAGTCCCATGCTTTGGTGTTTCAAAGTAATAAAAAATTGAATTGTGCTTAAAATATCCATTTAAACACAAATGCAAATTATGATGAGTACGCTGTCCTTTTCTATGTGTGAATCTAATTTATTTATGCTTCACTTATGATGATGTATTTTTATATTGACATGATAATAATAAATTAAGACATATCTTTAAATATGAGAACCTAGAATTCTATTTGATTAATTTAACATATAAGTCAATAAATAAAAATAATAATTTTAAAGTAGATCATCTTAAAATTGATGAGAAATAAATTTAAATTTGAAAGATAAAACGAAACCAATAAAATAAATAAATAACATATAAAATATACATAAATAAATGATTTAGAAATCCTATCAAATTTTTTACAAATAAATAACTTGAATTACAAACTAAGGAAAACTTTTAACATATCCCAAAACAAAATTATACTCATGGGTCTTTCAATCAAGTCTCTTGTGATGTAAGAACATAATAAATCATTTTCTTTAAAGGACATGTGATGCCCATATTTCTTTTTATGGTTGTCCACACCCCACATGAAAATTTTGTTTGGTGTTTATGGTTATCACATTACATAAAACTTTGGAATAGAATACTATTTTTGAAGAAGATATGTATTCAAATCTTCCAAATGAAAAAAAGTGTTGATTGTGAGTGTTGAGGAATCTGATTACAAAATTGGTGTAGCGCGTGAATATCAGTCCTTTTTTGAAAGAAATTTTAATAATATTAATAGTAAAATTTTAAATTTATATGAGATTCTTGTCATCATATAATGGGAGTAAATTAAATTGAAAATATTGTTTGTGTATTAGATTGAACATAATCTGATAAGAAAACAACAATATATTATAACAATATTATTAATCCAGAATATTAAATTAATTGATATTCAATTATAATAAAATAAGTACTAATGAAGGTTGTAAAGAATTAAGATATAGTTGAAGAGTAATTAAGTGTTAGTTTATTAAATATTTTTATAAAAGTGATAGCGATAATACGTATAGCAAGGTATTTATAATAATTATATAGGGTATACGACCACAAACAATTCATGATGAAAATTCACTGCTAGTAATTTACCGTCACTCTCCGATTTCTATGGTGAATTTTACTTGGTGGTGAATTTTCCGTCGGTGAATTTTCCATGACCTGGTGAATTGCTGGCGGTGAATTTTCCGTTGGTGAATTACTTGCGGTGAATTTTCCATCGGTGGTGCTAGCGGTGAATTTTCCTAGAGCCATTATATAGACTTTACGATGTAATCTACATAATTTATTTTTATAAATTATTGATTCATTTGAAATTGGTTGGTTTACAATTTAGTTTGTTTAAGTTAGTAGGTAATATTTTTGTTTGTCTTCAACATAATTTATAATTGAGAAGACAATAAAGCAATCATGAAGAATCTCTAAAAATAAGTATTATTTTTCATCAAAAATATAATTGAATAATAAATGTTTCATAGTATCTAGATGATAGAAGTACATTTAATTGGTTGAACAAACATGAATTTTAATCATAGAAACAATTAATTTGTCATGTAATATTTTCCATATTTAAAAATTTACATTAGTTTTATATTTCATGATTTGTGCATTCTAGTTGATGTTTATTTATGATTAAATTTGCACTTGTATTGAATGTTTTCCATCGTGGTGCTGGCGGTGAATTTTCCTAGAGCCATTATATAGACTTTACGATGTAATCTACATAATTTATTTTTATAAATTATTGATTCATTTGAAATTGGTTGGTTTACAATTTAGTTTGTTTAAGTTAGTAGGTAATCTTTTTGTTTGTCTTCAACATAATTTATAATTGAGAAGACAATAAAGCAATCATGAAGAATCTCTAAAAATAAGTATTATTTTTCATCAAAAATATAATCGAATAATAAATGTTTCATAGTATCTAGATGATAGAAGTACATTTAATTGGTTGAAAAAACATGAATTTTAATCATAGAAACAATTAATTTGTCATGTAATATTTTCCATATTTAAAAATTTACATTAGTTTTATATTTCAGGATTTGTGCACTCTAGTTGATGTTTATTTATGATTAAATTTGCACTTGTATTGAATGTTTTTGATATAAAAAACAGCCCTCCAATACCACAAGGATGGTGGAGATACTAGACCTCATGATCTCTTGCCTACAACAAGATGCTTTAGCCAATCAAACTAGGCTCAACACCCCTTATTATTTTTAAAATAATTAGTAATGAATTTGATAAGTTATTTGTCTTTATTCTACTTTAAAAATTTATATTTTATGTGATTATTTAATAATTTATCTTTAAAAAATATAATTGATGTGATATAAATATATATTTAAAATTATTTCAATAATTATGATATAAGTAACAATAATAATAGGTAATTTGTTTTATATAATTCTAATAAAAAAATTCTTATAGTTAATAATTGATTTTAAATTAGTGTAGGTTAAAAAATAATAGCTAGGGTGACAAATCAAAATAAATATAGAAAATAGCTTAGAAAAGTAAGTGTGAAGGAGATAAGTACCTATCTCATTATCAAATAATATGTTACTTTCACGAAATTTTAAAATATGTTGTCTTTGGTATCTCTCATCTATTAAATTCAATAAATACTTTTGTTTATTTGATTTAACTCATTCTAATCCCATCCCCTCTAAGGTTGACCAGCGCAAATAATTATTCCTAGTTATTTTCCTATCCTAATGTTATTCTTCTAAAGGATTAAATAAATAGATTTTATTTATTTATTTACTTCATCTCTCATCCTCCATTCCTTAAGCCTAATCCTAATACAATCTTAATCCCCCATCAACCATGTGCACACACTTAATCCTTGATTAAATGTGTCACATCCTCCATAATTTCCCACTTGCATCAAATCATAAGCTTAATCCTAATCACCTACCTAATCTCCCCTCTAAGAATTTTCACATCCACTAATCTATGATGAAATTAGGCTAGACTAGTAGTTGATTTTCAAATTGATGGATATTTCATGTTATTGGTGATGATGTTTGATGATACTATGACTCTTGCACAATGGGTTCATGTTTTTATTATATTGGATATTATTTCAAGAGTATTACATATGGGTGATACTTTTGTTTCCCTAGACATGATTTATGTTCTTATGCTTATATGGATTGTCTTGGTTGTCAGTGGATGTAGATTAGGTAATGGAACTTAGTTAATCAATACTAGTTACAGTTATCTTATATTTATTAGATAATTTATTGATTTAATGAGTTAATGGTGGATTATAAAATGAATATAATTTCTACGCAAATCATTGATTAATTATTAAAAATAATAATTGTATTAAAAAGTTAATGGTCAATATGTGTTAGGAATAATATAAATGCTTTGACTATCATGATCTCTTATAGAATATTGACACTTTTGGTTGAGTGAGTAGGTAGATGGCCAATGGATGTCAAGGGTCACATACCCAATCTTCTATAATCTTCTCCATGATTACAAATCTTAATTCAAATGAAGGAATTATGATCTCGTGTTTAAGTATTGTGTAAATTTTGATTATGTGTGTGTGGTTTAATGTGTTTTGTGATATTATTTAAATGTGAGACAAAGTTTTTTTAGTGTTTGTAAATTTTTATGATATTTTATTTTGGAAGTTTATATGGTTTTATTATAAAATTAAGGTTTCATAAGATAAAATTGACCTTAGGTGCTAAGTATAGGGGTAAGGGGTTGGTTAGACCTTAAAAATACTTTTTATTATGTCTAAGGACCTTTAATTTACCCTCTTTCAAAAGTGACAAAAATGGGAGTGGGTTGAAGTGGTTATGTGAGGAATATTATCCTTCTT
>VDFB02105785.1:213181096-213266754 GCA_007258455.2 Sequoia sempervirens | reverse complement strand
ATGCATGCACGTGAGAGTGTGTGACTTATTAGTTTTAGAGCCTCCTTTCACATGAATCCCAACATCGAGAAACTATTGGATTATGAGAGTTTCAATGATGGACATGTATACTTGGAAGATATATTCCCCTAAAATCATTAGATGGGGTAGATTTGTGCTCACATTTGGAGATAAAAATAGCAAAACCCTCTCCGATATTCTACACATTTTGGGTTTGGTAAGAAACCTTCTTTGTGTAAGAAACTCTCCTCATGTTGGTGTGCAACTAGTTTTCAACAAATATGGATGTAGGATAATGTGTGGAGACATGGTCTTGGCTAATGTGTTGCATTTGAATTTTAGGTTAAATGGATGGACATTGAGAAAAAAATTCTATATAAGGATTTGGAGGAGGATAACTATATGACACATCTAAAGCACTTTGAGGTGAAGGGTTAAAAATGGCTTACTTTGTACTTGTTAAAGAAAAATATCTATGCTATTAATTAGTCCCTTACGGGTATTAGAATTTTTACGCTTATTTTTTGAAGTTGAGTCATGCTAGAGATAAGTCATATTATTGTGTTAAATTCAAATATGATGATCATTTTTTTGTTGTTTGTTTATATGTTGGCATGTTCTTCAATAAAAATAAGAATGTGATTAGGGCTATGAAATCTTAAATTTTAATCCAAATTGATATGAAGTAATTGATGGAAACTAAGTTCATCTTATGGATGGTATCAAGAGAGATGGAGAACATAAAACCCTAGATAATCTAGAAGAACTATGTTAGTTTTATTTTTTATGATAAATATTCATCATTGAAACTTGAATTGTGGTAGCTTGATATATAGATTCTATTGATGCTAGGGTTCAATTTGTATGATTTTGAAAAAAGAAGCCAATTGAGTAGAGTTAGCAGCATTCTTCAGAAATCATAAGAATTTTTTTAGTACACTAGCCATTTTGATGTCTTCTTGCAGTCTCAAACATTATTTTGTATCATTATTACATTGGTCTTGAGAGTGGTAGCTTAATATAGCTCCATAATACAAAATTTGGTTTACTTGTACAGTGTAATAGTGGCATAGGCAGATTTTTCTTTGAAAGAACCAAAGGGTGACTGACAATTGAAGTGTATAAACACATATCTTTTTTTAATATCAAGGATACTTTGGGAATCTTCCATGCATTTCTAATCTAAAAGAAAAGGTCTTTTGACTAATCTGTATGTAACCATGCTTTTGACATTGTCAAAAAGAGCAAAACTTCCCTAATGATGCAAAGGCATGGCCAAGCAGTTCTAACTCTCCACATGAGAGAAGAGAGATGTTGGAGAGTACATCAAGTCATTGAGAACAAAAGTGTAATGTGTTTTATTTTTAGTTTGTAGGATTCCTATTATGTGTATATATAATGATGTTTTAAATGACATTCATGTTTATGGTGGTTTTGTTGTTTCTCTACAGATGTGTATATATATATTATTTTTACATGTTTTTTGGTACTAATGAACCCAAAATGAAAGTGTGGATAGACTTGTGTAATAATGCTTAGATTGTGAATGTTTTTGGTCTTATGAATTATAATTTTATCCTAAAGCTTATCCCCACAATCTCTACGAACATAAGGAAAAATGGGGGATTGAATTCCTCAAGCTTGCCACAAAAGTTACGTCATCATTAGGTATTGACTAGGCCTTTATGATAGAGGAGGGCACCACTAACATTGATGAGGAGGATGCCCTTGACTACACTCCTGCAACTAAATTTCAATGATTGAAACCCCTTGAAACCACTGACACCTTTTCTACATTGGGAAATCACTTGCTCCCTTCTAAAAGAGTCAGAAACATCAAAATATACCTCTAGGTCAAAACCCTAATCTATGGGATCTAGAGGGATCTGACAAGAGAACCTTGTATCCCCCTTCTAATTTGTTTTATCAAGGTTCATTTGAAATAACTTAAAATAATAACGATTTAGTGGAAAAGAATATTTATGGATTATAATGCAAGAAGATTATCTAACCTTGAGCATATATAAGTAAAATGAATATATTTGAAAACTAACTATATAAGCCAAATTCATATTTAAGTTTGATTTGTATGTTTTATTTTAGAACTAGAATGGTAGAGATAGGATAGAATAATACCATTGGTTGAAAAGTCATTGTAAGAACCTTAAATTCATACCTTAAACCTACAAGATAAACCTTATAATCAAAACAAAAATCTAACACTTAAAACTAAAAACTATTGTATTTTGTGATAAAACAACCTTGTTTGACCTTAGTAAAGATGACTTATCTACTTGTTACATGATTAGGGAATAGTATTTGATGGGACCTACAATAAAACCCTTATGAATACAATGGGGGGTTTGTAGAAAGAGAAGACTATGTATGTGGTATTTCTAAAGTGGTACTTGGTTCAATTATGTGATGGTCAAGTAACACAAATCAATGCAAGATGATATCATTGGATGAGTATTAGTTGGCTAGTATATTATTACTAGATCAATCAAGATAAAATTGATAGCTAAGTACTTGAATTTTATTTTATTGACACTTGATAAATGCAAGATTATAGAGGTATTATGTTTCTCAATTGAACTTATATTATGTTACTCAACTAAACCATTGGACTCAAGGAAATGTTGAGATTCACATGTTAAGGCCATTTCTAGTTGAATCCATATATAGCTTGATATTTTAAGGAAAATAATAAGTTAATTTGTTTCTTTAAAAACTTATAAGTATGTTTATAGTTCTTCAAGGATGAACTTAGTTTATGAGGCTTAATATATGCTCTATCCATAAGTTTTATCACCCTACAAAGATATGGGTCTAATTTTATGGATAAATCTAGTTGAAGTAAAGAAAGTGGTTGACATGGAAGTAAAATATTTTAGAAACTCATAAATGATACATATATAGATATATCTTCTTTATATTATCCTTGTAATTAGTTATGTATCTTCAAATATAAAAAATTAAAAGGAATCCAATGTGTATCATCTAATAATAACTTATAGAAAATATCAAAAAGATCAATAATAAAAAAATATATATTAACTAAGAAGCCATGCAAGCATACAATAGTATATGTTGGTAAAACTATAATATATACAAGAAAGCAATATATGCATACAATGTCACATGTTAGTAATACAAAATACATGTACAAGAAAGCTATATAGGAACATAAAAATATATAATATAATAGTCCTCTCAACTAGGATGGAAGAGTTGATGGCCTTTTGATTATTGAGTAGATAGAGAGACAAGTGATGATTTTTTATTTTGAACCTACTAACTTGAACTCCTCTCTAACTTTTTGGAGCTCCACATAATATAATAAAAATATATAAATTAATATAGAAAAAAATAATTATACAATGATATATAAGGGAATAATCACTTACCACCATTTGATAATTAGGAACAATATATGAAAGAGACGAAGAATAAGGAAACTTATATTATTAGAAAGGAAAAGATGCCTTTTATAGCATGACATCATGTTTGAGTCTCAAAACCCTCCCATATCGTCAATGCATGCGTCTAGGCTAACCATGTCAAGTTTCACTCCATACAAGCACAAATTGAAAAAAATTCAATGTTGGCCCCATTCACATGTCACTATGTGGGGTCAACATTAAAAATTACATCATGAATTAATTATGTAATGGAATAAAAATTAAAAACATCATGAATTAATTATGTATCCATATAAGTCAAATATAATTCTATCAAGAAATCAATATCAAATAGATAATATAATTGCATAACTCATACATTTCAATGTCATTGATCTTCTTCTTCATCCAACTCTTTGTCTGTATCATCCAATCCATATTCGACATTGTAAGGATTGGTCATATCATCATCATCATCATTGATATCAGTTTTGATAATGTCATCATCCACACAGATATCATCTTCATGAACATTAACTCCTACATCATCATGATCTAGTTCCTCTTCTTCGACATCTTCGTTAGGCACATCATCAACTAATTGTTGATCTTGATCATCATCTACATCATCTTCTAGTTCTTAGGTATCTTCTTCTTCCACCACATTATACTTTACTGACCTTCCTCTTGGATCATGTCTAACAAAAAATGTCATCTCCACTTCTATTATGTGCATGGTAATCCATAAATTGCGCTAAGCTTTTGCACCTAAATAATTGTTGCATATGTGGAATAATGGGAATATAATGAAGAACCTTGCGAGGCACCTTTTTTGTTAGTTAATTTGTTCGATATCTACTAATATGACATTTTGGGAATTCTATTGAAAATTCATGTTGTTTATGATATATAATATGATCATTGGGACATGCATTTATTGCTTGATACTCCATTCCAATATCTTTCATAATGGCAGATAAATATCAGTATGAGCGAGCTAAAATATTTGATGGCGGTAACAAAAATTCACCTATCAATCTACAACAAAAAATAATTTGTTAATATAAAGAATATTAATGGTACATACTTCATCCTTTATTTACTAGTGATGAACTAACAACAAAAATAGATGAAAAAATATGACATATATGAAATACCTTAACCTCCGTGAGATTGCTATGTTGGATAAACCATTCATAACCTTCAAGTTCACCAAAAACAATACAACAGAGAGAAGAATTGTTTGGGAGACTTCATAAAGGGGCTCGTATGCCTTCTCAAGTATAGGTAAATAATGAACATCATCAAAGTCATCTTGATCATCATGATCAACTGCGCCACTAAATGTGTCATGGATCAATGTATTTGTACCATCATCTTCAACTGTGTTTTCTGGCGCATGATCGTCTTCTTCCATAGGATCATTAACTTCATCTTTGATATTCACAGCTCCATGTTCCTCCGCTTGCAAAACCACATTCTCCAAGCCGTGATAATCCATATCATGTGCCCTAGGGTGCCCCACCTTTATAATAATGATCGAGACAAATAAACCATGATCATGATCAAGTGATTTTTTTTATGTATAAAAAATGTTAAAATGATATAAACATTTAAAAATTCAATCAATATAAAGACATATAATGAACAACTTACCAATGGACGATAATCATGCCCCCCTTCAATGTGACCACACTGCCTACAATGTTTCTCAGCTATTGTGATTAAAAGTCTTCTTGTATTTAAGCCCTTGCAATTATTGCAAGGACAATAAAATTTCCCATCACCCTTTCTTTTCAATCTAGTCCACAATCTAACAAGTGTCTCTTCATTTGTTCTGCACTAATATTATCTGACATGATTTTTCTTTACCAAGCTTGAATATTTAGATCTTCAAAAAATATCAAACTAACACTCCAATAATTTTTAATCATAGACAGGTAACAAAATCTAATAATTCTAATATTTTGCACCAAAAAAATTTAGCCTATAACCTCCACAAATTGTCACAAGTATAGCAAATTCACAAGTATAGAAAAAACTATCACAAGTATAGATAAATTATCAAACTCACTTTTATTTATTAAAAAACATCCATTGGAACCCCGATGAATGCTAAATACCCATCAGAGGCTAACCATATGTCAGCCCACAAATTGATGGAAGGGGGTGGTTGACTTTAAGTGTATGTCAAAATTGCAATGAAAATCATGGAGTGTCATAATTACGACGAAAGTTGGGCACAAATTTAATTTTTTTTTTAATTTCACATTAAATACATAGGTACCTGATGATACATCTAATTGCACATCTTTCATCAGAAATTTTCATCGTATTTTGTAGTCAAATGAGTTAGTAAGCCTTATCCTTAGGTTTCCAACACATTAATATATTTGGTGATTCTCAATTGGTCATTAAACAAATTAATGGATCCTATCATGCAAAACATGATAAATTATCCCAATATAAATAACTTACAATGACATTGCTAGAACACTTTGAATCATATACCATCGACAATATTCTACGAAAGGATAATCGACATGTAGATGCAATGGAAAGTGATAATTCCCTTGTGTCTCCTTAAGATCCTTCTATTGACTTCACATTTGTAGTTCACATAATCACAAAAGCATCGATAAATGAAAAGATAAAAGAAGCGTTAGTCACCAATATTAAATTCTCTAGTGAATGGTACACACTGATATTCAATTACTTAAAAGAAGGTACCTTCCTTGAACCAACCACTAGAAAAACTAGAGCTCGTATTTAGAAACTTGCAACTAGATACACAATCTTAGTTGATATATTATAAAGAAGATCTGTTGATGGTCTCTTTCTTAGATGCCTTAAAAAATTGAAGATCCCTATAACCCTTGAGGAATCTCATGTTGGTGCTTGTGGCTAGCACTTTGGAGGAAGATTATTAGTTCAAAAGTTGATTTTCAAGGGATAGTTTTGGTGACATATGGAACAAGACTATTTTGATCATTTTAAGAGATGTCACAAATGTCAAGAACATAATAATTTTATCCACACTCTTACTTTCAAACTTCATGGTCAAATTCCTATTTGGTCATTTCTGGTTTGGGGTTTATATCTCATTGGAAAAATATCCTTACCATATTCTTCTAGACATACATTTATAATTATTATGACAAACTATTTCACAAAATGGGTAGAGGCCATTCCTCTTCGTTCCACAACCATTGATATAATTTTCATTTCATATTGAAACACATTATTTCTCACTTTGGTCTTCCTTACACATTAGTTTCAAATAATGGTACACCATTTAAGAACAATGATGTGAAGAAATTTTTGGAAAATTTTCACATTTAACACCATTTTACAACACCTTACTACCCACAGTCTAATGGTCAAGTAGAAGTAATTAATAACATGTACTCTATAAAATCTTGCAGAAACCAGTAAGCAAACATAATAAGGATTGGCACACTTAATTATCTTACATATTGTGGGCCTATCGAATAAGTATTCAAACAACCATAGGAAATACACCTTATAACCTTGTTTATGGCATTGACACAATAATTCCTTTGGAGTTAGAAATTCCTTCATTGAGAATTTCTCTTAGAGGGCTTATTGACGACACCACTTATAAATAAAAATGGTTACAACTTGAAATGCTTGATGAATAGTGCATCAACACTCTCAAGCATCTTCATGCCTACTTTAAAAGAATGCAGAGAACCTACAATGACAATGTCATTCCTCATTTATTTAACAAAGGTGAATTAGTGTTATATGAAAATCAACGTAATGTTAATGCCACCTTGGGAAAAAAGGAAAGTTTTGTCCAAATTGGTTAGGACCCTATGTGATTGAAAAAAGCTATGGGTATGGAGCATACACATTAATAGAAATACATTGTACACCTCTCAAAGAACCTATCAATGCTACACATATGTGCAGATATTACACTTAACATATCTTTTCAATAATATTTATATTGAAGCATGTTGATAGATTTAGTAGATAGTTGTCTGTGTTATCTCACATTACTTCATTATTGACAAATTGTTCAGTAGAAAAATTATCTCTTGCTTGACATGGGAATAATTCATGATAAAGTGGACTTAATAAGGCTTTGATTTAGTGTTGTGAGGCATTTTATGCATCCACACTAGGTCTTGGACCCTTTAAAATGTATTTATTAATGTCTTGTGAAGGTGTTGTGAAGTGTTGTAAAACATTTCTACACTTTTCTAGACTCTTCTCATCATAATTCATATAAATATCACCTTTTTATTCATCATCAAGTTCTATTTTGAAGTGTTGTAAAGTCTTGTAACAAAGATTCATGCTTTTCTAGGCATATTTTCCTTATTTACACCTTTCTTATGTCTTTTATGACCCCTTTATACACTTATAGGACACATTTAAGTGTATTTTTGAATGAAAACCTTACAAACAATATTAAATGCAAATTAATTCCCAACACCCTTTCACAAGCCTAGGGTGGGACCCATTCTCCATGGGTGGCGAATGAGTCCCCCTTGGCTCCAAATTTAAAATATTTTAAATTTTCTTTTGGGTTTTTATTTAAAAATAGCTTATGTCAGCCTGTGATGTATTATAGGGTTACTAAGGCACAAGAGTGTATAAATAAGTGTTTTTCTCCTCATTTGACATCTTATAACTCATTTTTTTTACATCTCTTATCATTTATTCATACATCATTCTTCCATTTCAAGTCAAGCAAGCTAGGGTTTTATCATTCCAAATCATCAAGATAGTAATTTTTAGACATTCAAGGGAAGATTCTTCATGTTTTGCTGCAGAAATTCAAGATCAATCATCATGGAAAGGTAATAAAATCTATTATTTCATGCTTTATTACATTCTTTCATCATTTTGGTTTAATTACCTAAAAGGGGTTTGACCAAGGCAAATCCCCATGCCCTAACATTCAACATTTCTATTTCTCTTCTTGTGTGTATGCAGATTTAGACATCTTGGAGGATTAGGAATCATTGAAGATTTCATTTCAAAGTTATTCAATTCATCTCTTCATTATTCAAGGAAAAATATCAATAAAAAGTCACTTTCATACCTGAATCTGACAGTTTATGAAGCGAACACATGTAGGAAGCCGAAGTGTAGACTGAAACCTCCAGATCCCATCTTTGAATATTTAGAATTAAAAAGTCGACTGATTCACCATGGATGGAAAATGAGTCCCACTCCAAGGTCAATTTTTGGTTTTATGCATTTTTAGATACCCTTTTGTCAGAAACAAGCTCCGATTCAGTTTTGCAAAACTGGGACTGATTTGCCCAGAATGGTGAATGAGTCCCACCAAGCTTGAAAATTAGTGTCAACAAAATTTCAGAAGCAATTTATAGTCTCCATCAATTTTTTAGGTGCACACTTCAAGTTTCGTTCATTTCTATTCAGTTTTCTATTCATTTCTAGGCATTTTTGTATTACATAATGTGTTTTCAAACAAGTAACATTTCCTAGGTTTTTCTTTAACAAATCATTTCTATTCTCAGTTTCTTGCTTTAAAATATTTCATCTAGACGTATTACATCCATTTTCCATCCATTCTTACATTAATCTTGAGTGAAACATTATGCATTTTGGCCTACCTCTCTCCTTTTAGGTGAAAAACCCTAGAAGAGCTAGAAAGGATTTGGGTGCCAAAATCCTTCATTTCATTTTGGCGAACCTGATTTTCACACCTCCTTTTTTGATTTGGAGTCCTTCATCATAGATCTAGCCTTGCATTGATCTTGCATTAGGAGTTGCATAGATTCATTTGCATGCTAGGTTTGAAATTTTGCATTCATAAAAAGTGCATTTTGGTTGCATCTAAATTCACTTAATTTTTTTTAAATTTTGCATTTTTAACTTAGGTCTGCATCCTAGCACTCAAAAAACATCAAACTCATTTTGAAATTTATGAAAAAATCCCAGAAAGAATCCCCACTGGGTCTCATTCACCACCTTGGGCGAATCAATCCCTTTTGGCCCTTGAAATTGCCTTTTATAGACCTAAAAACCCTATTTTCTAGCTTTTGCTTCTTGCCATTACCTAACTGCATCCATTAGTTGAGTTTCTATAGGATGCATTTCATGATATTTAGCTTAAATTAACTCATTTCATGCATTGTTAAATTCAATTTTTCATTTACAACATTTCATTTTTAGATTAGTACATAATGTAATCAGTAAATTACTTTGTTAAAAATCTAAAAAATTGTATTTCATCATATGTTTTTATTGCATTTGATTAGAAATAAGCATCATTTACATTCATGACACTTAGAATTTTGCAAGTTTCATTTTCAATACTATTTCGTAGTCCTTTTAGATCAGATTACATTGAGAAAACATTAGAAAATATAAACAACCAATCACAAACATCAACGTAGCCTTTGAAACAAATGATCCAATTTAGAAATAGTATCTCATCCAAGCCACTTAGTAGTGATTATTTCGATAAGTTAGATGAGGCCCTTAAGGGAATCCTCTCACTCACTTCATCCTCTAATGCTTGTCATGAGAAACCAAAACCAATTAACGATACCTTATTCCCCAAACCTTTTAGTAGTGATGACTTGAACATGTTAGATGAATCCCTTAAAGAATTCATCTCTCCTAGATCATCCACTGAAGGTTTGACACAAGAGGATGAAAGCATTGATAATCATCATAATCATAATTGTTCTTCTCCCGATATCTCTCCCATTGGTGATGAAGATATCTTGTTGAAAGAAGACATAATCATTGAAGATCATGAAAGTATTGCTTGTCTTCCTTCTCCTCTCCCTTGCAAAGACATTACAACACACAAAACTAAGACCATGGCCTCCCAACACCTCCCCTACTTGTGAAAATCCTTTAGTGAATAAGGAAAAACTCGTGAACGATCATGACAAACACATTTGTGTGGAGAGTATGATTGAGAGATATGATAGTCCTCCCCCTCCCACTCAAGAAGATATCATAGAACATGTGAAAGTAGATGTTGATAATCATGACAATCAACCTTCTTCTTCTCCTAATATCTTCTCTACACATGAAGAAGATAATTTAGTGTTAGAAGATATTGTAATGGAAGACCTATTTGAACAAACCAGTCCAATCATTTATAACCACGAAACTCCTAGTTATCCTTCTATTAATGCCTCTCCTATGAGTGATCAAGCTATCTTGCCAAATCCAATTATGACATGTGATGAACATATTAGCTCTCCTCCTAGGGTCAATATTATCACACATAAGAATGATACCTTTGATAAAGAAGACAACTAAATAGACCCTCCTTCTCCTATCGTCCATCTTAATACTCAAACAAATCCAACCCTTCATCATCCCCTTATGTGTACTAAGAAACAAGCTCACAATACACCCAACCTAATTCTTCCAAATCATAGTATTTGTGATTGTCCTTTCATAGCAATCCACCCATCCAACAAACCTTCCCTCAACATCCATACTATCACCAACCTTTCTGCCAAGAATCATTTAACCTTGGTACACCCTAAATTGATATATAAATAACATTAATTAATAATCCTTTCCTTGTAATAGCTGTAGGACCATAACATGCTCACTATTACATGTTTTGCATTCATTGCAAGGGGCAACATACCATCATCCACTCTAGGCTCACCCTTGTCCTGCACTAAGTGGGGTCAAGGGGTTAGAAAGCCTTATCCTTGTATGTCACTTGTCATTGTGTCTTTTGGCTAATCGTTAACTTTTCATGAACATATAAGAGAAAGCTTGAGATGTGGATGACATGTCTTAAGATTGACTCGCATGTGACATACTACCTTTCTTCATGATGCATCTTATCAAAAACATATGATTTGGCATAGGGATTTTCAGATAAGCTATCATATCCTCTCTTCTACTTTAAAGAAATTTCTCACAGTAATGGTGTTAGCAACTGCTCTAAAGTGGGGGCATAGATAGATAACATCTCTTTGCAAATTTCATGGTGTGATTTAATTTTTCTTGTGATGTGTCCTCTCCTTGGTGGTGTCATTGGGTTTGATTCCCTCCAAGAGTAAACGATCTTGACTGAAGTGGCCTGATGTGAACAAAGCATCCCATGGATAAGGATCTGATACTAGGGATTTAATGATCAACTGAAGTGGCCTGATGTGAATGAGGCATCCCATGGATAAATGATCTAACCTCCCGACTTGTCCTCTCTTGGAGAAATTAGGCACAATTCTCCCTAAGAAGAAGACCTTACATGAACAAAGAAGAATCCCATTTAAATTTTTTTTTACATGGCATTCAAAAATATTTTCTGGACAAACAACCTAGATCTGATCTACACCTAGCTAGACAAATGATCAAAGCTTGATCCACCTTTTATTTTTCAAATTATTTCTTTGGGATAACTCACCCCACATATGCCCTTATGTTCTATGGCCCTAGAGTGAGCACATCTTTCTCACCCCATTTTCCTTCTTTCCATTGTGTGACTTGATCCTGGGGGCTTCACTTCCTTCTTGATCTCTGCATCTGTACACTTGAATCTCTCTTGACTATCTACTTTAGTGTGAGTTTAAAGCAAGTTCATCCTCTCACTAAAGTGGGGGCTAAATGTTCCATAGAAAAAAAAGTATCTCTTGCTTGACATGGGAATAATTCATGATAAAGTGGACTTAATAAGGCTTTGATTTAGTGTTGTGAGGAATTTTATGCATCCACACTAGGTCTTGGACCCTTTAAAATGTATTTATTAATGTCTTGTGAAGGTGTTGTGAAGTGTTGTAAAGTATTTCTACACTTTTCTATACTATTCTCATCATAATTCATATAAATATCACCTTTTTATTCATCATCAAGTTCTATTTTGAAGTGTTGTAAAGTCTTGTAACAAAGATTCATGCTTTTCTAGGCTTATTTTCCTTATTTACACCTTTCTTATGTCTTTTATGACCCCTTTATACACTTATAAGACACATTTAAGTGTATTTTTGAATGAAAATATGACAAACAATATTAAAAGAAAATTAATTCTCGACACCCTTTCACAAACCTAGGGTGGGACCCATTCACCATGGGTGGCGAATGTGTCCTCCTTGGTTCCAAATTTAAAATATTTCAAATTTTCTTTTGGGTTTTTATTTAAAAATAGCTTATGTCAGCATGTGATGTATTATAGGGTTACTAAGGCACAAGAGTGTATAAATAAGTGTTTTTCTCCTCATTTGACATCTCATAACTCATTTTTTTTACATCTCATATCATTTATTCATACATCATTCTTCCATTTCAAGTCAAGCAAGCTAGGGTTTTATCATTCCAAATCATCAAGATATCAATTTTTAGACATTCAAGGGAAGATTATTCATGTTTTGCTGCAGAAATTCAAGATCAATCATCATGGAAAGGTAATCAACTCTATTATTGCATGATTTATTACATTCTTTCATCATTTTGGTTTAATTACCTAAAAGGGGTTTGACCAAGGCAAACCCCCATGCCCTAACATTTAACATTTCTCTTTCTCTTCTTGTGTGTATGTAGATTTAGACATCTTGGAGTCTTAAGAATCATTGAAGATTGCATTTGAAATTTATTCAAGTCATCTCTTCATTATTCAAGGAAAAATATCAACAAAAAGTCACTTTTAGACCCGAATCTGATAGTTTCAAAAGTAGACACATGTAGGAAGCCAAAGTGCAAACCAAAAGCTTCAGATCCCATATTTGAATATTTAGAAATTCAAAAGTGGACTGATTCACCATGGATGGTGAATGAGTCCCAATCCATGGTCATTTTTTGGTTTTATGCATTTTTAGATACCCTTTTGTTAGAAACAGGCTTCGGTTCAGTTTTGCAGAACTGGGACTGATTCACCCAGAATGGCGAATGAGTTCCACCAGGCCTGGAAATCAGTGTAATTCACATTTTAGAAGCAATTTATAGTCTCCATCAAGTTTTCAGGTGCACACTTCAAGTTTCATTCATTTCTGTTCAGTTTTCTATTCATTTCTAGGCATTTTTGCATTACATAATGTGTTTTCAAACAAGTAACATTTCCTAGGTTTTGCTTTAATAAATCATTTCTATTCTCAGTTTCTTGATTTCAAATATTGAATCTAGACATATTACATCCATTTTCCATCCATTCTTACATTAGTATTGAGTGAAACATTGTGCATTTTGGCCTACCTCTCTCCTTTTAGGTGAAAAACCCTAGAAGGGCTAGAAAGGATTTGGGTGCCAAAATCCTATGTTTCACAAACATTCTTGGTATGCCTTGAATTATATAGATTAGTTTTTCATTATGTTGAATTATTACTTTACATTTTATTCAAACCCATGTGTGTTGTGTTAAATTAGATTATTACATGCATTTAATTAGATCATAAGCGCATTTTTTTTAACACGAAACACTTACTCAAAATGTAGTATATAATGTAAATGTAGGTGTTTAGGTTAGATCACATAAATTAGATCATGGAGACATTTATTAAATAATCTTACTAAGATTTTTTAATAGATCACATTGACATCTAATTCAAATTCAAACTCATAAGAACACAAATGCTCACATATATAATAATCACGAAAGTTTATGTACATGGTCACCACGATAACAAAATGTGGTGTAATATAACATAGCACAACTAGTGTGGCTTATGAATACCAACTCCTTAGGACCTAGTGGTGGTTCTCATTGAGAGATAGTCAATCATGATCTGCTCATGGAGCTCATCCATTCCTGTAGGCCTTGTACCTCACCTAAAGCCATCCCATTATGTATGAATGTTGAAACACACTCCTGATCTATCTAGTCCCTATTGACATGTACTCTAGCTAGATCCTCTTGAACTCTAGTAATATATCCCTACAAACTATTGAGTTTCAACCACAAGAAATCTTGTGACTCACTCTCGGCTGGGACCTGAGTGGCTCGAAGATCCTCATATATAGCTTGAAGCTTTACAAGCTTGAATCTAGCTTGCTCCTCTCTAGTTGTGGATAGATCAGTGATCCTCATGGTCTCATATGTTGTCCTCCATCTTGCTAAAGGATCGAAAAGGTTAGCACGATGCCCCACACTAGGTAGTGGAATATGTGCCACTCGTGTGGCCTGATGTGGGGGAAATCTCCACAATGACTCAATAGAAGAGGTCTCACCACTTGCATGTACACACTCCAAGATGATAATCATAAAGAATAGTAGAGTAAGACATGATAAGTAAATCCAGTAACTAGTGTAGACACTAAAAAATTCCCTAAGCAATATCATGCACTTGAAACAAATTTACTAACATCATTTCTTCTCAACCCATCCTCTTTTTGCTTAATTATTTAAATTAGCCTATCTATTTAATTAATTGCATCATTTTCATCCATTGGCCTAATTAATTTAATCAATTTAATTCATCCCCCTTCACGATAACATTTCATCTCATTAAATTAAATACATCAAAATATTTAATTTAGTCTCTTATGTCATCTTATCTAATTAAATAACCCTAAGTTATTTAATTAAATATCATTTCATCTCTCTCCCCCATTTATTAAATTATTTAATTTAATAAATATCACTTTAATTCTTCAATTCCCCTAATTGCATGATTAAACCTTGTTTAATTAGCAATTAAATTAACCTTTCCTCTAAGCATAGGGAATATTCCCATATAATATTCCTTATCCCCTATTTTGCACAATTAAACATTTATTTTAATTTGCAAATTACCTTTTTTCCTCACCCATAGGAATATTCTATGGAATATTATTATTCCTTCATCATTTGAAAAAGAGATATTTTAACTTAACTTCAAGTGTAAGTTAACTTGTGACCTTTTGAACAAGTCACCTTTGGTTTGTGTGTAGGTCAAAAGTGTATTTATTTGAAGAAATTGTGAACCCTTGATTAAATCCCATCATGCATTCTCATTTCTTGATGAGAATCCATGATCCATGCCTCTCATTTCCTCCATCCCTGACCATTGATTAATATTTTTTTATCTCAACCCTCCATTCCTCATTTTCTCTCCTATAAATAGGTCACTATTTGGAGACAAATGGATCCATCTCTCAATTGCAAACTTATGCTATTGAATCTCATATGAACTCACACTCATATTTACTCACTTTTGGCTTATATTAGTTAATTTTAATTGCATAATAGCTTAGAACATCCATTAATGGATTCCATGCATCCATCTTAGTTTGTATATAAATTAGGGTTTCCATCTTTTAGCATAGCTTTATCTTATATTAGCTTAGCAGTAGCATAATTATATCATTTTTAGCATAAAATAGGTTTTCATACATCAATCCCAATGGTTTCATTGATTCTCTTCCATAGAATTGACTGAAATAGGCTCATTGATCACGGGATTGGGAAAGGGTCATTGTTCCACATCAACAGGACACTAATTCCATTGGCCTAAATAATTTAATCAATTTAATTCATCCCCCTTCAGGCTAACATTTCATCTCATTAGATTAAATACATCAAAATATTTAATTTAGTCTCTTATGTCATCTTATCTAATTAAATAACCCTAAGTTATTTAATTAAATATCATTTCATCTCTCTCTCCCATTTATTAAATTATTTAATTTAATAAATCACTTTAATTCTTCAATTCCCCTAATTGCATGATTAAACCTTATTTAATTATCCATTAAATTAATCTTTCCTCTAAGAATAGGGAATATTCCCATAGAATATTCCTTATCCGCTTTTTTGCACAATTGAAACTTTGTTTTAATTTGCATATTACCTTTTGTCCTCACCCATAAGAATATTCTTATTCCTTCATCATTTGAAAAAGGGATATTTTCACTTAACTTCATGTGCAAGTTAACTTGTGACCTTTTGAACAAGTCACCTTTGACCTGTGTGTACAGGTCAAGAGTGTGTTTGTTTAAAGAAATTGTGAACCCTTGATTAAATCCCATCATGCATTCTCATTCATTTATGACAATCCATGATCCATGCCTCTCATATCCTCCATCCCTAATCGTTGATTAATATTTTTGATCTCAACCCTCCATTCCTCATTTGCTCTCCTATAAATAGGTCACTATTTGGAGACAAATGGATCCATCTCTCAATTTCAAACTTATGCTGTTGAATCTCATATGCACTCACACTCATATTTATTCACTTTTAGCTTATCTTAGTTAATTTTAATTGCATAATATCTTAGAAAATCCATTAATTGATTCCATGCATCCATCTTAGTTTGTATATGAATTAGGGTTTCCATCTTTTAGCATAGCTTTAGCTTAGATTATCTTAGCAATAACATAATTAGATCATTTTTAGCATAAAATAGGTTTTCATACATCAATCACAATGGTTTCATTGATTCTCTTCCATAGAATCGACTGAAACAGGCTCACTGATCATAGGATTGGGAAAGGGTCATTTTTCCACATCAACACGACACCAATTCCATAATGAGATAAGTTTCAGATGGATTAGAGTAGATGTTTTAAAAGCTTTCATAACTTAGTATGTTAGGTTTTGATAAATGTTTAGTTTCAATTTAATTTGAATGATCTTGTTGAGATTCGAGTATTAGTGGCTCTGTTATGCTTGGATTCTTCATAGATCAAGCGTAATTCTTCCAATAGTGATATCCTCATCTCACATTCTTACACTAGAAGAAGGGAAATCCATTAAATTAACTAGTTTTTAGCTCAAATTCCATTTTATGCTATTTTGCAGGACCTAGCGACACCCAAACTACAAACAACAACACTAATTCAATAGCGTCACCACATAGCGACACCCTAACAATCTGAAATCCAGATGCCAAATTAATGCTCTGACGCTGATTTAAATCTGGTGATGCATATTTAATTTGGAGGTATTAGAAAGTTTAAACGACGATGCTCAAATTCACCAGTTTGATGCTTCCAAATTTCAAATAGCAATGCCAACACAAGCAATGACACCAACCAAAATATTGATGCTATCATGCTCACTATTCCTGTTGTAGAGCAACACCCATTTTCACTAGAGTGACACCCATACTTCAAATTGCAATGCTATTGTGCTCAGTGATGCCCTACCAAGGTAAGAAATTTTATGCTTTTTTTTTCAACATGTGACTTAATTTCTTTGATTTATTTGACCATTAATGCATGCCTGATTGTGTTCTGGTTGTTAGACTAACAGGGTTTTGTAGGTTCAAAGATATGGAGCTAAAGTGAAGAAAGTATTTTCTATCTAAAATTTTATAATTGTAACAAGTGTTTGATGCTTTGAGGCATGTATAACCCAACTTTATACTTTAGGAAACACACTAAATTTCAATTGGGTTTAAAATGAATGCTCAAAGTTGGATAAAATTGAACCTTCACATCATCATTTTACTTTGGGCTTAAAATTGAACAAGGAAAACTCATATTTCATTTGGTGCTTAAAACAAACTCATCACTACTTTGAAGGGTTAAAATTTACAATTGTTTGCTGTGTTTTGTGATTTTCAACATTGTTAGTGGATGTGTATGTAATTATCTCACACCATTTTGCAACCTTGAGAAATAGAAACATTCTCTAACACTTTGCAAAATCACCTACATCTTTCATTTTGGATTAAAACTGAACCCCTTTGCGAGTGTGAGAAAAAGGCATAGCGTTTGTTCTCTCTTTGTTCATGCGAATGAAGATGATCAAACTATGGATGCACTTACTTGTTATTTTTTACCTTTAGAGGGCCTACCTTGGTGGGAAAAAGTACTCACCCCAAGGGAATGACCCAAGTGGTAATGAGCTAATGCCAAACTCTTCCAAACCACCATATAAATTTGTGGTTGCAATGAAAATTGTGATCAATGGGAAGTGGTACATTATAGATCTCCCCCAATATTTTTATGATGCATAAAGCCCTTATTCTAAGGGTTGGGAGGCCTCTTGAGAGAGTTTATCATTGTACCCCCTAAACTGGAAGCCCTTACTATGAGCCATTGTTTAGAATCCAAAAATCCTTAATACTTATTGGTGCAAGAACGGTCATTCTAAAGCCGCCCCACATTCTTACTATTCAATTGTAGAAACAGAAAAATCCTTTTGATCTCTGAGTTTTAAGGATTTTGAGATTTGGGGTCTTGAGAAGTGTGTGCTGAGAAAGGGGGAGCTAGTATCGCCAAATCTCTAGCTGCTCACATTGTTTAGTGTTTGGAGAAATCCATGTGGGGACTCAACAAGTATGGCCATTTCAAACCTAGGATTGTAAATGATTGAGTCAGTTTAACATTTTGCTTGATTTCAAAATGATACAAAAACAAACATTCACTATCATCCTCAAAATTTCAAACACTTTGGCCTAAATATGGACCTCTTGAGTTAGCCTTGATATTACTACTTGTCCTAATGATTTATCCTTAGCAATTTCTAAATATCTTGACATTAATCTCAAATCCATATTTACCAAAAACAACATAGGAAATTATGGCTTTAACCTCATGATTTTCACGAAATGGACATTGTGAAAGTTATGATGTTTTGGACGTAAACATCTAGTTTGGAAACATAATCAAGACAAGTGTTTGTGGCAAAATAAAATCACTTAAGCAAGATAAACTAAAAAATGAACCCCACATGACTATTTGGAAACTGATCGCTCTCGTTGAACAACCTGATCTTCTAGGTGCTATAATTCAACCAAAATTTGAACTCATTAACGATGAACAAACTGATCTCATTAGTAGTTTGAGAAGATTCACTTTTGAAACCAAAGAAACAAGTACATAGTGGAGAAAAGAAGTAACCATTTTAAACAAAGAAGAGGAACAAGCTGATATTGAGGCTGGAAGGCCCATATTACCACCACCTGTGTGGGAATAAATATCTTCCTTTTCTTCCATAAACTTAAATTGTTTTCACATGATCTCACGTAAATTCAGGATCCCTAAGGTAAGGTCTATAGGTCATCATTTTAGACTTAGGCATATCACTCCAAAAGCTCTCAAGGAACACCTTTTAGTGCTTCACAAAAATAGAGATAGTTTGGTAGAAATTTTTTAAAGACACACTTCAAGGTATAGTCCAAAATTATATGCATTCTTTTGGAATCCAAATCTTGATCTTTTTACATGATACCAAACTCTTATAAATGATTCATCAAATAATCAAAATATGTACGGGAAAATCTCCCACCAGTCATTTCAGACATAGGAATCGTAGAAAAAGGTTTGATCAAAAGTGGGCTTCAATATTTTACTACAATTGTTATACCTTGATGAGAAACTTTTATGCTCAAGCTAGGAGAGCTCGAACAGGTTTGAACATTCACATCCATCCTCTCATTTAAATCAACATTGAGTCTTTAGGATTTGAACATTTTTAGAGGTCTAGCATCATTCTCATTACCTTGATCTTTTCAAAACAAAGGTTCACTTTAAGGTCAAGATTGGGTCAAACCTATCACTCACCCCTTCATCAAATTTCATCCCTCACTTCACCTATCTTTGCAAAATTTTGAGTACACCAACAATTTGTGACTTAAACATCAGATCAAATTCAACTACTTGCTAACCTAGCTACTTTGTATGTGAAATGTATCCTTTTCCATGAACTTAGCCAAGTTAGTTATCATTTTTGAACTAGCTCATCTTGAAGGTCACAATTCTACCCTAAATATTTCTAAGTTCATTAGCATCCTTTATCCCAACATCAAAACATCAAGACTAAGTCAAAAGTGTTGTCCCAAAACATTTACAAAGATCACTCTCCACCTCATCCATCTTTTCATACCCCACTATCACAATTGCTCCAAAAATACTTAGAGCATCCCTTTTACCTAGATTTGAGTCAACTAGAGAGTTAAAACATTACAAAAATCAACACAACTCTCCCACAGGTGACACAACATTTATGGTAAAGACAAGGTCACAACACAAGCGAATCATGGAGAAAATCAAAGTTACATTTACCTCAAGTGATCCAAATCCTTTAGAATTTGATTGTAGAAGTTATGTTACCCCATCACAACAACCTTCATCACCATCAAGACCATATGAGATAGAAGATGTCACAAATAACCCCTTTGATCTCACTAGGGAGAAACTTATGGAACATCAAGCCTTTGAAAATATAGCTCCTATCTCCCCAATGTTTGTGGCACAGAATTTAACACAAGGATTCACCACCTCATCACTAGGGCTCAATCTAACTTACATTCCAAATCTTGCAACAAGCCTTGCTGAAGACTTTGGACATGACCTTTCATTTGAAAATAGTACACTTGTGGGAACATTGGAAACCAATCCTCCATCTAACACAACCACTTGGATTCCTAGCTTTGGTGCTCCTCCCATTCCTGAATACCCTAAAAAAATATACATGCCTCTTTATCTTCATTACTCAACCATGAACTCAACATATCAAGGGCACCCTTCTTCATCCACATCCATGAGTACCACAAGTTTTCCTACCATTGCACAAAGCAGTGTAGATATTGTACCTCAAAGCAACAGGAAAGGGCATACCACTACCATATCACAGAGTCAACCCTTGAAGAACATAGGGACATCCTTTCCTACTCCTCCAATGGGTTCATCTGTACCATTGGTTTCACAAAGCACATCCACATCATCCACCATCAATCCACCTTAAAATAATCCCTTGATTACATGTTTGATCAATCTAGGAAGTACCTTAATCACAAATCCCTTGTTTACATCTTTAACATAAGGTAATCCTCAAAGCATGGGACAAGGAAACCTCTTCAATCAATGGACTCAAGGTCCTAGTGTGTCATTTCCATTACAAGTGACATCATCCTCATCTTTTCCCACAATTCCCTTTACTGTGTCAAATCAATTAGGACCTCAAACATACATTCCTCCACCTCATTCTATCATCTTACAAGGAATGTTAAATCAAGATAACCCTCCACCTCTCACTAGCAATCCATTACCTACTCAAAAAATCAATATCCATAATCTTCCATCGATGTCTCAACAACCACCTGATCCCACATTGCAAGTGCATGCCTTAGCTTTATAGCAAGCACACTAAGCTTATCAACAATCCATCCAAAAAAAACATCAAGCACAAAAAGTAGCCTTAGTGCAACAACAACATCAATCACAAGGATCCTTAGTACAACAAAAACATCAAGCACAACAAGTAGCCTTAGCACAACAACAATGACAACAACAAGCAGCCTTAGTAGCACAACAAGCAACAAAACAACAACATCAAGCACAACAAGCAACTTTATTAGCACACCAAAAACAACAGACCCAACAAAAATCCCTAGTGGTGCAACAACAAAAGAAAGCTCAATAGGAAGCCTTACTAGCTCAACAGTATACCCAAAAACAATAAGGTTCCTATTTTCCTCATTTGAACATGGTCAATCCAAATGCATTAGGAACATATACATCAATACCCCCATCACTTTCATAGAATCTTACACCATCATACACCCCGTACAATTCATCTACCATCCCACCATATGTTTCTCCACCCAACCTACAAGATGATTTATCATCACAATTGCAAGTGCTCTCATAAGAAATGCATGACCTTTGAATGGGAAAGACAAAGAAACCTCATACACAGAACTTGTGTCCATACCCATTTGACCAAAACATAGCAATGGTACCATTTCCTCCTAGTTTTGAAATCCCCAAATTTAACAAATATAAAGGGAGAGGAAGTCTTGTGGACCATATCAAATAATTCAATGTCATGTGCATGGAGGTAGCTTATAATGATTCATATCTAATGCACCTCTTCCCTTAAAGTTTAACAATTCATGATATGGATTGGTTTTCTCATCTACATCCTGGTATCAAAACTTTTCAAGAAATTACCAACAAATTCATCGATCACTACTCCTTCAATCTTGACATGGATGTCATTCTAGAATAATTATACACTCTTAGACAAAATCAACGAGAAACTTTCACTAATTTCTTACAACGATGGAAACAAAGAGCTAGTAAAAGGAAGTGGCATCTTGTTGATGAACAACAAGTAGGAATCATCATAGCCAATTTGGATCCAAACTTGTCATTCTATTTGAAAATGCAATGAATCACATCATATGATGAGCTTGTCCCTAGAGCCCTTAATATTAAGAGAGCTCTGATCTCACAAGGAAATACTCAAGCTTACAAAGACAACCATCCTTCAACTAGTTCAAATGAGAAACCTCGTGTTTGGGAAAAGAACACAAATGTAACAAATGAAAATGTAGTAGATGCTAAGGTAGTTCTAAGTACTCCTAGACCTAATAACAATCAAGTTGCTAATATCCAACCAACTGTGCAACAAATAGTACCTCCTTAGAACAATCAGATCAATAACATTGACATGCAACAAAGGAAAAATTAAAATAGGAACAACTATCCCAAATGAAAGTACACTCAACTATCAAAACCAATTGAAACAATCATGAAGAAATTGGTAGTAAAATATGAAAACACTTCCCAACTTTGATAACTAACAAGAACCACAAAAGAAGTCATCCTGATACAACGAGTGTGATCTCTGTGACTTTCACAAAATCAAAGGGCATAAAATAGAAAATACATGAAATTAAGAACATCATCCAAGATCTCATAGAAAATGATACCATATCTATTAAGGTACTAGTTGGGAATCGAGATCTTAAGATATACAAGAACCCCATGCCAGATCATAACAAAGAAAATAACAACAACAAAGCTAAGGATTACACCAATGTACAACATACCTATTCCAATGTAGTTTTCTCCTAGGATAGCATTATTATTGTTGTCACCATCAAAGGAGCGAGTATGAAATGTGGAGTCACCACACAACATGGAAAAATAATAGTTCAAGGAGTCCCATCTCAATCTAGGACACAACCTGCATTGGCCACATCTAATCCTGGAAAGTACAATCTTCTAGATCAACTTAAGGAGACCCCCACATAAATATCTATCCTAGAACTCTTAAGGTTATCCCCCACACATAGGGAAATATTGGAGAAAGCCTTGTATGAATCATCCAATCTTGAGAACATTGATACCGATCAGTTTCAAGCTATGGTAGGGCATATCGCAAACCATCTTCTTACCTTTTTTGAGCAGGACCTACCATCACAACCATCTCATAACCATGCTTTACATCTTGAGGTTTTCATTCATAAAAACAAGGTCAAAAGAGTATTGGCAGATGGAGGTGCTGGTTTGAACATTTGTACCTTGCAATTGATCAAAAATCTAGGCTATTCAAAAGATACTATTGAGAAGACAAAGAGTACTACCATCAGAGCATATGATGATCAAGAGCGTGTATCACAAGGAATCATTGTACTTCCAATCCAAGTGGAACCTATTATTGCTGAAACTACCTACCAAGTGTTTGATCTTGATCTTCCCTATAACATCTTACTTGGCCGACCATGGATCCATGCTCTAGAAGCTATTGCCTCGACCTACCATCAGTGTGTGAAATTTCCTTTCGAAGGTAGTGTTGACGGTCCTTTTGGCACAATCAACATGCAAAAAGAATATTGCTACTCTGTTTCTCCTGAAAGAGAAAGTAAACACATGGATGCCTTAGCTCCCAAGGTCTTTATAGTTGGTTCTCAATTGTGTTGATGTCCCTCAGTGGTCAATGTAACATTAATATTCAAGGGGCCTGCTGGTGTGAGCTTCTGGATTGTTCTGAGATCAAACATGAATTTAAACCTACTCTAACTAGGGTTTTTTAAAGAAACATAAAAAGATAGATAAGAGCTTTGGAATAGAAAAGAATGATAATTCACCCATCTTAACTAGACTTGTAATCCTTCAAGGAATTGCAAACTAAAATTGCAGAATGAAATTAACTTGTGATTGACACACAGTTTCATTCATTTATAGTGCTAATTTCAATAACAGAGTACTAGTTACCATTTTAAATAAAACACCATTCCATTCCTTGAAGACTTCACAGATCCAATGGTTAACTTAAGACAAACACCATTCTGAAACACAACCTGAAGTAGATTTTAATCTGGTTGCTTCTACTGTTAGTGAAATAGATAAACAACAATTACAAAACTAGCACAATCACCAGTGTACAGAAAATATGTGATTCCAAATTATTTCCATTTATATTAAGAAAACTTGAAAGATGCATTACAGACTATTCTAAATCTAACTCCTAACTAAGAAGACAAAAGAGGCTCCTATTACAAAGAATTAGGAAGTTGTTCTATCTTTTCTAACTGACTTTCTCTCTGATTTCTAACTCTTTTCTAATCATAAAAGTTCTCTACGAATTCTTCTCTACAAGTGCTCTACAATTTCTAACCTCAAAAACTCTAACCTTTTCCAAGAGGCCAGAATGCCTTATATACAGGATGCATCAAAAAGAATGCAATGTCCCCCTATATTAGGGTTTTTAAAAAATATCTGCCTCTAGGAGAGTTGGCTCTCAGATCTTTTCGAGAAGAGTTAATGATGTATTCAATGAGAAGCCTTGCTGTCCGGGTCGGTGATGGATTAAGTTCAGGAGAAGCCTTTTGATCTTTTTGCAGCTGCAACATTTACTCTTTGTCTTCGTGTCCACCTTGAACTCCGCTGGGGTCACCTTGAATGCTCTAGGGCACTTTACCATTAATAGTGATCAACCTCTGCTAGTGGTTACTACAACTGTCCCTATGAGTCACAGATCCTTCCTTCCTTTAGCTTCCTTCATGTCCCAGACTTTTGTTACAGGTTGACTGTCTTTTGGAATATCATCGGGCCTCCTTGTAGATTTGAACATTACACCCGAGTCGATCCGTAGCTTTTGGATCTCAGGAGGAATTCATGTCGTTAGTATCCAGTTGGTCTTCTTCACAGGGGCGGTCAATCAGTCAATGGCCCACCTTCGCTTATTCTGATTGGATGATCACATGCCACACCAGATTCCTAAGTAGTCAAGAGCGGTCTTCCTTAAATCACATGTCGGTGAGACACTCATCGTGTCTCCCCGATGCGATTATCACTTTTATCAACCATTGGCATGGCACTAGACAATTGGCAAGACGTTTTGGCGAGTTGAAGAAGTCATATCGAGCTCACAAAACCTATCAGCAAGATTGCATATTCTCAGAAAGACCACATGGCGAAGCCTTTTTCATCCCTCGGCAAGCACATTCTTATGTCGGGGAGACCTCATCGCTTCGGGGAGACCTTACCCCGAACTCCTCTTCCCTTACCGAGTTCCTCCTTGTTATCAGCAAGACCTCTAAATGTCGGCCAGAGGCTATGGCGAGTTCCCCTTGTAGCATCTCCCGTCGCTGAGACACCATCAGGTCGGCAAGACATCTTACCGAACCCAAACACCATCCGCCCAGAGTCTCCTCGAGTTCCTTTTATTACCTCGAACTCGGGTCCCTTTGCTTCGGTGTGACCTTCTTCCTTCGTTAAGACCTTTTGGCGAAGGTATGATCCTTGGACGAGCTCCATTTCTTTTGGTGGGACTCTCTATAGTCGCCCAGACCTTATGGCGAAGGAAAAATCATTTTCTTAGCTCAATGTTCTTCAGTGGGACCTCCCTTCATGTCGGCATGACCCTCGCTTGTCGCCGTGACCTCATAGCGAAGCCCCTTTATTTGCTTGGAGTCTCCCTAATTTCCTCCTATTGACCTCCTTGCGCCAACTTCTTTTTGTTTCAGCGTGACTTTCGATCTTTGGCAAGACTTCTTGTCAATCTTTCCTTTTTCTCCCCGCTCACTTGATTCCATTGCCAAGACCTTCCCAAGTCGTCGAGAGTTCTTAGCGAGCTCAAATTGCTACGCTGATGCCGCTTACTCTTCGGCGGGATCCTTCATGTCGCTGAGACTTCCCTCGGTCGGTGAGACTTTATACCAATCGAGGCTTCCTTTCACCGAACCGAGAGCACTTCGTAGAGACCTTTCATAGTCGGCAGGACATTTCGTTGAAATGCACAACTCTCCCCTCGAAGGCATCCTTGTTGGCGAGACATCTCGCGGTCGCCGAGACTTCTCAGTGGGCCCATTTCGTTACCCCAAAGCCACTTTTGTCATTGATACCACATTTCTTTGGCCAGAAATTATGCCAAAGGTGAACCACTCTCCTCGATGCATGTTCTTATCGGTGGGACATTATGGGTCAGCAAGACTGTAGGACCTGAGCATATCAAACAATTCCCACTTGGTGCCTTGTCGGTGAGACCCGAAGACTTCACTGAGACATCTCCCTGCCGCAAAGGCCTCTCACTGAAAGGCATATCTTTCTCGGTGGTCGTTGAGACATGAAGCCTTCAGCAAGACCATACACCGAAGATAACCTATGTTGAAGTTTCAGCCCGGTCCTTGCTAGTCGATGAGACTTTATGAATTCGTCGAGACATCCTGGCAAAGAGAAAACCTCCCGCCGATATATGGATCCTTTTGCCAAAGGTCGGTAAGACATGAGATCTCATCGAGACCTCTTTCCGAAGGGAACTACTCATGCCGAAGGGCTACTCCCAGTAGCTGGGATGATGACCTTTGTCCTGCTGATAGATGCCTACATATGAATTCCACTCGTTGTGACATCTCTGGGGTCTTGCCGATAGGAAACATAGATGCATATTGACAGAATGCACTGGTAGTCGGCAAGACATCAGTAATGTCGTGCTGACTCCTACCTTAGAGACTTTTTTGTTACCAACTAGATTGAGGAATGCCTTCCAACTGAGCTCATTTTGAAAATATCATGTATGGCGATTTAATCCTGCAAAAGAAAGGTCTGCATTAGTACTCAAGAGAAAATAAAACACAAAATATGTCATAATGAAATCCATTATTTCTTGCGATTATTCCAATGAATCCTTAGCAAGAAGAAAACCAACTTGAGCTAAGATAGGAATAGAATCAGATCAGACAGAATAAAAAGATAAAACATGGAGAAGCAGAAGAAACCCCAAAAGCAAAGAAAATAGACAAAAGTAAGAAAAGCAAAAGAAAGGGGGACCCATTTTGTTCCAAATAAAATGGGGTGGTTATGTAGGGGATAACAAATGGAAACTCGGCTGGGAAGCTGAAGGCTTTAGCTACCCAGAACTCCTGGTTCATGACTGACACAACTCCAATTGGGTCAGTTTTAACAAGCAAGGTTGAGCTAGAATCTCAAATGTAAGCCAACAGTAACTAGCCTTGAATCTATGTGTGTGCTTGATAGTGTATCATCCTTTCATAAACATTTCCCTATCTTTCGAACAACAATGTGCAAGATTTGAGCTACATGAGTTGATTCCTTTTAGCTGTCATGCAACGATATCTTGGGCATTGCTCCGCTACCAGTCAGGCGTCTATAGCCTTGACGGAGATACCTCTAGTTTCCTGACAACATTGCTCTATTGCCAGTTAGGCGTCCATAGCCCCGGTAGAGATACTAGAATCAGCCATTCATATTGAATCCTTTTCTCTTTAGGTAATTTTTCTTTTTCTTTCTCTCTCTTTTTTTTTGTTTTCTCATAGAGTTTCAGATATTCCATTTAGTTCTTTTTCAATATGTCAGATGTTTAACATCTGATCTATGTTGAAAACTACCATGGACCTCAAGACAACACTTGGGAATTAGATTTTTCACTCAAATCTTGCAACACCATAGTCCTAGGACAACTATACCCTTACAAGAGGAGATGTTCCTAATGATTTGTGAAAGATTCAGAGGAGCTAATGGAGGTTACTTACTTTGCACCTTGTCTTCAAAACTCTCACAACTCTTATTGACAAAAAGAATGAAACAAAGAGTTTAGGAAAATATCACCCAATTAGAAAGCTTGAAAATAGCTAAACCACTTCTCTCCTAGTGACCAAAGTATACTTTAGATAATAACCCACAGTTTCAGATGGAAGGGACAGATCAACCCCAAAGATCAAAACAAAAACAAAAACCACAGAACCAGGGAAATAGAAAGACAAAAAGGAAAGAAAAAAAAACAACCAACAAAATATTTACAAAAAAAGAGCGAATTACTTACACAAAGAGCAACAGATTACTTACAAGCAGAAACACAGAAAGTATTTACAAAAATACAAATTATTTACAAACATGAGACAAATAAATTATCTACATAAAGAACAATGAATTATCTACATGCAAAATAGAAATTAACAAACTTTATGACTCAAAATAGTGCTTGAGAAACTGTCCATTAACAGGCAATGGGACAGGTTCTCCAGTTAGAGTACTTAGTTTGAAAGCATTTTCCCCCAGGATCTCAGCAATCTGATAAGGACCTAGCCAAAGTTTGTCAAATTTCTGGTGGCTGCCCTTCTTTTCACTAGCTTTATCCCAAAGCAATACAGGTATGATATCCTAAAAGCTTTAATTTTAGCTCTTTTGTCAAACCAATGTTTGACAATAGCCTGGTGCCTAGAGATTTTTGCAATGTGACATCTCTCTGTTCTTCTAATTTCAACAGAGCAGCTAGTCTGACTTCTATCCTATTGTCACTAGAGTAGAATTTTTGCATGAACTCAAGGATAGGTATTTGCAGATGGATAGGAAAGACAGGCTCTTGGCCATATACCAGCTTGAAGGGTGAGTTTTTTAAAGCAACCTTAATCCTAGTCCTATCTGACCATAATGCAAATCTCAGCTGAGTATGCCAGTCTCTAGGTTTGTGTTCTAACAATTTCTTTATTACCCCTAAGAGATTCTTATTGGTTGACTCTGCAACTCCATTGCCTTGTGGGTAATAATTTGAAGAATATTTCAAAACAATTTTGTGATCATATGCCCAGGAAATAAACTCAACAGAAGAAAAAGTAGAGTCGTTGTCACATACCAGAGTGAAGGGTACCCCAAACCTTGTAGTGATGCACTTGGTGAGGAACTTGATCACTACCTTTGTGGTGCTATTCTTACAGGGTATAGCCTCTATCCACCTTGTGCATTAGTCAGTAGCAGTCAAGATAAACTTGTGTCTTGTAGAATAATTTGGGTTAATCACCCCAATAAAATCTAGTGCCCATTGGGAAAATGACCTTACCTCATAGACAGGCTGCAATGGCATAGCTGCATGGCCCTCCTTTGAAGCAGAAATCTAACAGATGTGACATATTCTCACATGCTGATGGGCATCTTTGAATACACAGGGCCAATAATAACCAAATCTGAGGATCTGGTGTGCCAAAGAATCTGTAGACCTATGACCTGTGCCATGTTTCCCATGGAACTCAAAGATCACATGTTTAGCCTCTTGATGATCAAGGCATCTTAGGTATACTCCTTTAAAATTCCTCTTGTATAGCAACCCTCCTTTGAGCATGTAATGAGAACTCTTTAGTATTAAGGCTCTCCTTTGAGTTGCATTCATTTCTTCTGGACATCGATTATGGAGCATTAAGCAAATGATATCAGCATACCAAGGGTCGTTAGAGAAAGACTGGGTCGTGTATTGCTGACAGATGATGTTGTTGCCAATGTTCGCCATGGACTGAGATAAGCCCATGCCCTTGACTAGCTTCATAGGGTGTATCTCTAGGTTGAATTCTTGCAGGATGGCCATCCATTTGCCTCTCCTTTCTCCCAGCTCACTTTGCATGAGTAGGGACTTCACAACCGCGTCAGAAACTACTGCGACGACTTGGCTCTAGATGATGTAATGCTGGAACTTGACAACCCGAACCAGCGTGAAAGCTTGCTTCTCCAGAGGTGGATATTTGATTTCCGCATTTTTGAATGGAGCTCATGAATGCAATCGACCTCTCCTTTGCCTCTCCTTTTCGTTGAGTTAAGACAACCGTGCATGAATGCTGAGAGGCAAAAGAGTAGATGTAAAATAGTTTAAGATAGTTGAGGCTGGTGAGCATGGGTGCTTCTGAGATGGATCACTTAACTTGTGAAAATGTGGCCTTTTCTTCTTCAGTCCACTCTATTTTGGTGTCCTTCATTTCATTGAGTGGCTTCACGATTTAAGCAAAGCCTGTAATGAATTTTCTCATGAAATTGATCTTCCTGAAGAAAGACCTCATTTATTTCTTGCTTCCTGGCCTAGTGATCTTTAGAATGGACTCGACTCGATCTGGGTTGATTGAAATCCCTCTTTTATAAATTATGTGTCCCAACAGTTTCCCTTCAGAAACCTCGAACACGCATTTTTTTGGATTCAATGAGACTCCATACCGGATGCATCACTCAAGAACTTTGGCTAAGTTCGTAGCATGATTCAGTCGGTCCTTGGAGAACACTGTCAGGTCGTCCATATAGACAATGATGCACTTACCGATTAGGTCCTTGAATGCTATGTCCATGGTGCGCTGGAAAGTTGCTCCAACATTTATCAGACCGAATGACATCCTTCTGTATGCAAAAGTTCCCCATTTCGTAGTGAAGGTTGTCTTCATTCTGTCTTCACAGTCGACCATTACCTGATTGTATCCAGAGTAACCATCTAGGAAGGATATCATCTAAGATCCATTGACTGTCTGCAATACTTCATCCAGAGAAGGGAGTGGGTAACTATCCTTTTCCGAAGCTCTATTCAAGTTTCTGAAGTCGACACACAGCCTGATCTCCCCGTTTTTCTTGTAGACTGGGACTAAGTTAGCCACCCAGGTTGAATGGCATACAGGAAAAATTATCCTTGTAGAGAGGAGCTTCTGGACTTCCTTAAGGATCAATGGCTCAATCAAAGCGTTGACAGGACGCTGTTTTTATCGAAATGGCTTAGCTTCAGGCTTCAGGGGAATAGTATGAGTCATTATAGTAGCATCAAATGTCTTTAAGTCTTCATATCCCTAAGAAATTACAAAAATATCTTTCTTAAGTGCCTTCAATATGTCTTTCCTGATTGCTTTAGGCCAGGCTTTCCCTATGTAGAAATTCCTTTCAGGACCAGACTCAGCTAAGTTAAGTATTTCGTATTCACCTCCCTTATCTTCAGCTGATATTTTCTCTCGAGCCCTTGGATCTGAGTCAAAAATTCTCTCCAAGGCCACCATTCCCTTGGGAATGTTATTATTCTTTAAGTTAAGAACTCCTTCAATATCACATTCCTTAGGGCTCCAATCCCCTTGATCTCTATTGAACTCATCAATAATTTTCCCTTTGAAAACATCTAAGTTTTCCAAGAAAGCCAGAATATGCCGATCATCATCAAAGACTTGAAAGTTCTTGATATTGTCAGGAACTGCAGGGGTGGAAATTAGTTCCATTGAGAATTTCTTGAGCTTGGAGCCTTGTATAGGTTCTAGGGTGCTTGCAGCAACAACCAATGAATCAGCTACCTGATTGTCTTGTCTTTGATCAAATTCCATACCCTGTTTCTATATGCTGCCAGCCTTTTATTGTGACAGGTATATTGACTACGCACTTACTTGACAACAATTTCTGAATCTCCCTTGACCATCAAGGCTGTAACTTTCTTCTTGTGTGCAAACATCAGTCCTTGTGCCAGAGCTTCATACTCTGCTACATTGTTTGTGCATCCAAATTGCAACCTATAAGAAGCAAAAAAGGTTTTCCCTTTCGGGCTAGTTAGCTCAATCCCAACACCACAGCCTATCTTAGATTTGGATCCATCAAACGTGAGGGTCCACAGTTGATCACGGGTTGGAGTTGATTCTTTTGAAGTTGTTATGGGTGCTTGAGTAGAATGAGCTAGGGGTGGGACTCCTTGATCTTTCACATCAGGTATAAGGGATGGGTATTCAACCAGTTCCTTTGGTATAATTTCCAATTCCTGCATAGATGTATTATGTGACCCACAATTATCCTCTCGACATTCACTTGCATCTTGGGGTTGCTCCTCAAAAACATGCTGATTTGGAAGTGTATTTGGGGTGGGTTCAATTTGAGAAGGAACCTCAGTCGAAGGTATCCTATCCTTGGTTAGCATGGTTGCTTCTTTAGCTTCAAATGAGAAGCAGTCTACAAGGATCTCAAGGTGACTTGAGCTAGCTTTCTCAGCTTGGGCAACATGATTTAAAATGTCAATGTAGGGTTGAAAAGTCAATTCAGAGTGGTTTTGATAATGTACCCTACACCAATTAGGGAGTAGGAGACTTTGCAAATCAATGTCTTCTCCCAAGACAACTGATCTTGTTGTAGCTTCCTGATCAAGGCCTGCTGATTTTTATTAATCATAGAGTCAGGACACTTTGGTATTGGCAGCCCTTTAGAGTCAAGAACCGAGAAGGTCAAGATTTCTTCTCTTTTGTAAACCCCTATCTTGGTTTCAAAGTAAGCTACCTCATTGGGGCAATCATATTCCGTGATGATATGCTTGAGGTGAGGCTCACTTTCAATCCTAATCTGATTAGGAATCCCTTTCCATGATAGCCACATATGTGAAAAGTCAAGGGAAAGATATCCCCCTATATTTTTCATCAAATCTCGGCTCAACAGCATACCATAGGTCTCAGGAATGTATGCCACTTGAATGTCTATGTTGGTTAGGATCCTAGGGTCTGATCCTACTTGCACATGTATGTTTCTTAATTCCCCTACCACATTAACCTCTGTCTTGTCAAGTTGAATGACCTTCTTATTTGTTTGAATGGGGTTCAATCCCAACTTCTTACATATGGAAAATGACATAACATTGCTCGAAGCCCCTGAATCCAACAGACAATTGTGTAGGTTCTTCCCAAAAATTCTTAAACTCAAAAGGAATGGTGGGGTACCTACCTTGTTTCTGTATAAGGCTACATTTGTGTCCCTAGCAGGTGCCACCTTGCCCTTTGCTTTTGACTTGTCAGCTTGCTCCAAAGCTTTAAGCACTATCTCCTTTTGAGTAGGGCACCACTTTAAGATGTCAAAATAGGACAAAGAAGTTTTCTATCTCTGCATCTCAAAAATAATATCAAATTTTGTATTACAACTAGCAGTACCTTTGAAAACACCAAAGGAATTACCCTTGTTGTGGAAGTCAGGCGGGCCTTTTGGTGGAGGAGGGTTATTATCAACACTTTGATTTGGAGGCACCATGTGATTAGGGGGTGCCGATGAGGTGAATGGACCCTTATTCTGATTTCTCAGGAAGTGTCCTCCTTTTGACTGAAAGGCTTGGGCATCATATGAATCTTCCTCTGGTTCATTCTTGCTTTGCATTGGGAATGAGGGCTCTTCTTCAAAGATATCATAAGCCATTGCAGTATCCAGTGAGTCACCTCCTTTGTTTGAATTCCCCTAGAATGTGTGGGAATCTTCATGTGCCATCTTGACAACTTTCTCCATTTGAGGGAAGTTTACTTCATAATGGGTCATAGTATCATGCAACCTGCACCAATTGGTCATGAAGTTGAGGTCAGCCACGTTTGCAGTGTGCGTTCTTTCCTCATTTGCTTGATAGTTATGAGAAACTCCCCCATTATTGGGCCATGTATTCCATTTCCTGTTGTTGTTTTGCCTTTGGTTATACCCTCTGTTTTGGTTTTGGTACCCTTGATTAGAGGAGTTCTGGCCTTGATAACCCCTTTGGTTGTAATTGTTATGATTCTGATAGCTACCCTGATTGTTTTGGTAGGGGTTCAATCGAAGTTGAGCCATGTCATTGGTGACTTGGGACAATGTTTTCTTCAAGGTTTCTACCTCATTCGTAAGCTGGAATGTCTTCTCACTCTCCACATTCTTAGCAGCAGGTGGCTGACCACCTTGATTTGGTGTTCCAATTTGGTTTTGATGACCATGGGAACTTTGAGGAAGCTGTGATTGTTGAAAGGGATCAAAAGTTCTAGTAGCAAAGAATGGGACAGGAGGCTGAGTTTGCAATTTAGATATAGGCCCATAGTGGGAAGGAGACATTCTTGGAACAATACTAAATAGAGGAGTTGGGCTATGCATCTGATATCCTATTGAAGGGAAACCTCCTCCTAGGCCTCCTTGTTGAGAACTGATTTATTGTTGCAGCTTGATAGCTAGATGATAGACTTTGGATAGAGAATCAATATCAGTTGGTTGATAGGTCCTTTGCAAGAACAAGCCAAGAAAGGGGTCTATAACTCTAAAATAATCTTGGATGGCACTATTCTCAGTGACTAGATAGGATCTTGCAATCTCCTATACATTCGTTGGAATCTGGTATTGAATAAAGGCAAGGATTCACCTAGTTCCTTTCTGATGGTAGCAAATTGATGATATAAAAGAGTTGGGTCCACATAAACCCTGAACTGATTGATAAAGGCATTTTCCAAATGTGTCCAGGTTAGAATGGAACCTTGAGGAAGATTAAGGTACCAATTGTATGCCATGTCCCCTAAGGAGTAAGGAAATAACCTACAGACTACATCATGGTGAGCTATCTGAGCTCTAGTACAAGCATCCTTGAAAGCTTGTATGTGCTCTTCAACACTCCTTGACTCGCCATGAATATACTTGGGGAAAAATTTCTCAGGATTCTTGGGCATATCGTGAAAACCTCCAAGGATAGTCCCCAATGGAGAGGGGTTATTCTGAAAGAATGCCATTGGTAGTGGTGGTAGTGGTTGAGCTAGTTGTTGTATGGGTTGAACCAGCTGTGATGACAATTGAGATGGATGTGGTGATGGATTAATAGGTATCCACTGGGGTATTGGTGAAAAGCCTAGTGGAGTGAGCGGAGCTGATAAGGGTGGTATGATGGTGGCCCTAGTTTTGCGAACCTTGTGTCTTGTTGGGGTCTTGAGTTCTATCAACAGTGATGGATTTTCAGCTGATTGGAGAACTTTGTGGGGCTTCTCTAATGAGAAAGACCGAGCTTTATCCAACTTTCCCTTCTAGGCCCTCCTAGCGCCAGTTCCTGTTGACGGTCCTTTTGGCACAATCAACATGCAAACAAAATATTGCTACTCTATTTCTCTTGAAAGAGAAAGGAAACACATGGATGCCTTAGCTCCCAAGGTCTTTACAGTTGGTTCTCAACTGTGTTGATTTCCCTCAATGGTCAATGTAACAGTAATATTCAAGGGGCCTGCTGGTGTGAGCTTCTGGATTGTTCTGAGATCAAACATGAATTTAAACCTACTCTAACCAAGGGTTTTTAAAGAAACATAAAAAGATAGATCAGAGCTTTAGAACAGAAAAGAATGATAATTCACCCATCTTAACAAGACTTGTAATCCTTCAAGGAATTGCAAACTAAAATTGCAGAATGAAATTAACTTGTGATTGACACACAGTTCCATTCATTTACAGTGCTGATTTCAATAATAGAGTACTAGTTACCATTTTAAATAAAACACCAAAATAACATTCCATTCCTTGAAGAATTCATAGATCAAATGGTTAACTTAAGACAAACACCATTCTAAAACACAAACTGAAGTAGATTTTAATCTGGTTGCTTCTGTAGACACCTAAATTTGGACACTTGATTTATCCAAATTTATCCCTTTCGTCTAAACATCCCCTTATCCGCATTAATTAAGTAATATCACTATTATTTAATTAATCCCTCTAAATTTTTTCTAATCCCTAAGATATCTAGTTAAATAATTAAATACCTTCCCCCTTTCATCAAATGAATTAAATAAATATGACATTTATTTAATTCCCTTTATGTCACATCCTCCATTTTTATCTAAGCTTAATTATTCTCCTAATCTCATCATTAGGATGTGCACATGCCTAATCCTTGATTAGGATGTGTCACATCCTCCAACTTTTGCAAGTTGGCCTCTAATCTCTCTTAGCCACCTAACCCTCATCTAATCCTTCATTAACTAGCCTAATCAACCTCTCAAGGAATTTTTAATTCCTTTTATCCTTCCAAAGAATATTAAATTGCTTTTACTCTTCCCCATGTGATCTCTGACTTGTCACATCAAGTCACATGTGAAATCTAACCCTCTTCTAATCTGTCATTAATTAGTCTAATCAAGTATTTGCGCAATCCTAATCACTTAATCAAGTCAACCCTATTAAATACTTTCTCCTTTTGGACAAGGCATCTCCATTCTCCATGTGAATTTTTAATTCACATTTAATTTTCTAATGCATTTAAAGGAATTTTAAATTCCTTCTTTCATCCGCATGAGGATATTTGAGGAATTTTTAATTCCCCACTTGTCCTCTCACCCACATGGGGACAAGTACCTCCTTTATGAGGAGATCTTGTCCCAATTCCAAGGTACTTTGTACTCCCTCCATGTCATGTACTATCCTTCCACCTCATGTCCACATCACCCTTTTTAAGCCATATCACATGCCACATGTCAAGATGTGAGGGCTTGTGAGTTCTCAACTCACCTTAGCCCTACATCTTGATCTTGGTGGCTCAATCTTGACCATCCATTTCCCTAGAGATTTCCAAAATCTCTATAAATACCCCCTCTTTTCTCTCATTTTGGGGAGATCATGCATTGTAGCCAAACTCTTGCAAATTTTTCTTAGAATCCATACTTAGCCATTTCCATGCTTGCACTCACTTGCATCCACCTTCATATCATCATCTAGCTTGCATTTCTTGCCATCCAAGGAGCACACAACACCGAAGAACGAAGGGCCAACCAAAGTATCGATTCAACACAAGGTAAAAGGTTTCATTTGTTGTTTTTATATTGTGTTGAATCCAACTAGGCTAATCTTGAGGTGTAGGTTGTCTTTAGTGTTATTTGCATCACTTTGTTTGTTGCTCATTTTCCACCACCGAAATTTGACCTATCACAGCTTCTATTGTTAGTGAAACAGATAAACAACAATTACAAAATTGGCACAATCACCAGTGTACAGAAAATATGTGATTCCAAATTGTTTCCATTTATATTAAGAAAACTTGAAAGATCCATTACAGACTATTTTGAATCTAACTCCTAACTAAGAAGACAAAGGAGGCTCCTATTACAAAGAATCAGGAAGCTGTTCTATCTTTTCTAACTGACTTTCTCTCTGATTTCTAACTCTTTTCTAATCCTAGAAGTTCTCTACGAATTCTTCTCTACAAGTGCTCTACAAGTTCTAACCTCAAAAACTCTAACCTTTTCCAAGAGGCCAGAATGCCTTATATACAGGATGCATCAAAAAGAATGCACTATCCCCTTGTATTAGGATTTTTACAAAATATCTACCTCTAGGAGAGTTGGCTCTCAGATCTTTTCGAGAAGAGTTAATGTTGTATTCAATGAGAAGCCTTGCTATCCGGGTCGGTGATGGCTTAAGTTCTGGAGAAGCCTTTTGATCTTTTTGTAGCTGCAACATTTACTCTTTGTCTTCGTGTCCACCTTGAACTCTGCTAGGGTCACCTTGAATGCTCCAGGGCACTTTACCATTAATAGTGATCAACCTCTGCTGGTGGTTACTACAGTTGTCCCTGTGAGTCACAGATCCTTCCTTCCTTTGGCTTCCTTCATGTCCTAGACTTCTGTTACAAGTTGACTATCTTCTAGAATATCATTAGGCCTCCTTGTAGATTTGAACATTACACCCTAGCCGATCCATAGCTTTTGGATCTTAGGAGGAATTCATGTCGTTAGTATTCGGTTGGTCTTCTTCATAGGGGCGGTCAATCGGTCAATGGCCCACCTTCGCTTCTTCTGATTGGACGATCACATGCCATGCCAGATTCCAAAGCAGTCAAGAGTGATCTTCCTTAAATCACATGTTGGTGAGACACTCATCATGTCTCCCTGATGTGATTATCACTTTTATCAACCATTGGCATAGCACTAGATAGTCGGCAAGACATTTTGGCGAGTTGAAGAAGTCATATCGAGCTCACAAAACCTATCGGCAAGACTGCATATTCTCGGAAAGACCACATGGCAAAGCCTTTTTCATCCCTCAGTAAGCACATTCTTATGTCGGGGAGACCTCATCCCTTCGGGGATACCTTACCCCGAACTCCTCTTCCCTTATCGAGTTCCTCCTTGTTATCGACAAGACCTCTCAATGTTAGCCAGAGGCTATGGCGAGTTCGCCTTGTAGCATCTCCCGTTGTTGAGACACCATCGGGTCAACAAGACATCTTACTGAACCTGTTCCATCTACCTAGAGTCTCCTCAAGTTCCTTTTATTCCCCTGAACTCAGGTCCCTTTGCTTCGGTGTGACCTTCCTTCGCCAAGACCTTTTAGCAAAGGTATGATCCTTGGCTGAGCTCCATTTCTTTCGGTGGGACTCTCCGTAGTCACCCAGACCTTATGGAAAAGGAAAAATAATTTTCTGAGCTCAATGTCCTTCAGTGGGACCTCCCTTCATGTCGGCATGACCCTCGCTTGTCACCGTGACCTCATAGCGAAGCCCCTTTATTTGCTTGGAGTCTCCTCGATTTCCTCCCGTTGACCTCCTTGCGCCAGCTTCTTTTTGTTTTGGTGTGACTTTCGCTCTTCGGCAAGACTTCTTGTCGATCTTTCCTTTTTCTCCCCGCTCGCTTGATTCTGTCGCCAAGACCTTCCTGGGTCACCGAGAGTTCTTAGTGAGCTCAAATTGCTACACCGATGCCGCTTATTCTTCAACGGGATCCTTCATGTCGTTGAGACTTCCCTCGGTCAGTGAGACTTTATACCGATCGAGGCTTCCTTTCGCCAAACCGAGAGCACTTCAGGGAGACCTTTCATAGTCGACATGACATTCCACCGAAATGCACAACTCTCCCCCCGAAGGCATCCTTGTCGGCAAGATATCTCCCAGTTGCCAAGACTTCTCAGTGGGCCCATTTCATTACCCCGAAGCCACTTTTGTCGTCGAGACCACATTTCTTCGGCCAAACATTATGCCGAAGGTGAACCACTCTCCCCGATGCATGTTCTTATCTATGGGATATTCTGGGTTGGAAAGAATGCAGGACCTCATATTGAACAATTCCCACTTGGTGCCTTGTCGGTGAGACCTAAAGACTTCACCGAGACATCTCCTTGCCACAAAGGCCTCTCATCGAAAGGCATATCTTTCTCAGTGGTTGGTGAGACATGAAGCCTTCAACAAGACCATACATTGAAGATAACCTATGCTGAAGCGTCAGCCTGGTCCTTGCTAATCAGTGAGACTTTATGAATTCGCCGAGACATCTTGGCGAAGAGAAAACCTCCCGCTGATATATGGATCCTTTTGCCACTGGTCGGTAAGACATGAGATCTCGTTGAGACCTCTTTCCGAGGGAAACTACTCATGCCGAAGGCTACTCCTAGTCATCGAGATGATGACCTTTATCTTGCCGATAGATGCCTGCATATGAATTCCACTCACTGTGACATCTCTGGGGTCTTACCGATAGGAAACACAGACGCATATCGACAAAATGCACTGGTAGTCGGCAAGACATCAGTAATGTCGTGCTGACTCCTACCTTAGAGGATTTTTGTTACCAACTAGATTGAGGAATGCCTTCCAACTGAGCTCATTTTGAAAATATCATCATGTGTGGCGATTTAATCCTGCAAAAGAAAGGTCTGCATTAGTACTCAAGAGAAAATAAAACACAAAATATGTCATAATGAAATCCATTATTTCTTGCGATTATTCCAATGAATCCTTAGCAAGAAGAAAACCAACTTAAGCTAAGATAGGACTAGAATCAGATCAGATAGAATACAAAGATAAAACATGGAGAAGCAGAAGAAAGCCCAAGAGCAAAGCAAGTAGACAAAAGTAAGAAAAGAAAAAGAAAGGGGGACCCATTTTGTTCCAAATAAAATGGGGTGGTTATGCAGGGCATAACAGGTATGGAAATCACTATCCATGGAGACCCTAAGCCTTTTTACTATTGCAAAATTCTTGAAGCAAAGTTCTACAAGATCCCCCAAATACCTAAAAAATGATGAAGGGCCTACACCACCAAGCTCATTTGTTGACCCATCATCCCTAGCCTCTACCTCAACAACAAAAATTCCCATTGTGTAGAGTATACTCGATGTCAAATCAGTGATCTAGGATGATGGTTGTGGAAACTACAAACTATTGAAAGACACCTTTGTCTTAGGAGAGTTACCTATTTCTCCTCAATCTCATGGGAAACCCACATCTAGTACCAAAGAACTTGAAACAATGAAGATGGCAGCTACTACCTTCACCAAGTGGGGAGATTTGAACCAAGAAGATGTAAATGAGGAAGATATCTCTAAAATCCTCTATCAAGATGAACAAACAGTACCTGTTCTTCCTATGGAAGATAATAATGAAGGTTTACAACTCATGCAGAATTGGGGATACAACAAGAATGAAAAGCTATGACATAATGATAATGGTTTACTAGAACCCATCATTCCTGAGATACAAATGAAGAATCTTGGCTTAGGTTGTACTACTAGCAAGGTCACACTTATTGGCAAAGGTATTTCTGCTAAACAAGCTGAGGCTTCCTCTTGGTCACCCACATCGCGCGATACAACCTTAGATGACTTTCCCCTCAATGTTGTTGACTTATTTGAGAACGACACCCTATTTATGATATCCATAAAATCCTTTGTCTCAAGCAACCAACTAATTGAAATACACCTAGTATACCCACAACTCATTGACATGGACCAACAAGGACTGCCAATACTAGATTTATTAAAAAATGATGAAGTGATCTCATAATTTAGGGGACTCCATGACAACTTATCATGGGTAGATCACAAAGTAGGCTTCGACATAGAGCTTGACACAAGGGCATACTATGGGGAGACAATTAAATCCTTCAGTAGAAAAATAAATGAAATGCAGCTAACATGCATATCCTTGAGTGAAAACCACCTAGTGGCACTCTTTGATCCTAAAATAGTAAAAAAAAAGGACACATCCAACAGTGAAAACCTCTTCGAGGTGCCCAAGGATGAAGGATTCAATCTCCCCCTTAGTGCAATGCATGTAGAGAAGTCAACAGTACTAGCAAAAAAAGCCATTCCAATCAATGTAGGAACAAAGAAAGAGCCTAAGAGTGAAGAGCTAAATTTTCATTGTTAGATGAAGAACAAAAGATTCTTGCAACATTCCTCAAAGAGTGAAGAGCTAAATTTTCATGGTCATACATAGATATGTCAGGCCTTGATTCAAAATTAGTGGTGCATCACTTAGTAGTTTATCCCAAAGCCAAGCTTGTTAAGAAAAAATTAAGAAAGATGCACCCTTAGATAGCACTCTTGGTCAAATTGGAAATACAAAAGCTTCTTATTGTTGGATTCATCCAACCAATAGATTATCCTGAGTGGGTTTCAAACCTAGTACTAGTTTCAAAACCCACTGGGGGCATCAAAATATGCATTAATTTTAGAGACCTAAACAAGACATGTCTGAAGGATGATTTCCCTCTTCCCAACATTGATCTCATTGTGGATTTAACAGTTGGGCATGAAATATTGCCACTCATGGATGGTTTTTTAGGCTACAATCAAATCACAATCACCAAGGAAGAGCAACATAAAATTGCATTCACTTGTCCATGGGGAACCCATTTCTGGAATGTGATGCCATTTAGGTTAAAGAATGTAGGTGCAACCTATCAAAGAGAAATGACCCTCATCTTCCACGACATGATCCAAAAAATAGTTGAAGATTATGTGGATGATGTTTTGGAAAAATAAAGGAAGAGAAGTGAGCACATACAAGTCTTAGGACCTATATTTGATAGGCTTGAAAAATATAAAGTAAGGCTAAATCCAAAAAAATATGTCTTTGGGGTCACATCAGGAAACTCCTTGGCTTCATCGTCTCACAGAGAGGCATAGAAATTGATTCAGTAAAGGTAAAAGCTATCCTATACATGGAACCAACACAAACTCTAAAGCAGATGAGAGGATTACAAGGAAGATTATAGTCCATCAGAAGGTTTATAGCACAACTATCAGATAAAATTCACCCCTTTTCACATCTTCTCCATAAAGTGATAACTTACAAGTGGGATGAAAAGTGCGATAAAGCTTTACAATAGATCAAATATTATCTACTGATACCTCTAGTACTCATGCCACCTATACCATACAAACTTCTGATCCCGTATATCTGAACAACACCAGCAGTACTAGGAGCTCTTTTAGCACAACATGATGAAAATGGAAAAGAAAGGGCTATCTACTACATTAGTCGAACCTTAGTAGGCTATGAGATGAACTATTCACCCATTGAGAAAGCATACCTAGTATTAGATTTTGCTTCACAAAAATTCAGACACTAAATGTTGTCACATCAAATCAAGCTTATTGCAAAGATCAATCAATTAAAATATCTATTATCCAAAGCAACCCTCACAGGACGAATGGCTAAATGGGTGATGATCCTAATAAAATTTGATATAGAGTATGTGGAGTGTAAGGAAATAAAAGAGAAAGTGATCACAAACCAACTAGGAGAAGCACCCATCTATGCTGAGAATCCCTTGATATCTGAGTTCCTTGATGAATCAGTATTCCTCGTCAATCTCATAGCTCAGTGGAAGATGTACTTTGATGGATCATTCACTCAACATGGATAAGGAGTAGGCATTATTTTTATCACCCCCCAAGGTGATTGCATCACAAAATCATATAGGCTATCATTCCCCTATACCAACAACATTGCTGAAAACAAATCCCTAATCATAGGTTTAAGGATAGCAGTTCAGTGGTAGATACAAGAAATGAAAGTCTATGGGGACTCACAACTGGTTATCAACCAATTCAATGACAACTATCAAACTAAGGATGGCAAGCTCACTCCTTACAAGAAGATGGTGGAGAATCTCAAAGACCTTTTTATAGACATAACTTTTGAGTAGATTCCTTGCATGAACAATAGAGCAACAAATGCCATGGAAACAATCAGATCACTACTAGACATACCAAACAACATCCTCAAATGTGAATTCTTGGTGGAACAACTTCTCGTACCAACTTTCGAAATACCTAAATTTGAATTTTTGTGTGTCATTGTTGGTCTTGGATCCCCATGGTACCATGACATATTTACTTACCTTAATAGAGGGAGATTCCCATAAGATATCACCTTGAACCTTAAAAAGACCTTTGTTAAAAAGACATCCCAATTTGTGATCTTAGGTGATACCCTTTGCCATCGAAGCATCAAAGGGGCATCACTATGATGTATTAACCAAGAGGAAGCCTTAACTGATTTAACATAAGTACATGATGGCATATGTGGGTCCCATTCTAGTGGTATGACATTAGTTAAGAAACTATTGAGGATAGGGTACTATTGGCCAACCATGGAAAAATAAGCTCATTAGTATTTGCAAAAGTGTATCTAGTGTCAACAACATGGAAATTTGATCCATGCTCCAGCTCAAGAATTACAACCTATGATTACACCATGGCCTTTTTCGTAGTGGGGACTTGACCTCATAGGAAAAATCACTCCAACCTCATCCAACAGTCACAAGTTTATCATAACTAGCACTGAGTAATTTACTAAGTGGGTTGAACCCATTCCTATGACCTACATAACAGGGAAGGAGATAACCAAATTTATCCTGAACTACCTAATTTTTCATTATGGTGTTCCATAAACCCTCATCTCAGATAATGGAACCCCTTGTAAAAATTAGGATGTGAAAGAGCTGTGCCAAAAATTTAATATCCAACATTGATTCTCTACCCCGTACTATCCTCAAGGTAATGGTCAAGCAGAAGCTACCGACAAAACTATCCTAAAATTCCTAAAGAAAATAGTAAATGAAGCTAGCTATGACTAGCATCTATAGCTAAATCCCGCTCTTCGGGCTTATCAAACCAGTATCTGCACGCCTGCAGGTGCAACCCATTTTTCCTTGGTCTATGGATCAGAAGCCATCTTGCCTATTGAGGTTGAGCTCCCATCATTGTGAGTATCATTGCAGACCCTGATAACCGAGGAAGAATATAGAATATCTCAGTTGAATGAGTTGGAATTCCTAGATGAATGTCGTCTTGATGCCCTTAATCACTTGCAAGTATATCAAAACTAACTGAAACAAAGCTATAACAAAAGAATCAAATTCCAGTCATTCCAGGTAGGAGATATAGTCTTAAAGTAGAATCAGAAGAACATTCCAAATCAAGACAACAAAGGAAAATTTGAGCCTAATAGGTTGGGTCCCTTTATCATCACAAAAAGTTATGGATTAGGAGCATATCAACTGTCAACACCTAAAGGTGAACCCTTGTAGGAGGCAACTAACAACTTGCATCTCAAAAACATTTATGCCTAATCTTAAAGGGTGTAAAATAAAAAAAATACTAAAAAATAAAAAAAATGATCAAAATCCAAAAAAAATAGAAAAAGGATTAAAAAAGTAAAGAAAAAAATCACCCTCTAGCGAAAACTACTTTGGTGGCACTTTGGGCAAGTACCTTGGTGAAAACTTGGCAAATAGGTACCTTGCATAAATAAAGCACCTCTATCTATTCTTTGGCTCTTTTGTCCTATCATTCTTTGCACCAACATTTATCCATCATCCACGTCCTTTTCATAGCTTGACACTGTGAGGTATCATGAATCCTTTAGTACTACTTGGAATATTCCAAAGGTCAATCTGTCTTGCCTTTATCAAACTAGTTTAACATGCCACACTGGGGGAATTTCATTATGGATCACAATCAGGTTCTTGTATATCTTGAGGTCATCATATTATTAGAAAACACCAAAAACATTTGCAAAATCCTATACAACTAAAATCCAAAAACATTGAAAAAATTGTAAAGGAAAAATCCAAAACATCCAGAAAACATTAAAAAACCCTAAAAAGGTCAAACATCAAAAATCCAAAAAATAGAGTCCTTTTGTCAAACTACAGGTCTTTGAGCTTGAACGTAGGCATGGCCGTCATTGATGTGCCCCTGAGACACCTAGGTCAGTCCTTTAGGAGTCCATCATAATAAACTAACATCTTTCATCTGTTCATATCCCATCTTGTAAATCGATCGAGTTAGTCGAACTACGTGGTCTCTGCATGTATAACGTAGGCAAGGCTTATCTTTGATTAGCCCTCGAGACCCCTAGGATAGGTCTTTAGGTTAGGTTCTTGGTTGTAAACTCTCTTGAAAATCCCAAAAACATCCAAATAACTCTAAAAAACTCTAAAAAATCCAAATAACTCTTGAAAACTCCAAAACATCCAAATAAGCTCTCGAAAACCCCTAAAACATTTGTAAAACCCTTGAAAATCCCTAAACATACATATATTTTAGAAAACACAAAAACATATGAAAAATTGAAAATCCAATAACAATAGAAATCTCAAAAGACCTAAAAAGCCTCAAATATCCTTAGAAAACCCTAAACAACCTTAGAAAATAAAAAACATAAACATTCACATAAAATTTCAAAAAGACCAAAAACAACCTCAAAACATTTTCAAAATACCAAAAACATTGAAATATTCCAAAAAATCCAAACCCATAAATCCCATCTCACTTTCACCGGCAATAAACTTTCACCCATAATAAATTGATCGTCACCTTCAACCTTTGGCGAAACCAATAGAAAGCAAGTATAGAAAGTTGTAAAGTGCGAACCTAAAAGTCAAAATCTAAAATCTAAATCATAGGTAAATACATCAGTGAAGTTTATAGCAATGAATCATCTTAGCATCATCATCCCAACATCAAACATCCCTCTAATCAACATGTCCTAGGATGTATCCTTCCTGTGATGGACATCAATATCAGACATCAATTTAGCTAAACTTAAAATAGGCAAGAGCTATAGATAAAACTGACTGTTTATCTTTGATCTTTTCTTATTATTTATCTTAATGAACCATTCTGAGGACCTCTCGATGATGTCTATCTAAAATTATTTAGAGAGAAAGGAATGGGGGATTGATCATTATCTTTTGCTTGTTGTGCTTGTCGATACTCTTGTAAAATAATCTTGGTGCATACTTGCTTAGTTGTGTGTAGGAAGGTCATTTAGGGTATGTTGTTGACTATTGCGTATGCTTTGGTCCAATATATTCTAAGCTTATAACTTACATTCCAATAAGGTTTTAGTATGTTAAGGTGTGAACAAGAACTATCCTATTTGTTTTTCAAGTCAAAGTCCATTACACTAGATACAACATTGTCCTGGTTATCAATACCTTGATGCATCGTGTCTATGTGTTATATCAAACAAAAAGGAATGAGGAAAAAATGCCAATCTCGAAGTGTGAGCAACTCATCCTGTATTTTGCATTGTCTTGTCACCATCCCTAATAAAGTCTTGATGGATCATGGACTTGTTGGATCTTTTGAAGCAGTCATCAAAATCAATGGTTATTCATCCTTTATTCTTCTATCTTCTTTCTACGCTAACCTAGTATCATGATAGTAAAAAAAACATCATCAATGCATCCATCCTGTATCCACAAACCATTAGCATACATGCATCTCATAATCATAGCATAATCATGTCATACATCTTGCATAATCATTTGAGTTGTGATGACTAATATATATTTTTTATTCAAAGCATCTTAAGTCATTGCATATAATAAGAATTTGCATCCATGCATCCACATGCATACATCTCATCATAAAAATGCATAGAAAATACGCAAAAGGAAATGCATCCACATCATTTGCATCCATAACATCTCCATATCATAATCATCACATATTGTATAGGCATAAATAAAAGGCATCCATACATAATATAAGCATTCAAATCATATCTATCATACACATAAAATAAGTGAACTCATCACATCATGAATCATCTGTATCCGCATTATATATATACCAAAAAATGAATGTCATGGTACAAAAATCTAGATCAGTGTATGTATATCTTGATGATAAATACAAATATCCATGAGGCTATCAAAAAGGATCCCATGAATGTATATCTGTGATAAAAAAAGGGGAAAAATAAAAAAAGAGTGTATACATAATTAGCTAGCCCTGATGGCTACTACCCTCTCTAGCCTGCCTCTCAGGCTGATCCTCTACTCATGGCCATGTGTCATTGTGCTATGAAAAATTCGGTTGTCTCAATGCTACTGGTACATCTTGGTGATAATGCTACTGGTAATATGCAGCCTTTGTAATTGCCTCTTGGTATAATCATGCTGAAATTTTCCGACCATGAGTGGATGCCATAATAGTCTCAATTTGCTGGCACCAAGCAACCTCCTAGTCTCTCATTGTGGTCACAACCTTACTAACTATAATGACTGATCTCTCTTAGTTGTGACCACAACCACCTATTGTCGAGCCTGGTCTCGCTCAACAGTAATAACCAAAACCTGATGGCAGGCATGATCCCGCTCACTAGTCAAAGTCTGCACCTGTTGCTGTAGCTGCTGTATCTGCACATCTTGAGCATCTGGTGGTGTTGGTGGTTTTGGGTGCGGTTGTACTTGAGGCTAATATATAATTAGTGGGAACCCCAAAACTTGACCATCATGGCCATCCTGGCCACCCTATCCTTTGCTTCTCCCTGCTCCTCTGCCTCTGGGTCTCCCTCTGGGAGGAACACCCGCTGGATCTGTCAATCGTCTAGGAGGGATGAACCAAGCATCATATACAAGCGTAGTATGAGCTACTACCTTTCCTTGATCATAAGCCCAAGGCTGGGCCACTAACTATTTGAATCTCTCTATTGCATTAGGAGCTGGGATAGTCGATCCCCATGTGGGAACCTCTCATGCCAACCTTGCAAAAATCGCCCTGTATGCATCATTAGGTCTATCTTTCACATCTCTGAACTGTTGAGCTACCCTATCTAGTAGATATCTCTCAATAATATGATGCTCTTGACCTTGCATGTATTAGGTCTACCTAGCAAAATATAGCTGCTAAATATCATCAAACCATGGCAACATCTGTAGCCATGGGCGCAAGCAAAAAACTGTCATGTCATCTATCACCCGTCTCTAATACGGGAGCCCAATTTGTCCAATGTACCTCAGGGTAATGGCACCTCTTTACCTCCAAATGATGGGATCATCTGGCTCCACATCTGCCATTTGAACAATAGGTCACAGCATGGCAATGTACTCCCATGCCCAAATATGCAACAGAGTCACCCCTACACCAATGGCTCTCCCATCACAATAGACAAAATCATGTAAATCATGATATAGGGAGGATATCATCATGGGCCCCCACACAAAAATTTTCCTCCTATACAACATCCGATGCAATGCCAAGCCCCATCTTGGGATGAATCCTCTGCTACATCTATTAGGAGCCACCAAACCTAAAATGATGGCTGTTTTGACAATCAATCTGAAAGTCGGCACATGACCTCTATATGACTCAAGATTGATCTATGATGTAACCAAAGTAATCTAATCCATCTCCATGACCTCAAGGTAGGCATCAAACACGACATTAGTATCATAAATCACATGGTCATCATGAATGGGAAAACAAAGTATTTGCCAAACATCCTCTAGAGTCACTGTCACCTCACCTGTCGGAAGGTGGAAGGATGAGGTATCACTGTGCCATCTCTCGCACAGGGTGATCATCATCGCTAGATGTGTCCAAATCACAGGGGCATATGCAATATACCAAAGGTTGATCTCTCCCAGGTGCTCTTGGTGTAACTATGAAAAATTGACTAATCTCTCCAAAATGGTGGGCCCGTGCTCCCCTGACATCAGCGGTGGGAAGACCTCTTGCACCCATGAAGCACACAATGTCATGAAATCGAGGAAGTTTGACTCAATTTGAAATCTACAGCTCAAAAATCACAAAAGCGTCATTGTTTTCAATAGCATCATTGTATTTAAATTTCAAATTGTGATGCTCAAAGCATTTAAAATTACAAATCAAAGAAAGCATCGCCAAATAAGTTGGCGTCATGATTTAGCCTTTGGAAAACCCTAACCCTAATTTCTAAATTGGCGAGTGTGTCACCAAAAAAGCATGCATCACCATTTAAAGTTAGAAACCCTAATTTTAAATCACAAATAGCGTTGCTATAGTTCATTTTGGCATTGCCAATTTCAATTTGGGCGTCGCTATATAGTGACACCACCAAAGATTAAATTTCAAAGTATCATAAATGCATCAAAAAGTCAAATTTGAAATCAAGTTTGGAGTTACATACCAGTTGTCCTATGCAGGGAAGCTACTAGAACTCTCAAACTTGATCAAAGATGTTCCTGGGAAGCTCTCGACGTGCCATTTTGTCAGAGGGTCAGAGCTCAAAATAGCAAAAATCTCTTGAGTGTGAATTCACAAATGAATTGAAAATGACCCTTCTTGGCATATTTAAGCTAGAAAATTAGGGTTTTTTTCCCTAATTTAACCTGCAAGATAGGGTTTATCATCATTTTCACCAAATTTTCCAAACTGAACTTAATTTTACATCATTTTTTGCATTTTTGGCATAATTCTTGCTTCCCGGACCCTCGGGGCAACTTTTAACCTTTATTGAGAAATCAACCCAAAATTCAAATTTTTTGCCTGATTCTCGAGGGGGTAGGGAATTAGCTTTATCCTTCCACTGGGGTATCAAAAAAATCATAATTTTTTTATTTTTTGATTTAAGTAGCAGTTTTAATCCAAAGAGCATTATTCTTTGAACCGAAGCAGCAGGTACCTCGCTTCAAAGAGGGGGAAAATGTAGACACTAAAAAATGTCCTAAGCAATATCATGCACTCAAAATAGATTTACTAACACCATTTCTTCTCAACCCAACATCTTTTCACTTAATTAGTTAAATTAGCCTAGCTATTTAATTAATTGCATCATTTTCATCCATTGGCCTAATTAATTTAATCAGGTTAATTCATCCCCCTTCATGCTAACATTTCATCTCATTAAATTAAATACATCAAAATATTTAATTTAGTCTCTTATGTCATCTTATCTAATTAAATAACCCTAAGTTATTTAATTAAATATCATTTCATCTCTCTCCCCCATTTATTAAATTATTTAATTTAATAAATATCACTTTAATTCTTCAATTCCCCTAATTGCATGATTAAACCTTATTTAATTAGCAATTAAATTAATCTTTCCTCTAAGAATAGGGAATATTCCCATAGAATATTCCTTATCCCCTTTTTTGCACAATTGAAACTTTGTTTTAATTTGCATATTACCTTTTTTCCTCACCCATAAGAATATTCTTATTCCTTCATCATTTGAAAAAGGGATATTTTCACTTAACTTCATGTGCAAGTTAACTTGTGACCTTTTGAACAAGTCACCTTTGACCTATGTGTATAGGTCAAGAGTGTGTTTGTTTAAAGAAATTGTGAACCCTTGATTAAATCCCATCATGCATTCTCATTCATTTATGAAAATCCATGATCCATGCCTCATATCCTCCATCCCTGATCGTTGATCAATATTTTTGATCTCAACCCTCCATTCCTCATTTGCTCTCCTATAAATAGGTCACTATTTGGAGACAAATGGATCCATCTCTCAATTTCAAACTTATGCTGTTGAATCTCATATGCACTCACACTCATATTTATTCACTTTTAGCTTATCTTAGTTATTTTTAATTGCATAATATCTTAGAAAATCCATTAATGGATTCCATGCATCCATCTTAGTTTGTATATGAATTAGGGTTTCCATCTTTTAGCATAGATTTAGCTTAGATTATCTTAGCAATAACATAATTAGATCATTTTTAGCATAAAATAGGTTTTCATACATCAATCACAATGGTTTCATTGATTATTCCATAGAATCAACTAAAACAGGCTCATTGATCACAGGATTGGGAAATGGTCGTTGTTCCACATCAACACGACACCAATTCCACAATGGGATAAGTTTCAAATGGATTAGAGTAGATGTTTTAAAAGCTTTCATAACTTAGTATGTTAGGTTTTGATAAATGTTTAGTTTCAATTTAATTTGAATGATCTTGTTGAGATTCAAGTATTAGTGGCTATGTTATGCTTCAATTCTTCATAGATCAAGTGTAATTTCGCCAATAATGATATCCTCATCTCACAACTAGAAACACAAGAAAACTATAATAAAACATCAACACTTGGATCACCAACCAACCAATCAGGATCTTGATGTGGGATAATAGGTCCCTCATGAGCAAGAAGTATGGAAGGTGTAGGACAACTTCCCTTGACACAGTCATGAAGGGTAATGCCTATTGTAGTTGTTGTTTGTACCCGGGTGACTCATAGGAAAGATGAAGGTCTCTCCTCAGGGGAACTTGCGGCCTCCTCTAGCTCATCAAGATCTTCAATCATAGGTTGTGGATCCTCTCCATCCTCGTCTAATTTCTTTTCCCTATCCTCATCATATGTGTTTCCATCCATGGCTCCATCCTCTCTCTCATCTCCATGACCTAGAAGAGACCCAGTGTCGCATGTGGGGTGATTGACAGGGAAGACATGCGTAGGTTGTGATCTCATCCACTAGTAATCATAGGCTATCTTGGCACCTGCATCATCTACATATAATTTTGTTACATAACCTTGTCCTCGTCATCTAAATCTCTAAAAAATACATCATTAATCATGGGACACCAGATGTCTTCTAGCCTAGATCCACTCTATGCTACTCTTAGATATGTAGGTCATGGCCTAGGAGGTACTTGAACCTGTCCAAACTATTGTATAACTCAATCATAATAAAAGGGAATCACCATGTAGTGATGTATTCCAAGAAAAAATATATCCTATTGCATCTTGACAAGATATCATGTGAGATTTAGCCATTGGGGTATGGTGCGGTAAGGTATCCATACTATCTCCTCCTCTAGATGATCAAACTAGACCCTCCAATACAACATATCCCTACACTTCCAAACTCATGGGTAACCCATGGTCACTATTGTAGGATAACCTGTAGGCCTAGTACATGTGATATTCTCAAAGGCCCAAACTTGTAGTAGTGTGCAATGTACTATGTTGTGTAACTCTTGATAAACAAATTGCCCAAGATCATAATAAAGATGAGCTAACATACTAAAACCATAGGTATAAATGGTCCAATGTCACTCCATCTAATGAATGGTGTGAATGAGTCCCCCATTGGTACAAGTGCTAAAGAAAGCATAGCAACCATAATCCTTTGTAACAATGGCGAGCGAGCGTATGGGAGCCACTGTAACTCGACACAAGATTTGATATCCTTTGGTGGAATAAGGAGACCCAAACAATAATAAATATCTCATCTCATCTACCTGTGTTTGTGATCCTCCTCAAGATGGACGGTCTCACCTTGACAGGTAATCTCAAAATATGATGCACATCCTCTAGGGTCACCACCATCTCTCTTGTAGGTATATGGAATGTGCATGTGTCTCCATTCCATCTCTCCACAAATACCATCAGCATAGCATCATGATACCTCATGGGTAGCATGAGGTATATCTAGAATAAACTTGTCTCACATAAGGTGTTAACCTCCTTCTTGATAAGCTGAGTAACTTGCTCTCAGATAAGGGTGAATAGTCTGCATCATAAACATTGTTGAGTGCATGGTGAAACTTGAAAGAGACAAAATAAATTATTAGTAACATGAAATTAAAAATATTAACCAATAAATTAAAAGAAAAATAGAGTTTCCCTAGTACACTTGGTCCAAAATTGGACACCTGGGCCATTTTGGATGGGGGGTCAAGGGCACTTTGGCCATTTTGAGACACATGCACCAAAATGGGACAAGTGTGTCAGTTTTGGACAGGGTCCTAGAACCTTTTAAAAATGCACAAAAGAATGCTATAAACTCAAAAAAGTAATTACAAAGCAAGTTACAACAAACTTACCATGTGTCAAAGCTCACTACGTGCCACCTCCTCTCACAGGAAATCCAATCTAGGGGGATAGTATGGTTGTTGGCTTGGCATTGTCAGTCCTCAACAACAAGGTAATTTACAAATTGTAAATATCAAATGATGGCTAAAAAAATAAAATTTCACTAACATATAGTAAAGAATTTTAATAGAACATTTCATTCAAAGCATCATAATGGGGGATAAAGAACTCCGTTTTTTATGTCATCTATTGCATTGGATTTGTGGTTTCATCTCTAATCTTATCTACTATTTATCGATATGTGGTGTTGTGACCTCATACCCTATTGTAAGCATTCAAATCACAAAGTAAAACAATTTTATGAGGCTAGATTGCTACCTTGATTCGACCTCCATAAAGCAAGCAAAACCAGGGGGCATACATCTACCCTCAAATTTAATTCTCTATAGAAGTTTGACGTGTTCTTTAAGATTATTTTGAACAAATAATGAATTGGTTCTATAGGATGTGGTTCCTAATATTGTGCTTTTGTAGATGACTACATTGGGGGCTTCATTCTCCCCGTTCACAAATGAATTGCAATATCCATATGAGCATCCTTTTATGAATTAGAATTTACTTTCAGTACTTTAGCTTGCATATTCACATAGTGTCATATGGCCGCTAAAGTGGGGGCTAAATGTAGTGTAGAAAATTGTACTCCCTTCTAGGTGATAGTACAATTTCACACTTAGTTTGGACCTATTTTAGTGACCTCACATTTATACAATTTTACCCTTCCTAAATAGGCCCCTAAGCCCCTTTATTATGCATCCAAAGGCTTATTTTTATCATTTTCCAACATTAAACATTGAATAAGTGTATTTAATTAATTAATGACCCCAAAACACATTGGTCCTAGACTTTTAGGCCAGGACCCATCCACCCTTGGGAAAGTGGGTCCTCTTTAAGTACCAAAACCAAAATTTAAATATGTATTTGGTGGTATTTTAAAGTCCCAAATTTTGACTGTCGGGATCTAATATTTGGGAAATTAGAGAAGAATTGTATAAAGCCTAGTTCTTTCACCATTTCAAACTAGATTTGGACAAGTAGGAAAGATAACTTTTAAAGAGGAAGGATAGAACATTTAAGCAAGCAAATTTGAAGTCTTGGAGCAACATTAAATGTCAAATATTTGATCAAGCATTTTTCATGATTGAAGGTTGATGTCTATGGTTGATCATGATGGGTTCTAGGTTTGGGAGATGCATTTGGTCATTTTCCTTAACCTAATGACTTGTTTCCTAGTGTTATCATATTCAAGATTCATTCTAATAGCAACCTACAATAAGGTATTATCAGACTTCATATTTATTAAGGTGTTTTGACTTCTCCCTAATTGGATCTTTGTCATTTATCATTGTCATATAGGAATCATGCTCTAATGCACTTGCGTAGTGTTTCTTTGGATATTAAATCATAACAACCTTAGATGCATTTAAGGTTAGGGATTCCATACATTGTCATTTATTAGATCTATATCATTCATCAAGGTTTCATTACCAAACTTGGGGTTTGATCAAGGAAAACCCCCATACACACAAAACAAAAAATTCTTTTGCAGATTTGCTACAGGTCCACATCTATAGGTCAAGATTTGTAGGTATAGAAGCAAAGTAAAAATTGAGGGTTATGGATTCAGATTTTGAAGTTTTAGAAAGGGGCACTAGGGCCCATTCACCCTTGGGTGAATGAATCTTGCTACAAATCTCAAAACCCAATTTTTAGGCTAGGTGCACACCATTCTACCCTTCTCAGATCTGCTTGCAAATTGTTAATTTTGTTTATATTACCATAATATTCTTAATTTCAAGTGTTAGGTCATACAATTTAATTTGTTAATGCATTTTAATTCATCTCCCAAAAGTGTCAACTAGTCATTTTTGTCATAAGAAAATAGCAAATCTCCACATAGGGTTGACTCACCTTAAGGTTGAAAGTTAACCCTACCCTTTGGAGATCTCTTTTTCTAATAAAATTAGGGAAAGTATGAGTGTCTTTAAACCTTTACATCATTCCATCATTGAGGCCCTATTTCACACCCTCTCATTCCATTTTCTTGACGTTTCACTCCAAAATAATACTTTTAGATTTTCATTTACTTCATCATCTAATACATTTTTTCCATATTTCTAGTTACATTAACAATACCTTTTCCTCTTCATGGAGAAATCTTAGATTTGGTTAAAACACCCTTCAAGTTAGTGCTTTATCTATAACACTTCTTAAAACTACCTAATAGTTGATGCTTTATTTGTAATCTTCTTGTAGCCAAACTCAAGTTTGGAAATATGTTTACAACCAATTCCAACCTCAAGAATATTCTTCTCGAAACTCTCCTATCAGAAGACTCATGGTGTCTACCTTTTCTTGATATTCCTTAATTTAATAACCTCATATCATAATTCATGAAAACTATGTTGGGTCAACCAAAACCCAAATTTATAAACGTTATTTCTTAACCAACTCTAATACCACATAATGTAGTCATGGATAAAGGATGTAATGAATTAATTTCCAACCATGGAGGGAAATAAAGTAACATACAATGAAACCGAATGCAAACAACAAAACAATACTATAATGTTTATTGATTCTAGTCATAAATGAATTATAAACTATCACAATGAGATTCCAACATTGTAATCCCTATCCATGTAATTATAAATACACATTAAAGAATTCAAAAGATATTTCAATTCAATGCAAATTTTAAGCTCCAAAATAGATTTGTCTTCCTTCTATCTCCATGTTTCTCTCCAATGATCATGATCAATGTTTATATAATATAAATTCTAGCCCGAGGAATGGTCTTAGTTTGATAAAATGAAATGCATAATCAAGCAAAGATGTAAAAAATATTTTAGAATGAATACACTGATGATGGATCTCCACATGGTTCATACCATAATTTTTCTTAGGTCTAATATATCTTGTAATGTTTTCTTTTATTTCCACACACTTTAGAAATTTTCCATAACCTATGAACAATGATATTGGATGACTTCCTATTATACTCAATAATGAGTTTGAAGGTGAATTATTATTTTTCCATGACTATAAACTCATGGGAGTTGAATGTAATATTTTAGGATCTGCGCATAAAATGTATTCATAACAAATAGTGTAGGGACATACAATAGAATATGTGGTAATTGGTTATGACTAGAATCAAAATTTCAACTTGCAAGAAATTAAATAAAGTAAAATAATTTTTTTTTTAGTGATGTGAGATTACTCTTTCCCCTTGGGATGCTTTTGCATCACATTTTCACATTCAAACAACATATTATTGATTTTGTTTTTCATGATTTGTAACTTCTTGTCATGCTTATTCTAAAAAAGCTTCTACAGTTGAGCACATAATAGACATACATATATCTCCATTCATATTTATTCTTAACCTTGTTTCTACTCACAAAGTTGTCCTCTAATTCTCAAATAAAAATAAAAATGAAAGAAATCAAAGTATTAGGTTCAATTTTAACAAAAATGGAAAGCATAAACCCTAGGGTTATAAAAAAGGTCAAATTCACCAAATATAAGGGAGGAGTTAAATCCTAATTAATATAACTCTTGTATGATATTATTGAATATTAATCTAGGTCTAAAATATATTTTAGTAAATATAAACCATTCCTAAATCAATATCGATTGTTGAGTTATTCACATGACATATAAAAGAATAAATCAACAAGTTAATGGAAGAGCAATGGCAAATCTAATTCATTATGATAATCACACCGATGTGCTAATAGATGTTGATTATAGAATTGAATTTAAGGATGTTAATGTGTATAGCTAGTTATGGTGAACTAATCTAGCCATTCTTAGTATATGGTCATGATAGGTTATGTGATTTTGACCAGATTTTGTTATTTCATCATTTTTTACGATTTGTGTCATGTACCTACAATGATAAATTTTCTCATCTTCAATTGTTAGTTGATTTAGAACATTATGGTGTTGAGGAACATATTTGGGGTCTTTCTATGCAAGGTTTGAAGTTTGATACTTGTGTCTTAGACAAGTCCCATGCTTTGGTGTTTCAAAGTAATAAAAAATTGAATTGTGCATAAAATATCCATTTAAACACAAATGCAAATTATGATGAGTACCCTGTCCTTTTCTATGTGTGAATCTAATTTATTTATGCTTCACTTATGATGATGTATTTATATATTGACATGATGATAATAAATTAAGACATATCTTTAAATATGAGAACCTAGAATTCTATTTGATTAATTTAACATATAAGTCAATAAATAAAAATAATAATTTTAAAGTAGATCATCTTAAAATTGATGAGAAATAAATTTAAATTTGAAAGATAAAACGAAACCAATAAAATAAATAAATAACATATAAAACATACATAAATAAATGATTTAGAAATCCTATCAATTTTTTTACAAATAAATAACTTGAATTACAAACTAAGGAAAACTTTTAACATATCCCAAAACAAAATTATACTCATGGGTCTTTGAATCAAGTCTCTTGTGATGTAAGAACATCATAAATCATTTTCTTTAAAGGACATGTGATGCCCATATTTCTTTTTATGGTTGTCCACACCCCACATGAAAATTTTGTTTGGTGTTTATGGTTATCAAATCTTCCAAATGAAAAAAGTGTTGATTGTGAGTGTTGAGGAATCTGATTACAAAATTGGTGTAGCGTGCAAATATCAGTCCTTTTTTGAAAGAAATTTTAATAATATTAATAGTAAAATTTTAAATTTATATGAGATTCTTGTCATCATATAATGGGAGTAAATTAAATTGAAAATATTGTTTGTATATTAGATTGAACATAATCTGATAAGAAAACAACAATATATTATAACAATATTATTAATCCAGAATATTTAATTAATTGATATTCAATTATAATAAAATAAGTATTAATGAAGGTTGTAAAGAATTAAGATATAGTTGAAGAGTAATTAAGTGTTAGTTTATTAAATTTTTTTATAAAAGTGATAGCGATAATATGTATAGCAAGGTATTTATAATAATTATATAGGGCATACGATCACGAATAATTCACGATGGAAATTCACTGTGTCACGAAAAATTCTCCGACTTCTATCGGTTAATTTTACTTGGCGGTGAATTTTCCGTTGGTGAATTGCTGGCGGTGAATTTTCTATTGGTGAATTACTTGTGGTGAATTTTCTAACCTGCTGGGGTGAATTTTCCTAGAGCCATTATATAGACTTTTTGATGTAATCTACATAATTTATTTTTATAAATTATTGATTCATTTGAAATTGGTTGGTTTACAATTTAGTTTGTTTAAGTTAGTAGGTTATTTTTATAATTTTGTTTGTCTTCAACATAATTTATAATTGAGAAGACAATAAAGTAATCATGAAGAATCTCTAAAAATAAGTATTATTTTTTATCAAAAATATAATTGAATAATAAATGTTTCATAGTATCTAGATGATAGAAGCACATTTAATTGGTTGAACAAACATGAATTTTAATCATAGAAACAATTAATTTGTCATGTAATATTTTCCATATTTAATAATTTACATTAGTTTTATATTTCATGATTTGTGCACTCTAGTTGATGTTTATTTATGATTAAATTTGCACTTGTATTGAATGTTTTCCATCGTGGTGCTGGCGGTGAATTTTCCTAGAGCCATTATATAGACTTTACGATGTAATCTACATAATTTATTTTTATAAATTATTGATTCATTTGAAATTGGTTGGTTTACAATTTAGTTTGTTTAAGTTAGTAGGCAATCTTTTTGTTTGTCTTCAACATAATTTATAATTGAGAAGACAATAAAGCAATCATGAAGAATCTCTAAAAATAAGTATTATTTTTCATCAAAAATATAATTGAATAATAAATGTTTCATAGTATCTAGATGATAGAAGTACATTTAATTGGTTGAACAAACATGAATTTTAATCATAGAAACAATTAATTTGTCATGTAATATTTTACATATTTAAAAATTTACATTAGTTTTATATTTCATGATTTGTGCACTCTAGTTGATGTTTATTTATGATTAAATTTTCACTTGTATTGAATGTTTTTCATCGTGGTGTTGGTGGTTAATTTTCCTAGAGCCATTATATAGACGTTATGATGTAATCTACATAATTTATTTTTATAAATTATTGATTCATTTAAAATTGGTTGGTTTACAATTTAGTTTGTTTAAGTTAGTAGGTAATCTTTTTGTTTGTCTTCAACATAATTTATAATTGAGAAGACAATAAAGCAATCATGAAGAATCTCTAAAAATAAGTATTTTTTTTCATCAAAAATATAATTGAATAATAAATGTTTCATAGTATCTAGATGATAGAAGTACATTTAATTGGTTGAAAAAACATGAATTTTAATCATAGAAACAATTAATTTGTCATGTAATATTTTCCATATTTAAAAATTTACATTAGTTTTATATTTCATGATTTGTGCACTCTAGTTGATGTTTATTTATGATTTAATTTGCACTTGTATTGAAAGTTTTTGATATAAAATATAGGCCTCCAATACCACAAGGATGGTGGAGATACTAGACCTCATGATCTCTTTCCTACAACAAGATGCTTTAGCCAATCAAACTAGACTCAACACCCCTTATTATTTTTAAAATAATTAGTAATGAATTTGATAAATTATTTGTCTTTATTCTACTGTAAAAATTTATATTTAATGTGATTATTTAATAATTTATCTTTAAAAAATATAATTGATGTGATATAAATATATATTTAAAATTATTTCAATAATTATTATCTTAGTAACAATAATAATAGGTAATTTGTTTTATATAATTCTAATAAAAAAATTCTTATAGTTAATAATTGATTTTAAATTAGTGTAGGTTAAAAAATAATAGTTGGGGTGACAAACCAAAATAAATATAGAAAATAGCTTAGAAAAGTAAGTGTGAAGGAGATAAGTACCTATCTCATTATATGTTACTTTCACGAAATTTTAAAATATGTTGTCTTTGGTATCTCTCATCTATTAAATTCAATAAATACTTTTGTTTATTTGATTTAACTCATTCTAATCCCATCCCCTCTAAGGTTGACCGGCGTAAATAATTATTCCTAGTTATTTACCTATCCTAATGTTATTCTTCTAAAGGATTAAATAAATAGATTTTATTTATTTATTTACTTAATCTCTCATCCTCCATTCCTTAAACCTAATCCTAATACAATCTTAATCCCCCATCAGCCATGTGCACACACTTAATCCTTGATTAAATGTGTCACATCCTCCATAATTTCCCACTTGCATCAAATCAGAAGCTTAATCCTAATCACCTACCTAATCCCCCCTCTAATAATTTTCACATCCACTAACCTATGATGAAATTAGGCTAGACCAGTAGTTGATTTTCAAATTGATGGATATTTCATGTTATTGGTGATGATGTTTGATGATACTATGACTCTTGCACAATGGGTTCATGTTTTTATTATATTGGATATTATTTCAAGAGTATTACATATGGGTGATACTTTTGTTTCCCTAGACATGATTTATGTTCTTATGCTTATATGGATTTTCTTGGTTGTTAGTGGATGCAGATTAGGTAATGGAACTTAGTTAATCAATACTAGTTACAGTTATCTTATATTTATTAGATAATTTATTGATTTAATGAGTTAATGGTGGATTATAAAATGAATATAATTTCTACGCAATTCGTTGATTAATTATTAAAAATAATAATTGAATTAAAAAGTTAATGGTCAATATGTGTTAGGAATAATACAAATGCTTTGACTATCATTATCTCTTATAGAATACTGACACTTTTGGTTGAGTGAGTAGGTAGATGTCCAATGGATGTCAAGGGTCACATACCCAATCTTCTAATATAATCTTCTCCGTGATTACAAATCTTAATTCAAATGAAGGAATTATGATCTCTTGTTTAAGTATTGTGAAAATTTTGATTATGTGTGTGTGGTTTAATGTGTTTTGTGATATTATTTAAATGTGAGAAAATGTTTTTTAGTGTTTGTAAATTTTTATGATACTTTATTTTGGAAGTTTATATGGTTTTATTATAAAATTAAAGTTTCATAAGATAAAATTGACCTTAGGTGCTAGGTATAGGGGTAAGGGGTTGGTTAGACCTTAAAAATACTTTTTATTATGTCTAAGGACCTTTAATTTACCCTCTTTCAAAAGTGACAAAAATGGGAGTGGGTTGAGGTGGTTATGTGAGGATGATTATCCTTTCTTTATTGTAATGTCCATAATCTATTGAGTAAAAAAAAATATTACACAACACTTTTTTTTTGTTGGTGAGAGTGTCATGCCCTAGTTTTGACTGGAGGACAAAAATAACAACATTTTTTTCTTTTAACACAAAAGGTATTTTTATGAATATTATATTTATCATAATAATATTGGTACAAATATTATTCATTAATATCAATGTCAATTTATTTTTATAATTAATTAACTTTAATCTAAACATTGACAATATTAAAATAAATATATGTTTGTATAGATTTGAATATGAAAATAATTATAATATAAATTAAATATAATTGTATATATAATCCCTATCCTCCTTTAAAAAAAAAAAAAAACTAATAAGATAAAATACTTTTAGATATTTTAAGTCCCCACTTCATTTCCTTATTTATTTATTTGATGACTTTTCTTCAACATAAATTTAACATAGAATCTCCCACTCTCTTTTTTTTTTTCTCCTCTTCATATATATATAGAGTGAAGAGTTTTAAAACTTATAAAGTTTCTTTGTAAGGAGGCATGCTAATTCCAAGTACCCAAGACTTTTGTTTTTTTTTTTAAATAGTAGACTTTAATTTATTGCTGAATTGCTACTTTCTCTATCCATACTCACCTTACTAGTATTTAAGTGATAAAGTATAATGTTGAATTGGAGACTTAGTTTATTGGTTAGGTACCAAACTAATGTTTAAAAGGCTTGCCCACTTGAGCTTAAGATTTCTCTGATAAAAGATACTTTTAGACTCACATTTCAAGGAATTGCTAAGTCAATAAATAATTTTAAAAAAATAGACAGAAACTATAAAGCTTCTTTTATTTTATGTTTAATATATGTTGCTCAGAAGTTAATTAACTATATGTCATTTATTAATGTTATTATTTCTGTTGAATTCTTCATATATGTCATTTATTAATGCTGTTCATTATTTCTGTTCATTATATTATATTTTTGCTGCAGATGACCATATGGGGATTTAAACAAATGATATAATTATATCATTTGATGCATGCTGTGCATACATTTTCCCTTCCATAAATTATGAAGGGAATATAGGATTGAAGTCAAGTAATATATATTTTTATTTTTACATGCCAAAGAACAAATACTTGGGAATTTTTGATAGCATTGGTCTTGACATCATTTAGAAGAATTCATTATTATAGTTAATCCGAATGACTAAATTAGTTGGACCCCTCTCAAAAGAGATGGAATTAGAACGTTTAAGGGTGAAAGTTGTTCCCGTCTTAATGTCATAATCAAATCACATGCTTTATTTTGGTTGATGGTGTTTTTTTTTTTTAACTCTAATTCCTGTACTTACTAATGGATTTCATTAACTAAAATGCACAGTAATTAAAAAAAAACTTCTCCAACACTTGTTTTACACTAACCTTTCTCCAGGAATACATGGCATCAAGGATTTAATTTGAGCTTGCCCTAATTCTACATCTAGCCTAACAAACCCCGCCAATAAAAAAATTAAATGTTTCAAGAACAACTATTCTTATTTACTTTACCCCATTATCAGACATGCTGAGAAAATAATATAAGATGAAAATAAATGATTTTGTCTTTTAATAACGCACAGTGCTGATTTTAACCAACTTTTATGGCTCGTTAGAACAAGGTTTTTTTTTATTATTATTATTGATATACCTTACACATTAGTTGACTAGCGATGTTTATAATAAAAACATAAGATTTTAATATGAAAGCTCCTGAGTCTTAAAATGCTCAAAAAAATAAATTAAAAAAATCACATATTTTACTATGGTAGTTGGTACCCTTTTAGCATCTCTAACCTCACGCCCATAAACATTTATGTAAATAAATTATTCATTGCACATTGGAAGATTTCAACAGCTTTACTTACCTCTTTTCTCAGCCCATACGTGTCACCTACTAGCCCATACGTGGCACTTTAATTTCCTCTTATATCTACCCTAGTTTCTACGCCTGCCTTTTCATCTCTCAACCCTAAAGTTTTCCTCCTATTCTTTACTTGACATAGCAGGCAGACAGGCAGGTCATGGCAGCGACATCTCTCAGTAGGAGGGCATGAAGATAAAATTATTTTAGAATAATCAAAAAGGAGTATGGGATGCCTCAATGCTAAAGGGGTGGTGGTTTAGTTTAGGTACTGCAGGTTTGATGAATCATTTTTTTGGCAGCCCTGCCATACCTTCCCTACATTGACTGTGCAAGGAGAGGCATACCACTAGGGTGTCCTCAAGGACTGTCAGCTTTATGGAGAGGTGCTACTCCCTACTGAGGCCTCTTGCCAGGCAAATCACAGTTCATTCATTATGCCTCTACTTATTAAATTTATTCCCTTGGTCTCTTGGATGCACTGAGGGGACGTAGGATATAGTTTCTCCTTTATGCAAGTCCTAGCTCTGTTAATGCCTTTAATTCATTGCTTTAATTCCTTTCATTTTTAATTTAGATCTTTTCTTTCTTTTCTTTTTTTTTTTATTAATTCTAGATATGTGGGAGTGATCCACTTTCCTAAGGTGTGAATTGCAAAGGCCAACACCATGAAATACCGCAACCTCCTCTAGGCCCCAGTGGGGTTTTTTACATTTTATTTTATTTTACCCTGGATCTTGTTTACATAATTATGAAATGCACTAAATTTGCCTCTGTTTGAATCTGCAATCTTTTTTTTATTTAAATGGGTGTTTAATCATACTTTTCTTGCAGGAGCAAAAAGGAGATAAAGTAAAACAGAGCAACTGCACTGTAGTTGAATACCTACTTAACCCTTTTACATAAGATTTATCAATGCTCTCACTCACCCAGAAAACTAATAGTCTTACTTGCATAATCAAATAATAAATTCAGCATGAACACCTGAGGAGGTAAGGAGAGGAACACAGAGGAGGATACATTTATTCCCATTGTCTTTCTGTTCTTAGGGGAACATCTAAGTATTTTCAAATTTACAGTCTTATTGTAGTTTCCTTTCCTTGAAGGTCACCAATATGATGTATAGACTCAACTTCATGGAATCCCGTGCGATAGAACATATGCATTGCCATACACTGCTCATCTTACATATTACAATTTTATTGTAGCTTTCTACAGTACATGCATGATAACTATTTATTGGACTAATGCATAGCATTGTTTCAGCTGAGCAGATGTTGAAGAAATTCCAGCTATAGTTAACAACCTGCAACTCGAACCAGCCAAGCCAATGGGAGGGAAAAGCTCTCCACCCTTCCATATTGGCATCATCAAGCCACAGGGGCTCTAGCCAACCCCCGAGCCAAGAGGAATCACCAAGGACCCTTACATCAGATTTTTGGAACTAGAGATACGATGAAAGCAGTCAGATTTATGCAACTAGAGATACGAAGAAAGCAGTCCAATAGGTTTCTAAACCCTTGTGGATTCAAGCATAAAATGCACAACAACACAAGAAAAAGATTACTATCCCCATAGGAAGGCCCTAATTCCTTACAAGCCTCATTCCAGCATCATACTCTAAAGCTCATTACTCCTTAGCACTTGCCTTTGCAGCAATAAGAACTTACAACACATATAGAATTCTTGCAGAAATTTGCAATCACAATAACAACAGTTTAAGCATAAGATTCCTACCTCTTATTTAGCATTCTATCCATCTTCCTCCTCTTGCGCCCGTGAAACTTTCCTCTAGCCATCCCCCCCTTAAAATAAAAAATGAATGGCTGTTTTATCCTTCCCCCTTAAAGCCCTAACCCTAAACACTCGAGTGGGAGTTTCAAAATTCACCCGATTCCCCTTTTTATACCATTTACTACCCTTTAAACATGACCTACTGAGTTCCCTACGGGTTACACTTTTTGCACACATGAATAAACATTTGAAAACACTTTTATTTTTCCTAAATTTAAAACAATTAACAGTCCGCACAAGACAACAACACTTCATAATCACATAAATAACATATAAATTTCACACTGTGAAGGGGGGAGTAATCAGGGTCCTGGTGATCCTCTCGCCTTCCATTGACTGTTAAATAATCCTGCACACTTTTTCCATTGTCAATATTCCAAAATGAAATAATTTAAATGACATTTTTTAAATCAAACTATTACTTGAATATGAATCAAATTTGCTTACCTTGATCATGCTTATTGTATGTTGCTCAGATGATTATAATCCAAAATCTCCAATGTTGAAGCACAACTTCTTGCCACTACATGTTAGCACTTTATGATGCTAATTGTATCCATAATAGATTAAATTTAGTATGCTTAAGTAACTTAGTCATCGATAGTCAAAACTTTATCTGAATGCCCAAAAAAACATTCCTCCACTATAATTCCACTTTTACTTCTAAAAATGGCCACTAAGATGGAGTTATTTCATTAACAAATTAAATGATAATTCACATGATCATTCTTTGACCAACTACAACATAACTATATATATATTCTCTAGTTAACTCACTTCTATAGATATTATTTAAATTTGCAAATATAAATCATTTAAATTCACAACTAGTTGGTCTATCTAGGAAAAATATTAGCTCTAGGGAGAACATAATATATTAAAAATAACATTTCAAATAACTACTTTAATGATCTCAAGAATTTGCACTGCAATAGCATAATGAATGTTTATGGAAAGGTTGACCACTTGTCAATATTGAAGAATCACAACTAATTCAATTTTAGTAAATCATAACTTGTAGCATACCTTTCTTTCCATTCTAATCACCAAGTAACCGATCATATAGGCAAATAGTACTTATCTTAGATTAATATTTCTCCATGATACATACAACCCTTGTTAATTGAACTATCTTACATATGACACTAACATGATGTGCATCCAAAATCATGAAATGGGATCTAAAGTCTATTGATACAAATTATAAATCTTATAGTCACTTTGCATGATAAGTTCTCAAGAACTAAATTAATGGTACCCAACAATCTTATAAACATCCAATGATATTAGCCACATATTATCACCTTAATTATAAATCAAAACCATGTATATTGCATGTTCAACATTAATTCTAGGTTGTATAACATATTCCTTTGATTCAAGTAATGATCGCTAAAAGGGAAATCTTACCAATGGTACCCTTAGAGTAATTACGACTACTATACAAGGCAGGGTCTTACATTTATTTTGGGAAAAGAGGGGGCTTAAATGGATTTTTTTCTTTTGAGACTTTCTTTGAAGATCTTGGATTTCAGAGAGAAATTTTGGAAAGAGAAGAATAAGAAAGGATTGAAAGGAGAAGGATAGAGGATTCTTCATCAATTTCAACCTTTTTCTTTTGGAAAGAATTTCAAGGTGGTGTCTATTCCCTCTTGATAATTTTTGCGATAATGTGCTTATAGATGTTACAATGATTTTGTAGTTTGTGTATATTCTTGAGAAATGAAAATGTGTGAATCTTTTATGGAATAATGATGGGTTTTGGAGTGTGTAAAATTATTGATGGATTGCTATGTGTTGTAATTGTTTTGGTGTATGGAGTAGACCTTCTCTTGAGAAAGTTTTTTCCTCCTTGTGTTGGGGGTTTGAGTGGGTGTGGCTCCCATATAGGGGTTTTCTATTTTGGGGTATGAGTACCCTCATTTATTTATTCGTGGATAAGAGTATCCATTATGTGATTATGTTGGAGGAATAAGGTATTTTGGTGAATGAAGGGTTGTATTGAAATGTGAATGAAAATGGAAAAATTTATGAATATCAAATGTGAAATTCATGTGAGATATCTTTTCCCCTCTTTGTGGTTGATTCCCCACTCTCTGTATTAAGGATTATAAGAGGGAATCCTTTGTGTTGTAAGGGTTATATGGGAATTGTGTGATGTGATAAAAATATGTAAATGTGTTATACAAATGCATTGTTTTATTGTTGAGAAATTAAATGTTTAATGTGATTTATCATATATTTTTGATAATATAAGCTATATTTATAGGGTATAGTACCCTTAACACAAGGAGCCCATAGGACCAAAATTTAGATCAAAAGACAAAAACCAATTACAACTTAAAGTCTAGACATAGAGACAACAGGGCAACAACAAAAAAACCCCTCCAAAACCAAACTAAACCCCTGATCAACTAGCAATATCCTCCCACTCCTCTATGAGGAGTTTCAACACATCATCCCCAACCCAACTATTGTTGGGTCTGGCCTCCATAGTCTTCATGTTCACCTCATCTTTCAACACTTCTAAAAAAGTGACAATAGAGTGTTGGATGACTTTGATTATGGACCAGGTTAGTCTCGTAAACTTCCTTTCTAGCTTGGTGACATGAGCAACCAGGTTGTTGGGATCTTCATCGTTTTCAGCATTAGACCTTTTAGTCTCTTCCACCCAAGCCTTATGATTGGAGGAATCTAGTATGGTTTTCTCCAGAATCATATGAATCATCTCAGGGAAGAGACTAGATCCTTCCACATACTCTTCAGTCTCCTCAACTGTGTCATGTTTGCTCACCTCCTAGCCTTTTTCTTGGTTTGAGCTGTTGGATATATCATCTACCAAGACTTGCATTTTGTGTTTCACCAACCTATTGGACCTCTGGACACTTTTTTTTTCCACCCCTATCTCAGCACTAGTAGCCACCACTGTATCCCCTTGAGATTCTTTAGCAACAAATTCATCTTCATCACTATTCGTGGGAGGTTCCTCAACTTGAAAGGTGGTGTTCTTTTTTCCTTTCTTGTTCATGCTTGGATTTGATGGGAAACTTTCCTTCTTTATTTGTGGGAGTTTTATTTATCTTGTAGAGACTAGTAGTAGCCTTGGATTGGGCTAGACTACACTAGTATTCTTATTTTTGGTAGGGGGATTAGGTTTGGATTCCTTAGGAGGTTGGCTAGTCGTGATAGGGCTCTTTCTTTTAGGGCCAACAAAGATAACCAAAGAGGGGTTAGTAGGGGATTGATCAGAGGGTTCTAATTCCTCAAATCTAGTAGTGAAAATGGGTTTTGGTGGGAATAGGGCAAGGTGGAAATGATAAAGACAAAGAATAAGCCCTTGATGTAGGGGAAGAGGGGTTAGTTTATCAAGATTTTTTCATCGTAAGCTCCATGGTTTCTTTAACCAAACTTTCAAGGGATGAAAGTAAGAAGGGGAAACTGATATGCATTCTATGGCATAGGTGATTTCCAAAGGAAAATGGTAAAAGTAGAAAAATTTAAAATGAACTTCAAGAGTGATATACTTCATTAAAACCAAACACACTCAATCCCATGGAGTAGGAAGCTTTTTTTGATCAAAACCCACATGCAGGTTTGTAGGCCATTCATTTTCCTAGAAGAAGGTTTGTAAGCTCTCCACATCTTTCACTTTCATATGTATTTTAAGCTTTTGTCTCAAATAGGGAAGCCCCATAGCTTTTGCAATAACCTCTTCATTGATCTCAAAAGAAATCCCTCCCACTGTGACCCTTCTATCACACCAAGATCTTGCAAACTGAGCAAAGAGTTTCTTTTCATGCCTATTTAGGCACTCCATTAAAGGGATGATACCTCCAACATAAATATGCCATACCAGAGCGTCCTAATGGAATTCTTCATAGGAACCTGGTTTAGTATGCACGTGGTATCCTCCCATTTTCACACTCAGATAACAAGCGGTCAAAAGAGTTAGAAAAATGAGATTTTTTTAAAAAATGTAAAAGGGAAATGAACTCGAACAACTTATTAAAGAGATAACCGCCATAAATATTTGTAAATCTTCCCTAATTAAGGTAGTAAGATTTTCCCATGTACAAGTAGGCATTTCTGAGATGCTTAGGGTTGTAGAGCCATTGCAAACTTATTGACTAAGTATTGAGGCATAGAGAAAGTTCACCATTACCTTTATCGTCCCATAATTAAGCATATGTTTGAGTAATATTTTAGCCACAAACACGTTCCAAATGACAAGGCTCAAATTATAAGGGAAAGTATTGTATGAATGAAAAGATGACACATTAAACCCATGGTGAAATCCACTTGGAAAAATGAATAAGCCCCAACACAATCCAATCATCCCCACATACCCATCGAAATCAGCAAACATATTACATGCCATATTTAGAGAAAGGGTGAGAAGGCAAGTGTACTAGTCCACAATGGAGATGTTAGAAATCATCATAAATAGTTAATATTCCTCTACTCCTCAAGGATAAGACCTTATACATTCATGGGGAGGCACATTAAATTTATCCAACATTTAGTTGACTCCAAGGAAGAACCCAATTTTTCCAAAGAGTTGGCCACTCTATTGCCCTTATTTATTATATGTGTGAACCTAGTCAGTTATGTGATCCCTTTCTCATGGGTGGGTTGAAAAAACCATACATTTGGGTGGAGAGCCCATTGGCCAAAGTGGTTTTTCCTTGTTTATTTTTAGGTATATGTGAAAGTTTGAAGATAAATTTTAAATTTAACAAATCCTTTGTTTATAAGAAATTTTTTATCAAGGTCAACACAAAAATTGTGAAGTATTGATAGTGTCATAGATGTATTGTAAATAAAGGTTTTGAAATGTGAAATTGGAATATGTTTATATTAAATTAAAATATGTAAATCAAAGGAGAATATGAAATGTTGAATGCCTATTATATTTTCACTATACATGTGCAAATGGAGAAAAGAAAAGGACAAGTTATTTCCTTTCAAGAAAAAAAATGTTATTTAGTTTTTGATTATCTATGGGTGAAATTGCTTTATGTGTTGCAAAGAAAGAAAGAAAATTAATATTGTTTTTGAAAATGACATGTATACAAACTTTTCTTTTCAGTAAAATAGATGAAATTGTCATACTGTTAAATTTGCGTAAATGTTTAATACATACTTTTTCTAGAAATATTTAATTAATAAATAAATCTCCAAATGTGTATTCTTAGGTTTTTTATATAAATAATCAATATGAAGTGTAGAACAAAATAACAAAGAATAATCTTAACCCTCTTGATTAATCAAATGTGATGCTTACAACATTGTTGCCCCTATGTCAAACAATAAACTATTATAAATTAGTTTCATAGATTTGATCATAAAATATGATAAGCATGATATTGAAATATACAATTTAATGGGTTTCTCAAATATTAATATCAAAACATACTAAAAAATTGTACTAACCTAGATCACCAATTGTGGCTTATTAACAAAATATTGACATCCTTTTTCATAATAATAATCTATCATAAAACAGTCTTACATATTTGATCACATAGAATGATAGACATAAAATTAGAAGATAAAATTTATAAGGTTTTTTTATTCTAGAGATTTTTGTGACATATCCAAAAATTGGATCAACCTAGTAAACCAATTAAAATTTATAAACATTAATATCCTCTACTTCCAAACTTTAAAAAAAATAATTTGACAAACAAATTTGGGAGTAGAAGAAAGTAAGAATTTTGTGAAATAATATTAATTTAAGAGAGATTTAATATGTTTATTTCATCTACTTCCTCTTTCTAAACCAACAACTTAAACAAATGAGATGTAAATGAAACTATCTTACATCAAAATAGAATTGTTGACGATGAATAAGAGAAATTTGAACTTGTAAATGCAATAAGAAAAATTGTAAAAAGTGATGAAACCTAAAAACCATCATAAAGAAAACAATTGAAATCAACAATGATTACCTTCAACATTGTGGGATTTCCATTCCTACCATTTTAATTTATAGAAGAGATAATTGTTATTTTTTGATTTTTAAAGAAAAGTAATTGGTGTAAAGGAGGGGATTCACTAACCCTCAAGATGATAGGGTCCTAAGGATAAAATAGCCCTCAATTACCTCAAAGATCACAGATCAAGTGATAATATAAATAATAGAGAATATTTGCACAAGTTATCAAATTGATATTAGAGGTTATGGATAATGAGAATGCCAAAATCACTTAATTACAGGAATAAATGGTAGAATTAAATTCTTTGGTATACAAAAACAAAAAGTAAAAAAGCTAAAGATTATACCTTTAAGGGGATTAGCTCTAAGCCATGGACACCAATACACCATGTGGACATTTACACACCACACTGTCATCTCTAATGAAACATATAGTAAAATTTTAGAATGTAAAATACCAAGCTCACTGAATCTATTCATCTACACACAAATAAAATAAGAAAAATGTTGGGGGATGTTTAGGGGTTTTCCTTAGTCAAATCCTCATTTCGATGTTTCCACCTCCATAGATAACCAGATAGGATTGAGATAGATAAAATGCATAAATGAAAGATATGTGATCAAAACAAACTTCATAAAAGAGGAGAACACCTATCACAAATATAATAGATGTGTGTTAGAAACAAAACTTGCAAGGAGGGAGTAAAATGGAGCTCTCATTGGGTAGTGTTGTGCTCTCTCTGGGTGGTGTTGCTCATTTTTAAAATTCTTAAAAGGCAAAAAATATTGTTTCTTAGGTTGGCATTAATGGCGATGGTTTTTCTAATGGTAAGGGGGTGTCAAAAGGCTATCTAGTTGATGGGACTACTTGTGGGTCCTCTCCATTAGACAATGCAAAGGTTTTTCCCATTAATTCAAGCTCGTTAGCTAATGGTACTTCCAATGTTCATGTGGGGGCTCTTTCTCATGTACCCAAGGTTCATGTTGGTGCTGGCATTGTTGTTGGTCAAAGGAATGATGAAGTCTTCAGAGGGGAATAATTTTTCAAATATTTTTGGTATGAAGCCTAAGAACAAGAGCTCATCTCCCCCAATGGATTTTTGTTGACCCTTCTATTGGTGAGTATTCTATCTCTGTTCCTAATTTTATTATTGAGAAGAGTATTCAATCTATGGACTTATTGTTGGTGGGTAAGTTTTTGGGCCCTCACCTAAATATTGACTTGGTGTGCAACCTTTCACTTAATCAATGACATCGTAAGGGCCAAGTTGAGGTGGTTGCTTTAGTGAAAGGATTCTTCTCTTTTTCTTTTACTTGTGAGGAGAACTTGTTCAGAGTTCTTGTGGGGGGATCATGGTTGATTGGTAGATCTAATTTCGTCTTAAAGAAATGGGAAGTTGGATTTAATCATATTTCTTGTTCTTTTGATTCGAAATCTATTTGGGTGCACTTTCCTGGGCTCCCTTTGGATTTTTCAGATGAACAAGTCTGTAAGGGTATTTCTAACACTTTTGGATGTTTGTTATCTATTGATCATTTGAATTATTCAAGGAAACATTTAGTGCATGCTCAATTTTGTGTGATTATGGACCAGTCGACTAATTTACCTACTATGGTTAAGATAAACTAGAAGTTGGGGGTGTGGGATCAGGTTGTGGAGTTTTAATCGATCCCTTTTGCTTGTTTTCACTACAAGAAGGTGGGTCATTTAGTAAAGAAATGTTTGTTGAAGCCTAAGAAGCCTCATCAAAAGGTTTCTACCCTATAAAAGGAGTTTGGTCCTCCTAAGGTGTGGATGGAGGTTGGGAGGAGTTTTGATCTTCCTATTGGGATCTCTAGTGTGAAAAATATTCAAAACCTTGGGAGCTTTGGTGAGGCTAGTTTAGTTGATGGATCTGGTTTTGTTGTTGAACCCAATGTTGTTGAGTCAGTTCCAACCAATTTGGCATTGGTTGTTGCTAAGGTTAACATAGATAGACTTGGGAAAGGGTTCTCTAGCATTTCAAGAGTTGGTTCTTCACCTGTTGATGCTATTGGTGCTAGATTGATAGAGAAGGGCCCTATTTCTATGGAAAAGTTTTCTATGGCATGTTCTGTTCTTAAGATGGAGGTTTCCCCTTTGAAGGAGGTGACCAATATTGTCTTGCCATTAGGGGGAATTGTTTCTCCAACTATGGACTTGAAGTGTGCTCTAGGGAATTAGCAGGCTTCTCCCTTGGAGTCAAATGTGTTAGAGGTGGATGTTGTCGATGATTCGGTTAAGCCCTATGTGGATAAGGTGCTCACCTCTTCTATTAAGGATTGTAGTCCCTTCCTTTTTGTGGCTGCATAAGTAGGGGATCTTCCTCCTTTTGTTACCAAGTCAAGAAATAGGAAAAAAAATATGTCCCCTTTAGGAATAGTGACTAGAAACTGTCTAAAATTGGACTATGGTTTTGAGCCAAGAGGAAGAGGTAGACCTTCGTTACAATAGCTTCGGGAGAAGGAAAGTAAACTTGATATTGTTGATGGTTAATAGATGAATTTTCTTGAGATGTGCTTGAAAGGAACCTCTCAAAATATTCAATGAAGATCCTCTCCTAGAATATTTGAGGATCGAATAATCCTCAAAATTAGGATCTCCTTGCTAATTTGGTAAGAGATTACAAAATTGATATCATTTTGATTCAGGAGACCAAAATGTGGGTTGATAAAGTGGAAAAGATCGAGAATGGGTTGTTTAAGGATTGTGGCTTTTAGGTTTTTTATTTTGATGGGGCTTTTGGAGACATGGATACTTTTTGGAACCCGAAGGTGGTGACTGGGGCTGCTTTGTTTAGGGAAGAAAATCATGTCACTACCTCCTTTTGGAGTACAAGTGATAAGTTCTCTTAGGTGATTTTTAATATCTATGCTCCCAATTCTAAATGTGTCAGAAATAATTTTTGGGATGGTTTGAATAGCTTTAAATCTCACTTTCCCTTCCATAATTGGTTGGTGATGGGGGATTTCAATACCCCTCCAAATGATTCTAATAAGTTTGGAGGTTCTTAGGTGGTGGAGGATAGCATATTTTATTTAATGAATTTTATCAATGATAATGCTTTATTGAACCTGGAACTTAGTGGGGCTTCCTACACTTGGTCTAATAGGAGTGCTGGCGATGCTCTTATTCAGAAGTTGGACTATGCTCTTCTCTCTTTGGATTGGCTACTCTCTTTTGCATGTTCTCTTTTGGCACTTACTAGACTTGGTTTGGATCATTTTCTTATTTCTTTGAATGCTGAGTTTCTGGGTAGAAGGAAATCCTTTGCTTTCAGATTTGAGAAGATTTGGATTAGCCACCTGAGCCTAAGAGACAAAATTGTTTCATGGTGGGGCATTAATGTGGATGGTTCTGCTATGTATAAAATGGCTAAGAAGATTTCCTTTGTTAAGAAAAAAACATTGTTAAATGGAATAAATCTTATTGTGGTAATATATTCAAGGATAAATATGAGATTAAAGATAAACTTAATATCTTGCAACAGGGGATTCAAATTTCTGGGAATGATCCTGTCAGTCTCCAGGAGGAGAGCATTCTCTTGTCCAAACTACATAATATTGTTGCTAAGGAAGAGAAGTTTTGGAAACAAACATCTAGGGCGATATGGCTTTGGAGTTGGGACATAAATACTCAATTCTTCCATCTTAGTACTCTAATGCATAGATCCTCAAATAGAATTTTTAATTTTTTTTTTAATGATTAGCCTTTGGAGGAGGATGATGAGATCAAAAGTGTTGCTTTCTCTTTATTTTCTAATTTTTTATCTGAGGATTGACCTCTAGACCCTTTATGTCAACAAAGTTTTCTAAATGTTATTCCTAATAGTGTCTATGGGGATTTGAATAAAAAGTTAGCCTACATCCCATCTAATGAGGAAGTCAAGAAGGCTATTTTTCTTTTGAAGTAACAAGTCCCCTAGGCCGGATGGTTTCCCTTTGTTTTTCTTTCAAACCTACTGGGATATGGTTGCCAAGTATGTTATCAATGCTACCAAAGAATTCTTTGGTAGTAGACAGGTCTTGAAGGAGTTGAATTCTACATTTATTGTCCTTATTCCTAAGAAGCATAGGGCTTCTTCCTTTGGTGACTTTTGTCCTATCAGCTTATGTGATTCTTTTACAAAATGTTTTTGAAAAGTTTTGGCCTCAAGGTTGTAGTTGGTTCTTCCTCTCATTATTTCCCCCTAGTAGAATGGGTTTGTTCTAGGAAGGAAAATCTTGGATTTTTTTATTATGGTGCATGAGAATATTCACTCCCTTATGGTTAACAAGAAATCTGGTTTTATCATGATACTCGATCTTGTGAAGGCTTATGATCATGTTAATTGGAAATTTATTATTAAACATATTGAAGGTGTTTGGTTTCTTTGAACGTGTTTTGTAGCTAGTTGGGAAGTTAATCTCTATTACTTGTTTCTCCATGCTGGTTAATGGCTCTCCTTCAACTTCTTTCAAAAGATCATGTGGGTTAAGGTAGGGTGATCCTATCTCTCCTTTCCTCTTCATTATTATGGTAGAGTCATTGGGCATATTTATTCTCAAAGCTATCTATAATGGTGCTTTCAAAGGGATTTTTCCTTCATCATTGCAATAGTCTTGCTCTCATCAGTAGTTTTTGGATGATACCATTATCCTTGCTGAGGCATCAGTTGCAACGACCAAGTCCATTCATCTTATTCTACAATAGTATGAATCTACTTCCGGTTAGAAGATGATTCTTCCTAAAATCACATTGTTCTTCCCTAATACTTTGGAGCACCGTAAATAGAGTATTGCTAGGATTATGTAGTGTGCTATTGGGGAGCTTCCCTCTACTTATTTGGGGCTCCCCCTTTGTTCAAATGTTGTTCCAGAATCCTTTTGGAAAGGGATAATTGATAAATTCAACTCTAAACTTGCTTGTTGGAAAGGAGCTCTTCTCAACCAAGTGGGGAAGATTCAATTGATTTAAGTCTATGCTACATAACCTTTAGGTTTATGACTTGAGTCTGTTTAAGATTCCAAGGAAATTTTGGGAGAAGATTGAGAGTATTCAAAAATGTTTCCTTTGGTCTAGACAGGAGGAGAAAAGTCATTGGCTTTTTCTCTCTTGCAAGGAAGTTTGTAGGGCCAAAAATCATGGTGGTTTGGGCTTAAGGAAATTGAAGGAGTTTAACCTTGCTCTCCTTGCTAAAAAAATATGGAATTTTCTTATGAATGGTAAGGAATGGACCTCTATCTTTTCTTCTAAGTATCTAAAGGGGATTGATAAGTTTAGAGACCTTTTGGGGGAAGGCTTCTTTCCTCCTTTGGGGTCGGTCTTGTGGAACTTCATGATTAAAGCTCACTCTATTATGGCTTTTGGAATGCGGTGGGTTATTGGTAATGGCAAGAGTATCCTTTTTAGGGATGACTGGTGGATTGGAAATGGTCCCTTAAAAGATGAACTTTGGGCTGATCCTTTTAAGGACTTTTGTATTGGGTCCTTGGGTTTATTTTTTTATGATTATTTAGTTGATGGTAAATGGGAACAAATTAACTTAGTTAACAAGGATCTTGAACCTCTTTACCAGTTCTTATATAGGATTCATATCCTGGCTTCCTCTCTTGCTGATAGAGTGGTTTGGCATTTCTCATATAATGGTCTATTTTCTGTGTCTTCTGCTTTTTCTAATCAAACTCATATTTTTGGTCCCCCTCCTTTATGGGTTATTTTGTGGAATCTGAAGCTCCTACCTAAAGTCAATACTTTTTCTAGCTTTTTTGTCAAGATAAAATCCCAGCTCTTAATAATCATTTGAAAAGGGGTTATGCTCTACCCAATAGATTCTTCTTGTGCAAGGAGGTTGTTGAGGATATTTATCATCTTATTGTCGATTACAGTTTCGCAAAGGATGCCAAGGTCCATGTTCTTCAGTTGTGGAATTTATCCTGGGTCTTTCCTCCTATTAATGACCTTTCATCTCAGTAGTAGGTACCTACCTTGAATCCCACTCTTTCCATGTTATGGTATCTCATTGTGCCACATGTGGCATGGGGTATCTAGAAAGAGCGGAATGACAAATTTTTCTGTGATGTGGAGCTTGCTCCCTTAAGGATTGCTTTCAAAATCTATGAGGCTATTATAGAAAATTTTCTTTCTGAAATGTCTCTGGTGAATTTCCATGTTCCCAAGGTATTTGTTTTTTATTATGATTTGATGGTTGCTAGCAAGTGGAATCTTTCTTTTGACATTTCGAAGCTTGTAAAGAAGCCCAAATCTTTTAGGGAGGGGGTGCATTGGAAATCTCCCTCTCAAGGATGGGTTCAAAGTTAACTTTGGTGGCGCGACTAAGGGGAATTTGGGTCCTATTGGTTGTGGGGGAGTGTTATGTGATGATTTTGGTAGTTTTATCTCTATAGTGGCACTCCCTTTGGGAACCTAGAAAAACCATTTTGCAGAGGCATCAATAGCCTATCATGACCTCCTACTTGCTAAAGACGCTGGGATTAGAAAATTTTGTTTGGAAGGATATTTGCTTAATATTATCAATTGTTTGAAGAAATTGCATCCTCCTTCTTGGTCTATATCATATATCTTTTAGGATTCTCTTTCTCTTCTAAGCTCCTTTGATGATTTAATAATCTCACATTTTTTTCATGGGGCAAACACATTAGCTAGTGGCTTTATGAACATGGGAGTCTCTTCTCATAAATGTTGGAATTCTCATGATGCCATCCCCATTAACATTCAAAGAATTATTAATCATGATCAAATTTTATGTCAACGTAGCGGTCCCTTTGGGAGATAAAGGTTATTTAATTTGGTGTTATCTGCTCTCTATAAGGATAAGATGAATGGAGTTCAACACCTGTCCTATTAATAATAACAAATATTATATGGCAATAAGATAAAAGATGTGGTCATTATTGTAGGGAGTCCGTGTGCTCTCAGACTCACAAAGATTATGTGAGCCTTATTCTTTTGTTTTTGGAATTTTCTTCTTGTTTCTTCTGCTTATCAGACAAAGGAGAAGTCGACAGTGTAGGATTCTTAGGCTACCATGTGGAGTGACCATTGCAAACAAGAACCTATTACCCATGATGAGTTTAGAGACAATGATAATGTGTGGGAGATCCTGGATAAGGGGGAGTGTGCCCTTATCTTCTTAAACTTCATGGGTTTGATGCAAAGGTCACCAAGGATTTTGTCAAGGGATGAAATAACCATGTCCTATGCATTCGTGGTTTGGAGGTGAACATTATGAAGGGTTTCTTAGCTGAAATTATGGGTTTTTCCACTAAGGGAAATAAATTTTACAAGGACCATGGGGCTTCAAAGAGTACTTTCATGATTTTTTTCAAGGGAAAGGAACGATACAAGCTCAAGGGTATGGGTTGTGGAGGGTATGATTGACTCTCCATCAAGCCACTTTGGAGGGATGTTGCTCTAGCCATAATGAGGTATTTACCCTAGATGGTAGGTTCTCTACCATCTATGGGTACCATTTCATGCTGTTGAATCATATGAGGCACAATAGTTTTGTTTATTTTCCTTACTATTTTCTCATTTTGATGGAAACTAGTATTGAAAAGAATAGAAGAAATCCTAACAAATCCATTTCACATGAGGGGCTTATACTCCTTATTATGGAATTTGTAAAAGTGAAATATATTCTTGAAATTTCAAAGATATCCAATGGCCGAAAAGGAAAGGGTACTACCCTTGGTTATGACATGGTGAATTCTGCTGAGAAATGAGATGGGGACAATGAGGTGGAATTCTTTGAGGAGATTGAGTCTTCAAAAAAAGTTGGTGGTAAAAATTACATGAAGGATCTAAAGCCTGAGGATTCTTAATCTTGGTCAGATGGGTATAATATTGATGTTAAGATGAAGGAGGTTGTCTCTTATGGAATGAAGAAGGTGGCTAAGGGGAAGAAAGGTAGCCAAAAGGAAGTGAAACAAGAGCATGAGAAAGGTAAATGAATGATAGGGGATGGTGTTAAAGGTTTTGGGGATTCCCCTAAACAAATTGATAATGTGGTTAAGGGGAAGAAGGGGAGTCTAAAGGATGTAAATTTGATGCATGGTAAGGGTAAAGGTTTAGTGGGTGAAGGAATTAAAGGTATTGGGGAAATTTCCCCTAATCAAACGGGTTTGGAGGCTCCTGAGTTCCAGGATTTAGATAAGGTTGGTGATAGGAAGGGTTAGTTGGAGTTGTTGGTAGACTCTGTGGTGAATTCTAAGGAGTAGGTAGATGTTGAAGTGGTTGATTTGGAGGACTCTCCTGTTAGTGGATATTTTGAGGGAAAAGGTAGGGGGTCGAAGAACTAGTTTTAGAATTTGGCTAATCTAACTAATGAGCCTCTAAATTGGGAGAAGATTAATATGGATGCTATGATAAGGTTGGCTAAGGATGGTATGAGCAACCTCCTATCTCTATTCAAATGGATTCCCTCAGAGGTCAAACAAATCAATGTCAAGATGAATGAATTGCAAAATATCAGTATTATTTTGGTTAACTGTAACAAAAAGGAATGGACGATGCATAGAAAGGTTAAAACCATGAAAGCTATCCTTGAAAAGGTGGTGATAGATGTTGATAAAATGGGTAGGGATCATGAGGATAGGTTGGTTTCCCTAGAGGAAAAATTCAAGAAAATCTGTAAAGATTTGAGTACTTTTGTGAACATTAATAATCGGTTACTCCATACTAGTGCTCAAGGGCTCACTATGCTAAATGAAAAATCTTGTAGGTGGACTGGTAAACTACTAGAGCTTGGTGAGAATGTGAAGGATATAGTTGGTGAAGATTAGAAAAATTAAATGGAAAAGAGCATGGATGAGGGTCCATATGTGAGAACCAGAAGCAAGACCAAGAAGAGGGATGCTATTCCTCTCCAGGAGCTTGAAAAAGTGGTGGAGATGCATGAGAATGTTATCTCCAACAATTTAGAAGTGTCCAGTGTTTTAGATCAATTATAGTAGTTTCTATTTCTTTTGTATTTTTTGTTGATGCTTTGTTGATGGTATAGTTGTTTGTTTGTCTATGGCTCATCTTTAAATAGCTATGTCTTGTTTTTTGGGGGTTGTTTGGTGTTAACAATGTTATATTTTGTAACCTTTTCTCAATGTAAAGGGTTTTAGGATCCCTTCCAAACATGCTTTTCCTTATCAAAAATAAAACTTGCAAGGAGAACTCTTATCATGAATGCAAATAAATAAAGATGAGATTACATAGACAAGATCTTGGAATGACAAGAGAGAATTACACACATGTGGCTCCCCTCTTGGATTGATAAATGTGATATAATTGTGAGAAAGAGGAATCTTGATTGTTGCTTGAAAGAGTATTTTAGTAGAGATTCACTGTGGGAGTGAGAAAGCAAGAGAGTCTTCATTTCTTGGAATCCTCTCTTTCAAATGAGGGTGAAAATAGATTTTGTTAAGCTTCATGGGTAGGAGGAGCCATTACACATGCACCCTTTCCACTATGACATGTGCCATGGGAAAATAAAATAGAATATTCACATTAAAATCTCATAAAGTATGGGGACATTAGCACATCACAAAGACATATATGTGGGTATGTGCAGGATCATGATTGGCCAAAAAGTGGCGATATGATGGATATGTGTAGGGTATGTCGCTGATGACTTTTTTTAACCCAAAATCGATGAAATGAAAAGGGTTTTTAAAGGAGATTATCAACTTTCCACCAATATAAATTATGCTTTACTTTTAATTTAATAAATAATTATTATTTATTTTCTATTTGAATTACAACTAAAGTCCTGATTGATAGGTTGATTGGAAAACATCTACAACTTCCAAATGGTATCACATTTTTTGAATCCAAAATATATGTCACATTCTATGCTTCATATACTATACGATTAAAAAAAAAAGATTTGAATTTCATGAAGATTTTACCACATTAAGGTGGTCAGACATATGAGTTTTTATATTTTTTAAAAGTTGTAGTAAAAAAATCATAATTAATTATTCACTTGGAAAAAAATTACAAAAAATATGCATCACATCAGTACATGAGTCCTCTTCTTACATCTAAAATCTTATAAAAAAATATTATCATTTTATTGTGGTTAGGGTGGTTAGACATACACCTACTTCTTGTTTTTTTCTTGAAATTTAAGTACTACTACATTGAAATTTCAAATTTTCACCAAATAATTTCCTTTAAAAAAAAATAAACCTAGTAGTTTAGAAACTATATTCAATTTTCTACAAATTCTATTCTTACATATTTTTGAAATAATATAGATAACTTATTCACATTTTTATGTCAAGTTGCCTAACTCCGATTTTTCTAATTTTTTTGCCACTTAAGGGCCTGTTTTTTCCATGATGATCCTGCACATACCCATGTGCAATGCTAGTGTTCTGCAATAAAATTATAAGAATTAGCCACTCAAGCTGCTAGTGCTTCATTGTTGCTGCCTCTAAATTCAAAATCATGAAATTCTAACTTATAGGATTTTTCCATAAATATGGCGGTCCTAAATGTGTAGGTGTGAAATTGCCACAAGGTATAATTTTACGAAACTAAATTTTTCCCCCCAATTTAGTGAGCTAATTTTTGGGAAAAATCAGCTACACTAAAGTAGCTAAAAATACATAAGTATTGATTTTGAAATTTTAATAAATTTTGCAAAAAATGATACTATAGAGACCATAGAAGTCGAGCAAGTAGATACTAGAAATTCCCCTAGTATTCAAGCTCAATGAAAAACTACATCTAATGTGAGATTTGATTATGCAAAACACACAAACATGACAACTTTGAAAATGAAAGAAACTACCATAGTGAGAAGAAGCTTATGAAAAATTTTGGTAGGTCAATTTTTTTTTGATAAAGTGTGAGTAAATGGCCCCTCTTGTTTTTCCCCTAGCCAAGAAGGTGAAAAAAAGATGGTAGGAAAGTACAAGTTCACTGTGAGAAATGGGAAAAAAATTTCCTATGTATGTTTAGTGTGGGCCAAAAAAGGCCATTTTCACTATTCATTGCAAGGATTTTGTTGACTTTTTGAGAGAGTTTTAAAAAAAATTCCTCATAAACAGGAGCTCCATTTATCAAGGATGGTATAGTTGTAGATTGTCATGGAGAGGGGCGAGCCACTTGATGAGGTACGGGGAAAATTTATCTCTTGTCATTTTTTGATATTTTAGCCCTTTTTTAAAATCTACGAGCAACGTAGGCATCCAACTAGTGCACCAAAGCTTGGGGGTCATGCGAGCATCCAACCAGTGCATAGGAGTTTAGTGTTTGTGTTGGTGTCTACTCCACATGTTGTCATTGAAAAATTGGGCCTTGAATGCCAGTGTGCTGCTTAGATATATGGATGGTGCATTGTCTCTCAGATATATATTGAGAAAGTTTTAATTAAGTACAAAAGAAAGTCTAGAATAGAAGTTAATTTTCTTGACATAGGGTGGGTACACAAAGATGGGGGACCAAAAAGTGGCCACCCCACTTTTTGGCCCCATGAATTCTGTAACACGAGTGCATTATAACATTCTCATATTATAACGTGCACACACTATGACTTGGAGTGACCGAGCCTCAAGATTGTTGAATGAACAAGACAACTAAGAGGGGGGATGAATCAATTGTAGCAAATTAAAACAACAAAACCCTCAAGAGTAACTAGATCCACATTCATTAATCCATTATTCTATTAAAGTAATTAATCATGAAATACAGATAATATAAACTAAAATAACAATACCATGCACAAGAGAACACTAGATTTACATGGAAAACTCAATGAGGGAAAAACCACAGTGAGGATTAGCTCACAATATAAGTAATTGCAAAACCAGTACAAGGGATCATTTCCAAAATAGGACACACTATCCAAAAGAGCTCACAGCTAGGGCTCACTACCACAAAAAGAAATACAAGAAGATAGAAGAGAAATGTTACATAGAGAACAACTTCTCAATGCAACAAGGAATCCACCACAATTGCTCTAGTACATTTGCAGGTTTGCATGAAAGATTGTAGAAACCTTCAACTCACTACATTTAGGAATCCAACACTTTGAATTTTGTACTTCTATGCTCAAATTCACATCACATACATCACTCACATCTATCTCGCATCTATCTTGCCTCTCTTGCATATCACAACAAAACCACACTTCTTTATATCAAACTCAACCTTGAAAACCTTCTCCAAGGTCCACAACTATCCATTACATTCAAAATTTCAAATTAGGTTAGCATCCAAACATTCCCGCAGTGGATATGAATGAAGGTGACCCATATAAATCCTTAATTAGGACCCAAATAGATCCTAATACACCTCAAAACTCTTCCACAATCCTCACATGTAGTGTTAACACCAGGTTAGTTGTTACCCATGCTAAAACACCATAAAAATTAAGTGCACGCTTCCTTAAAACAATCTAAAACTTCCAGACAATTTTTTTTTCTTGAACACAATCTAGAATAATCCTCAAACTACCTAAGATCCAACAAAGACTTCATCCAAGCTCGCATCATACAAATAATTCAACGCAGAACATCAAGTTAACCTTATTTGCACACTAATGCATGAAACACACACTGTACTATACCAAATCAAGTGAAATCTTGAACATTGAAAGATATGAACATTATAAGAAATTTCCCAGATCTACACAACTTGAAGCCAAATTATGGAGAAATGTGAATTAATTACATTTCTCCCAGACTGGTATAAAAAATACAACTAAAAGACGGGTTTACACATTAGTGAAAATATATCACATTACATAGTGATCCAGAAACCCAAATTCTAGATATACTAGCTACTAACAGCCTTGAACAACATATCAGAGCTGCACAAAATTGTTTTCTCTGTTTATCAAATTTTATTAAAAGCACTTGGAAACCAAGTACCAGAGGCATCATCTCAACACATTACTTCATGCCAACACATCTTTAGACACTGCAACATAGAGATAGCTCCATGTACTCACAACACTTCCTTAATATCTTGACTACACATGCACACCCTGCAATAACCTATTTTCCTGTTTGTCACAAATTTATCAATATCCTCTACATCTTCATCATGCAACAAAATTCCTTAACACATAGTTGACATCAATGACAACACCAGCTTGTTGGCATCCTATTGACATCAATGACAACACCTTCATACTTGCAACAAGCCTCAATCACTACGAAGCAACAATGTGAGTGTGTTATAATGCATTCGCAGTATTGCTTCACTTACCAATAACATGAGCATGTTATAACACACTCGCATTATTGCTTCACTAAAAAATAACGCAAGTGCATTATAACATTATAACATTATTTCTTAGTAAAGAAATAAAAAGAAAAAAATCTTTCATTCTTTGTTTTATCAAATAAACCTTGCTTGCAACCTGCAAACCCTTGAAATCCAACTCGCATTCTAGTAGGGCATTTTTTTACCAAATATTCATGAAAATGCTGCCAAGATGTTGGGGAGGTTGAAGGAGTAAGTTATTTTAGATTTTTAGTGTCAATTTTGTATGAAATAAGTAGATTGAATATGTTTTTTGATGAAATTTTATTTAATTTTTAGGAAATGTCAATTTACCCCAAAATCTTAAAGATCCTAATTCACCTCATGATGAAATCCCTCTTGAAGAATATCATCAACAAACACCTATTAGAATTCCTCATCATGCTCCAAGAACAAAATAAAATATATTCGGTCAAATTGAAAATAACAAAAAAGAAATTGAGGAGTTAATTGAGAGGTTGAGAGATCCTATAGGAACAAAATCTCATAGGACCTCCCTCGCTCAATTATTGCAATCCATAATATCCCATGTAAATTTAGTTAGCAAGAAAATAAATAGTCGGTTCAATAAGAGACAAGAGCTAAAACAATTTTATGCCAATAAATTATCATGTAAAAATGTTAAAGATGAAAAAAATTGAAATCTAACTTATGTGCACTATTCATGGACCCAAAAATGAATCGACCCTTACACGATGCATGCAAGAGGTTCCCTATCCATTGGTGTAACCACCAAGGGATAAAGAATAATTTTTGGGAGAGGTGGTGGATGGTTTTTGACCATCCTCCATAACAACAATGAGGTACCACAATATTTTTTAAGAAAACTCTATTGTGAGTTTGTCCTCAATAAAATCCCAAACTATTTTGACATGTAGGAGTTCTAGGGTAGAGGTGGGGGTTCCCCATCATCAAGATCCTCATGATTTGATTCCATAGTCTTCTCTAATTTTTCATCCTTAAAAGTAGTCTCAACTTTTTCATTACTTGTGCCAAAATCTCTCATTTTAAAAGCAGTTAAAGAACCATACAAATATTGATTCAAATTTTAGAATTCCTCAATAGAGAAAACTTTATGACTATAAGATTTAGGAAGAGTTCTGAGTACTTTCTTTACCACTTCTTTTTCTTTCAGTTCTCCACCAAGACCTTTGATGTCATTAAAAACTTCATCTACCTTTTGCAAGTAGCTTGTGATGTTTTCATCTTCAAAAAATCATTAGGGTCTTAAACATGATCTTTAGATTCTACATCTTAGCTTTCTTGACCTTATCATCTCCTTCATAAATTGTTTCTAACTTTACCCAAATTTCTCTAGTAGTTTTTCAAATTCATAACTTTCATCAATTCAAAATTAGTAAGACCACTTAATACAACATACCTTTCTTTACCATTATTTTCACAGTCCTTGATCTCATCATCAGTCTTTGGACCATTTGTAGGTATAGTATATCTAGTCTCAACAGACTTCTAGATTTCAAATCCAAGAGAAACCAAAAAACCTTCCATCCTTGTCTTCCAAAATGCATAATCCAATCCATCAAATAAAGGAACATCTTTCTTATGCACCATCCTAGATCTACCTCAAGCATTTAAGATTTCTTCTAAGGAACCTTCCTCTAA
>VDFB02105785.1:213156411-213180996 GCA_007258455.2 Sequoia sempervirens | reverse complement strand
CCCAACCAAAAGAATTTCCTCTAGATGGATTCAATTTTCTCCCAATACTTACGAGGCATTTGAAAGAGACTAAGAGCATACACAGGAAGATTCTAAAGAATAGACTTGACGAGCACCAATTTACCTTCCTAGCTAACACACCTTTCCAACCCACCAATTTTGAATTAAACTTATCAATCAGACTATTCCAGAAGGAGTCATGAGAAGAATTGGCACCAAGTGGTAACCCAAGGTAGGTGGAAGGAAGGTTCCCAACCGAACATTGAAGAATGCCAACAATTCTCTGCACCCTTCTTTTAGGAGTGTTAAGAAAGAAGATCATACTTTTGGGAAGGCTAACCAACTGGCCTAAAGCCGCCTCATACCTTTGAAGAGTAGCCTTAATAGTTATAGCTTCCACAATAGCGGCTTCACCCAAAATCAGAATCTCATCAACAAATTGATGGTGCCCACAAGACGACGAAGAAGAAGAGGGTCTTAAACCCTTTAGAGCGCCCGAGGAAAGTTTAAGTTGCAGCGCTCTCCCCAAAGTCTCGGCCAGAATGATAAAAAGAAAGGGAGAAATAGGATCTCCCTACCGCACCCCTCTAGAAATTTTGAAGAAATCAAAAGGGGAACCATTCACAAGCACAAAAAAAGTTGCCGAAGAAACGAGGCTCTTAACCAACTAAACAAAAGTCTCTGAAAAGAAAAAATCCCTTAGAATTCTAAACAAGAAGGACCAATTAGTTCTATCATAGGCTTTAACCAGATCCAATTTAAGCAAGAGGCCAGGCCTTTTATTAACCATTAGCGAATGGATGTTCTTATGCATAGTGATGATAGGGTGATGATAGGGTCAAGAGAGATGATCAAAGGCAGAAACTTCTGCAGCCTCAAAGCAAGCACCTTAGAAAAGATCTTGTAAATAGAATTATACAAGCTAATTGGCCTAAACTCATTAAAAGCCGAAGCCCCAGGGACCTTAGGAATCAACACCAAAAAGGTAGCATTTAATTCCTTAAGTAGATTCCTACTACCAAAAAACTCTTTCGTTGCATCCACAACATCCTTAGACATAATCGGCCACAAGTCTTGAAAGAAGAACATAGGAAACCCATGAAGCCTAGAGGCCTTATTACTAACAAAGGAGAAGACTGCACTTCTGACTTCCTGAGTTGTAGGAATACAACAAAGCATTCGGTTGAGATCCACAGTCACCAAACTAGGGATAACCTCCAACAACCAATCCTGATCAACCAACGATGGAACAAAATCATCAGACAAAAGATTAGAGAAAAAATAGATAGCCTCCCTTCTAATATCAACCTCATTCTCAATCACCCTACCATCCACACAGATAGAATTAATGTGATTAGAATCCCTATGCTTAAGGGTTGTGAGGTGAAAAAATTTGATGTTCCTATCACCACAATTCAACCACACCGCCTGAGATCTCTGTTTCCAAAAATCTTCCTCTCTGGCCACACTATTATGAAGATGGGACAATAACACACTCTCCTCAGATGCCAAATAAGCATCATGACCCCTCGATTGAATATTTTATTGAACATGATCAAGATCCACCTTGATGTGAGCCTTCTCATGGAAAATATTACCAAAGGACACTTTGTTCCAATTCCTCACATTCACCTTAACAACCGCCAATTTCTTCACCACCCTATACATAGCTGAACCATCCACTCTAATGTCCCACCATTTAGCCAGCTTGGACTTAAAATTTGGATGAGAGGTCCACATCTTTTCAAAACGAAAAGGGAAAGCTCTCCTATGACCCGCCACATTAGCCAAGAGGGAGATGGGAAAATGATCTGATCACAACTGAGTCAAGGAAGAAGGGGAACAAGAAAACCAAGCTAGCCACTCATGAGAAAGAAGGGCCCTATCCAATTTGACTTGAATAAGAGTATCACCCATCCTCCGATTGGACCAAGTAAAAGAAGCAACCCGAAGATCCACATCAAATAAAGCATTATCATTGAAAAAAGTCATCAAGTCAAACCTACTTTCCTCATCAATTTGAAAGCCTCCCAGTTTATCATTTGCACTCAGAGGGGTGTTGAAGTCCCCCCATAATCAGCCAGAAATCAGAAGGAAACAAAGTCCTAAAGGAACACAAACTTTCCCAAAAGTGCTTACGAGCACTTCTAACATTAGGAGCATAAATATAAGAAGCAATCCAAGAGAAATTACCATCAAAGTGATAAAAGGAAGTGGAAATGTGATTGGGAACCCCGTAAACAACCTTACAAACCACAACTTGCATATTCTAGAAGGTAGTCACACCTCCAGATGCCCCATCCACATCAAAACCATGAAGACCAAAATCTTTAAAGAGCCTTTTCTTCAAACCTTCCAACCTTTCCACATGCATTTTCATCTCTTGAATCAAAATCACATCCGGTTTCAGATCCCTCACTAAATTTTCAAGATCTTGTTTGTGAGGGTGATTTAACCCTCACATATTCCATGAGAGAATCTTCATTGAGGGGTCTGAGATGCTCCCTTGGGACACATCTCAAAAAGGGTTTTCTGGGAGCCATCCGCAATATCCGCTTTGCTTTCCTTCTCCCTACTCTACAACAAGGTGGGTCTACCTCTTCCCCTTGGTTCAAAACCACAATCAACCTTAGAATGATTCCTTGTGGGAATCCCTAGAGGGGACCCATTCTTTTTCCTATTTCTAGTCTTGACCAGAGAAAAATGAGGATCCTTTACCTGCTACAAGCAATTCAACCCCCAGTCATTGACAAAAGATGTGAGCACCAAATTTGAAAGAGCCCTCGATGGGTCTTGAAGAGATGCTTCCCCACCACCTTTCTCCCCAATAATAGTAGAGGAAACCACCAGAGACAGGTCCTTACCCTTCACTTCAATCTTGCCAAAGAGAGAGTCCTTAACAAAATCCTCACCACCAGCACCATTCGACCCCTCAGCAAGGGCCAACTCAGAAGCAACCTCACCTCCATTAGGCCCCATAATATGGCCCTCAACACTAGCAACCACCTCCCCTTCCTCATACTCTGGAGCAGCCTCAGAAGAATGAAGAACTTGAGGGGAATGACCCCCACTTCCTCAAGAACACCAACCTCCTTAACAGAAGAAACCAAAACCTTCAAAACTTCCTTAGGTTTCAAAGTCTCATCACTTGCCTCCACATTTTGTTTCTTTGTCCATTCCACCCACTATTGGGGAGGGACAAGCTTAACCTTTGACAAGCACTTGTCGGCACAGTGACCCACCTTTTTACAATGGAAGCAAGCAAAGGGGATCGATTCAAACTCAATTTATTAAACCCAATCACCCAAATTTGAGTTAATAGTCACCTTCTCAAGCAAGTCCACAGAGTGGTCAACAATGACACAAAACTTGGCATAAACTAATCTTTTCCTTGAAGTTGTCATTTGATCAATACACAAGAGTTTACCAAACATATTGGCAATACCCATAAATACTTGTTCATCCCAAAACTCCAAAGGAAGAGCAGGTAATCTTACTCAAATAGGGGTTGAAGAGAAAGAACAAGAATTGGGATTAAAACCCGACTCCCATTTCTTTAGTTCACCAAGGATGGCTTATCGATTAACCACGGTCCACCAGTGAGAACATCAACCATATCCTCATTACAGGTGAAGGTGAAAGAGAAAAAAACCTTTTCCATTGCAACAACCTCTGCCTGCCCTTTTGTTCTCCACCTCTTAGAAACAAGGTTACGAACCAGCTCCACATTAGGGTGAGGCCCCATAAATTTCCCAACCAGAGTAAGGTCCATCAAAACCAACCTATTATCAATAATTCTATCAGTAACAAACATCGAGTATTCCCAAGTAATTGAATTTTCCTTAAAGCTAACCAGAATCGAAGAGCTTTTTCCCTTTGGTTTAGCCCCCAAAAGACTAGACTAGCTAGGGCCATTTGATGAGACCTCCACATGCTTATGTCCTTCAGCATTAGCTTTCCCAGGAATCTCTAGAAAAGGGGAAGAGGACGGGCTCACATTATGAGGAAAGGCCCCCACACCAAGATTGAGATGTCCACCATCCACGCCAAAAGAATCTAGAACAAACGACAGGAAAGAGGACCCACCAGCTAAGCCCATAGTGCCACTGTAAGCTGACAAGTCTTCACCAGCACCAACAACAACATCCGAACTACTGCCATTACCACCAAGGATCGAACCAACATTTCCCGCCTTTGCAAAATTTTGAATGAATGCCACCCCGCCAGAAGAGTCTCCCATCACATACTAGCTTGTGATTTTAGATGAGGTTGCTAGAGAATGAAGCAACTGTTATATCAGAAAAGATGAAGAAATTTTATGAAATGTTGATGTAATATTTGATGAAGGAATCTTTGTTGGATACTCTACAAGAAGAAAGGCCTATCGGTGTTACAACAAAAGGTTGAAGAAGATTGTTGAGAGTGTAAGTGTCAAAGTGGATGAAGAACTGCATCAAAGTTTATTATTGATAGAAGGATATGAACCTGATGAATCCCCTTGTAGTGAAGAAGAAAAGGCTAAAGACAAAGGAAAAGAGTTAATAGTTAAAGAGGAAGAAGCTCCAAAAAAATAATTCTAAGACTCCCAAGTATGTGCAGAAGAATCATTTACAAGATCATATCATTGGAGATAAGAGAAAAGGTGTGCTAACAAGGAGAAAAATTGCTAGGGAAAAGGAACAAGTAAACTTCTGTTTACTCTCTAAGGTGGAACCAAAAATGGTGAATGAGGCATGGAAAGATGATAATTGGGTCAAAGAAATGAAAGAAGAGTTAGAATAGATAAAGAAGAATATGACTTGGGAATTGGTCCCAAGACCGAAAAAAAAGAATGTAATTGATACTAAGTGGGTATTCCGCAATAAGCTAAATGAAGATGGAAAATTTGTCAAGAAAAAGGCCAGAATTGTGTGTAAGGGCTACTCATAGATTGAAGGTATAGATTTTGAGGAACATTTTTCTCTGGTTGCAAGAATGGAAGCTATGAGAATGTTTTTAGCTTTTGCAGTACATAAATATTTCAAAGTATATTAGATGGATGTGAAGTTTGTATTCTTGAATGGTGAGTTGGAAGAAGAGATATACATTGAACAACCATATGGTTTTCAGTTGTCAAGAGATGCAAATATGGTCTACAGGTTGAAGAAAGAATTATATGGACTGAAACAACCTCTCAGAGCTTGGTATGCAAGATTAGATAAGTAATTGTTGCAGCAAGGATTCAAAAAAGGTACTACAAATAGCGATCTATATTTCAAAGTTGAAGAAAAAATATTAATTGTGGTGGTATATGTTGATGAAATAATCTTTGGAGGAAATGGCGATATGTACAAGAGGTTTGCAGAATAAATGTAGAAAGAATTTGAAATGTCAATGTGTGGAGAGATTAATTTCTTCCTTGGTTTGCAAATTAGTCTTGATCAAAGAAAGGTATATTCATATCACAATCTAAGTATGTTAAAGAATTTTTGAAGAAGTTTGGAATGGATGACTCCAAACCAGTATGTACTCCTATGGTTATTGGTTGTAAGTTGAGCAAGAATGATGAATCTCCTAAGACATATCAAAGCAAGTATAGATCAATGATTGGTGGACTATTATACCTTACTACTACTAGAATCTATATCATGCATTCAGTTTTTCTTGTGGATAGATTTCAATAAGATCATATAGAATCTCATGTTGCAATAATGAAGAGGATATTCAAATATTTGAAGGGCACTCAAGATTATGGTTTGTGGTATCCTAAGGATACTAACTTCTCTTAAAGTGAATATACAGATGTAGATTGGTTTGGATTTGTAGATGATAGGAAAATTACAAATTGTGGTTCTTTCTTTCTTGGAAGCAGGTTGGTTTCATGGTTAAGTAAGAAGCAAGATTCAATGTCATTGCCTACTGCAAAATCAAAATACATTGCAACAACATCATGCTGTACAAAGGTGTTGTGGATGAAGAAAACATTGAAGGATATCAAAGTTTCATATGATGAACCTATTCTTATCATGTGTGACAATACAAGTGAAATCAATATTTCAAAGAATTCAGTAATGAATTTAAGAACAAAATATATCTCAATCCGGTATCACTTCTTGAGAGAGAAGGTTGCAAAGAATGAGGTGAAGTTGGAGTATGTGCATACTAAGGATCAAGTTACTGATATTTTCACAAAATCTCTTATAAAAGATACTTTTGAGTATCTCTGAGAGAAGTTAGGGGTTATTTCCCATGCTTCTTTCAACTAGATGCATAAGTGTGTGCATTTTTCTAGGAAATAATTTCAAGATACATTCTTAGTCCTGGATTGATGTTGAAGGCTACCTCTCAGGGGGAGTAAGTAGTAGTGGCCGATGGATGATGCAATCTAATGGAGCATATTGTGTGTCCCTAAGGGGGAGTGTACAAGAAAGTGAGGATGGAGGAAAGAAAATAGTTTAATACAGAAAAGAGAATGTAGAGGAGTGAGTGTATTTGCTTGTTGGTGTTGCAGGTGTTTCCCTTTGAATGTTGTCAAAGAGGGAGAGCAAGATATTTGGATGAGTTTATAGCCCTTTTCCATTCATGTCAAATGGAGAGAGAGTTGGTTGAAAAACCATAATGCAAAAGTGAATATGGTTTGAAGACCATAGGGGGAGAGAGAAAGTTAGTGCATTGTAAGGAGAGTGATCTAGATTGTAGGTGTTGTTGGTGTTGTAGGAAAATAAGTCTTTGAAGAGAAAAGGTGAAAAGTAATGATTTCTCCCAATCAAGGGGAGTATTACTTATTGCAGTATTACTGTTTGTTGCTTTTGTTGTTGATTTTTTTTCAAAAAGCAAGTGTTTCCATCAATGACAGTGGAAGATTCTTGAAAGTTTAGAGATGTTAGAAGCTTGAGTTGTAATTTTCTTGGGTGTTTTCATTGATGTCTTACTTCAGTATAGTTGCAGAGGTTGTTGGCCTGACTTGTGTTTGAGATATTTTTGTAGATAGAAAGTTTTGCATATTGCAAATGATGTAGATGTGTTGCATATGTGTTAGTAATATTGTGATGAAGTTGGTTCACTTGGTTTCCAAGTGCTTTTGAGAAAATTTGAATAAATGAAAGTTTAGTGTGATAGAGTGGTGTTAAATTTTTTTCTCTGTATTTCATCATGACTGAAGATATCCCCATGTAATTTGGATGTGATGATCAAAGGTGCTATATCTAGAGTTTTAGGTTTTGGATTGTACTGCAATGAAAGATGTGTTTGACAATATGTCTATCTAATGAAACAAGGTGTCTAGAGAAATGACATTGCTCCACATGTCTTCACAGTAAATGCTCTAGTGTTGTGGATTTGGGAATATTCTTATAATGTTTGTATCTACCTTCCCTTGAAGTTTTAGGTGCTAGGTTTTCCCACAAAGTTATCTGGTGTGTTGGATGTTTGTGCCAATGTGTCTAAAAATGAAGGTGTTCTTAGTTTTAGGTGGTTGCAATAGTTGTGGCGAATACTCTAATGATGTTGGAATATTTTGAGATGGTGTATGGATATTGTGGAATTTTTATGTGTGGTTCATGAGAGGTTTTCAAACCTTGAGAGATGTGTTTGGAGTCACTTGTTACTGTTAGTGTAGGTTTGGATGACCTAGCGTGCTAGCACTAATTACAAAGGATAATTGTTGATTGAGGAAGTGTTGAGAAGTGTTTTGGTGTAGATTTGGGTCCCAATTAAGTAATGTATGGTTTGGATTCATTTCTTTATACTATGGAAGTGTTTTGTGCTGACCTATTTGGCGTTGCACCCATGGTTGAGGTGTATACATTTCATTAAGGTTGAACAAATTGAGATTGTTTTAGGTCGTGAAGGGTATAAATGCAAGGATAATTATTGTGTGTATTGAGAGAAGTGAGTGTGACGTGAAATATACGAATGTGATCCAATCTGATGATCTGAGTGCAAACCCTAATGCAATGAGGAGAAGATATCTACATTTAAGTCTGTTTGATGAGTTGTTTGTGCTTCAATGGAACTATACCTTCAATAGATGAGAGATGCATTTTTAGCAGTTCAAATTGGCATTGAGCCACCCCTTCTTCTATTTTTCTTTCTTCTTGATAGTGAGTCCTTTAACAATGAGCCATCAATAGTGGGCATTTCTTTATCATTCTGGATAGTGAGCCTTATTGTATTTGGTGTTGTAATTCATATATTAGTGATCTAATCCTCACTATGGTTTTTCCCTTCTTAGGTTTTCCACATAAATTTGGTGTTCTTATGTGTTTGCATTACTACACTTTACATGTTTACATTCTATTAATACATGTTAAGGGTTTAATGGTGGATAAGGGTTTAGGGGCTAATGTAGATTTGAATGTTAACAAGGGTTATTGATGTTTTAAAAGTATACAACTAATTCACCCCCATCTCAGTTGTCTTGTGCATCTAAAAAATTATTGTAAGTAGGTTTTTATAATCATAATGAGGCTGATTCGAAATTAAAAATTAAAAAATATATATATTCAAAATTAAAATATATATATATGGTATACTTTATTAGGAGAGAATCCACTTCAAAAGGGTATATTTATTTTTTTAAATGATAAAAAATTATACAAAAATTGACGTCCCATAAAAATTGTGGTGTTTTGGTGAAGTTTCACTTTAAAACATTGTTACAAAAAAAATATTCATCGAAAATTATTTTTTTCCCATGCACTAGATATTGAAGTTAGCTATTTGGGAGAAAAAAATTAGGAAACAAAATGTGTTTGCTCCTGTTTTGTGATGTCCTATAGACCTCACTTTTAAATAAAAAAAATCAATCAAGTTCAAACCATTTTTTTTTTGTAAATTACAAGTATAAACTTCATGAAGAGTTCTACATTTCATGAGTTTACACCATTTTTAAATTCAAAACATAAAGGCTACTTTTATGTAGTAAAATTTGATAGTTTTTATTTGTGTTGGCCATTTCCTTTATAAAGTGTGACACATGTTTGTTTTTTTGCCATTTTATTTTCTTTGAAGAGTATCTTCATATTCATCCATTGCATATATATTGATTTTCTTTAACAAGATTTGACATGCTTATCCAAATTTTAAACATATTGTATATGGTTTTTCTATACTTTATTACATTCACATTTAAAATATATATTTTCAATTAGTTTTGTGCAAGTCCTATGATCCACATGCTTGGTGATATAATTTTTAGAATGCATCCGCTTTGAAAAATTACAAAAAAAGTGTATTCAATAATATATATATATAGTACTCACTCTTGGCTATATTTTCACTAACTAGTTTTAAAAATGACTAATAGATCAAAAAATTAAGGGGGCACACATTGTACACTATGTTATATTTTAGTGATAAAAATAAGAACACTTTTATGTGCACTTAAAATTTCACCCCCTTAACCTTAACCTTTCTAAAAAATATTTAGTAGTTTTAAAACTAGATTCAAAGTATTACAATTATTGTTCTTATCATATCTTCAAATTTTTAGTATATAAATCTTGAATTTCTTGTCCAAGTTTAACTTTAACTTATCTTAGAAGAAAAAAAGTGGTCACTTTTTGACCCTCTTTTTGTCCCTCATTTCCATGCACTTACCTCAAACTCACATGAAAATGAAACATATGAAAAGTTTGGATTAGACTAATATTTTTGGGAAGATTTAGATGAGACTATACATAGTATATTTGATTTAGGTATTTCATTTAAGTTTTTTCCATTGATTTCAAGGTCATTGTAGATATGATGTAATTCATATAACCAAGTCACTATCTTACACCAAAGCCTTTTTATTTATTTATTTAACTTAGAGTCTTTGTGGCTTCTTGAATTTACAAGCACATTAATGTTCACATAAAATATCAATTTCAACAAACTATTCATTTTACAACCATTATTTTAACTAACTACACTCAATTCAACAATAGTAAATAAAAATTGCTTAAACAATTCCAATCAAAATCTACCATAAAAGCCTATAATTTAGTATAATAGATACTAGCAAGATTTTAAATAACAACAATAGCCTTCAACTCCTATGTTTGGCCATGGTACAAGACTTTATTGGACTATTATACCGAGAATCCATCTAGTGAGGTTAGCATACCTTTGACTACAACCAATTCATTGTGTTTAGGTTACAAACTCATCTAAAATTCTAGCAAAATTTCTCGAGAAACTACATCCAACTTCCCAATGAATTTCTACAACTAAAGAAAAAATATCATATAACTCTAGTTTACTATACTAGTTAAGCAACTCTAACACTATTACAATCTCAATCAAATTTTCTAAAATTAGACAAATTCTAACCTAGTATCTATCATGGCAAGGGAAATTTAGAGTTGGCAATCTATAATGAGAGTGAAGTTAAGCAATAAGTAGTAATTACAATACAAAAAATAATAATGGGTAGAGAAAAGTGTAAGAAATGAATGAGCTAAAAAAATTATAAGTGACAATTATCTATTTATTTATTATTTTAAAATATTTTTCAAACATTATTTGTAGAAAATTAAAAAAAATTATAAACAAAATTATTATAATATTACTTTTTTAATAAAAAATAATTAAAAAAAATATTTTAGTTGATATAAAAATATCATCAATAGGTTGTGAAGTTGAAAGGTTTTGAATGAGCTTACTAGGAATCAACTTTTTCTAAGTACAAGACCTAAAGACTATAAGAAATGAGGTCGAGATCATGCCTGGGTAACTTTGACATAATGGATATCCCTCAATCCCCAAATCTCACTCGAAGAGATTTTAATCTTAGACCTATGCTCTCACATTATATGGCAAAACAATCTTATAAATGATAGAAATTCTTCCTTAAAATCAATAACAAATATATATATATATATATAATTAGAATTACCAAAAAAAAAAAAGTTGATATAAAAGTAACATATGGACAAAAAAAAGAAAATAGGAGTTTGAAGGTCCACGCTAACCATGAATATGCTTAAAGTGGATTCTTATTCGAAAGTGGTAAGTGGAGGGAGTAGAATGAACATTTATTCCAAACTTTACTTTCTTTTCCACGCTCCATATAAAGAGTTTGCATTAGAAAAGATTTGAAGGAAGCATGCAAAAGAGTTAGCATTGGTATCCAGCATATAAAGATCAGCAAAGTCATGACTGGGCTACAGGAAAGCATTCTCTTTCTCAAATGGTTTACTACTTTGAAGATTCCAGTGGCGAAATCACTTTTTAGAACATATGTTCAGAAATAAAACTTGTATTCTTTACAATAATCCATCTTGCCATTGCTTTTGATGTTGGATCTTACTCTGAGTAGTCTTTGTCTCTGAGTTTCCACAAGTTGGGTAACCAAAAACAAATTATTGTTCCACTTTCTAGAGAAGGAAGTGACAGCAACGATAATATAAAAAAGAATGCGGTATTTAGGTGGTCCAGTGTCGATTGAGGTGGCGAAATCATTCCAAAAAGAGTAGCGAATCAAACTTTGGCTTGAAAGGGCTGAGAAAAGCTACTTGAGAGGCACCAAAAGTGTGGATTCTTTGATTATAAGTGGCTAAGATATCCTGCGTTTGTTTGTGTTTATCCATCGAGAATGTCTGGCTACTAGATGTCCTCTCTTGGTGATTAATTCATCAATGGGGATTTTCTTTGATTGTTTGTTCATTGAATCTGGTCCATTGACATATGGAAGTATGCATGAAGTAAAGCCAAATTTTGCTCCCCCTTGATCATTCTTTAATGCAAATTAAAGGAGAAGTAGTATTGCATGACCAATCAGGTTGAAGAGGTTTGAGATATTAATTTTGGGCATTTTGGTAAACAAAGTTGGTCTAAATATCTTTTAAAAATAGAAGTTTTAGAGACTTTTGTATTGCCTTTATATTGCTTTCCATTATTAGATTTTCACGTACAATCATGTCTTTAGATCTAGCGCTAATGCATAGAGCAGCATCATCATCATCATCCCATGACAAACATAATTAGAACCAAACATGTGCACAAGATTATATACTTTGTCATCGAGATATTCAATATTATATTGTCACTCAAATCTTATTTTTGAGGTGTCTTAAAATCTCAATGAACACATTCAATGCTTAAGATCAATGACAATGACTAGTTCATTGGAAAAGCCTAGATCATAGTGTAGAAGAATAATTGCTCCAAGATCAAGCTTTGTAGGTGTGTTGAATTCAAAGAGGAATGTAAACATGTCATCGTGGTCCTAAGTAGGATGTGTAATGATTAAATTTAAGTTTTCTTCAAGCCATGAATATTTTTTTTCGTGAAATGGGTTTTTTTGGAACTCTAGAAGCTTAGATTGGCTTAAATCATGATCAATGACTCTATTGATGTAGTTGATGGAGAAAAAGTTGTTCCATATGAATCCTTACTTGGTGTATGCATTTTTTTATTAGTGAATATAATGAAAACTCCAAGAATTAAGGAATTAATCAACCAAATTCATGTTAAGTGCCAACAGTGTCTAATATTCTACTAGGAGAACTTCAAGAGAGATTTTAGGGTGATTAAAAAAAAGTTACATTTTTTAAGTTATCTCTAAGCTGTGGAAACTTGGACTTCAATATTTTTGAGGGAAGTCTATCAAATGGTGGAATTACTAGTACATAAAAAATGAAGCATTTATGTGCATCCAATATTTTGGTTTCAAATGAACAACATACAATCTACCTTGAATCATAAATAATCTATATTTCTCATGGACTATGTACTTGGTAAAATTGTAAAGGTTCACAAGGATTAAATAATTAACTACAGATGAGACCATCACCAATAAGATGTCCAATTTAGATCAATCATTTTATTTGTAGAGACAAGGTGACAGCTGCAAACTTGAGCATGGACTTTCTTCACTAAATTGTCTTCCTATAGAAGTAAGGAACAATTTTAATCCAAGAGGAAAAATGAATGTAGCAGTGCCTTACTTCCTAGAAGATCCAACCATGCTTATAATTATGAAGACCTCTAGGATAATTTTAGAGATGATAATCATGTGCTTAACTAGTGGCATCCATGGAGAATATCTAATTATCCAATTAGATCACATGAATGTCTTCACTCAATGAAATAGCTATGACTACCTTTGTGAGTTATAAAGGCAATGATGGTAATGCAAAAATTTATTTTTTGCATGATGTTATGATATTTAAATGGATATTAGCTATAGTTGTGTATGAGAGAATGCCACACTCTATTTTTATTTTGAGGTATTTAATACATCCTATCAAGATATGACTATAAATTGTCATTGAAGTAACATGTGGAAGTGTCTATAGCGTAGAAAATTGTACACTCTTGAAGAAAGAGGAAATTTCACGCTTAATTTGGACCTATTTTGGCACCCTTGCATTAATTACTCTTTTAAATCGCCATTTATAGGCCCCTAGGACCCATTATTTTTGGATCTTAAGGCTTATTCCACTCAAAAATCATATAAATCCAAAAAAAAGCACTTAAATCATTTAAATCCCAAAAACCCACATCAAAAAACTTAGGTGGAACCCATTTTTCACCTTGGGCGAATGAGTCCCCTCTGGTGGGACCCATTTGCCAAGGGTAGCCAATGAGTCCCTTTTGGGGCATTTTTCAAGTTTGAGTGGGAAATTCACTAACTTAATTCAAATTTCTAATGGATGTTGGCCTTTGAGGTCTAAATAATAGTCAATTAGGTGCTAATGCCTATACATACAAGTTTCTAAGTCATTTTCTAGACATCTGAGCAAGTTTTGAACAAGCAAATTCAAGAGTCGAGTGTTGAGAATCTCTCACAAGAGCATTCACAGGTCTATCTGCAGCAAAGTTGAAGCTTTGGAGCAACATTCAAGGATTTTTGTAGGTCTTCAAGCTCACTTTCGTTCAAGATCTAGCATTTCCAAGGGTTGATTATGGATGTCTATGGTGAATCATGAGGAATTCTAGGCTGGGGAGATGCAACTAGCCATCAAGCCAAGCCTAAGGACTTGTTTTCTAAGTGATTCCATCTTCCATTGTCTCTCTACTTTTAGCCTAAGGAAGGTTTGCATATCATTGATATTAATTTGAGGTGATTTAGGATCTCCTAAAGTGAGTCTTGCATTACTCAAGTTTCATTTATGCATCTTGTTCTTGCATATTAGAATAGGGTTGCATCCTATTTCAGATTTCCTAGTCCTAGACACACTTAAGGCTAGGGTTTTTATGTACATTTCATTATCTCTTTCAAGGTTTAATTACCAAACTAGGGGTTTGACCGAGGAAAACCCCCCATTAGCAAATCAAATTATATTATGTTTTGCAAGTGTTTCTACAAATCCGGATCTAGAATTCAATCTGGGAAGAAAGTGCAGGTGTTGGAGTATAGATTAGTGATTTCAATTTCTGAAAAAGTGGAGTCAGACTGATTCGCCATTAGTGGCAAATGAGTCCCACTAGAGGTGTTTAACAAATCGGTTTACAGATTCCACTACCCTTTTCCCCGAAATAACTATAGGGGAAGAAACCCTGATCTGGGACTGTAAACAAGGGTTTTGGCACCACAAGAATCTCTAACACTTCTAAGGTTTTTCACTTAAAAGGAGAGAGGTAGGCCAAAATGGGAAATTTCTACACTCAATATTAATGTAATATGAATGAAATATGTCTAGATCTAATGTTCTAAATGCAGAAGATTGATGAAATAGATCACTAATTGAATGAAAACTAAGAAATGTAGAGTGTTTGAAAACACAATGTTGTATGCAAACAAGTATAAAAGACCTAAAAAAAGCCCTAGAAGCATAAATAAAATAGAACAGAAGAGATGGAATATAACTGACATGCACCTGGAAACTCTGAAGAAATGAAAATTGCTCTGAAGATATGGAAATGTTGACTTTTTGACCAACTAGGACTCATTCGCTAACTTGGGTGAATTAGTCCCAGATTAGGGTTTCAGCTCAAAAGACTATTTCAGCCAAACATGTATTGGAATTTGTACACTATTTTGATAGAAACCTCCAGTAGGACTCATTCGCCACTAATGGCAAATTAGTCCTTTTCCCGTTTTCTAAAAATTGAAATAAAAAATTTGTACTTTAACACCTGCACTGCACCTCCATAGTGAATCTTGGATTTGAATCTACGAAAATGCCCACAAAATAAAATAAAATTTGTTTTCTAATGGTGGTTTTCCTCGGTCAAAACCCTAATTTGGTAATTAAAGTTGGAGAAATGATGAGATTTGCATAAAACCCTAGCCCTAAGTGTGTCTAAGACCAGGAAAATATGAGGTAAGATGAAACCCTATTCTAATGCACGCAAGAATAGGATGTTTAAATGAAGCTTGAATGATGTAAAAATTCTCCCTGAGAAACCCTACAACATTTTAAATGAATGATAATGACATGCAAGCCTTAAATCTGAAAATAAAGAGAGAATGGAAGATGGAATCACTTTGAAAAGAAGAATTTAGGCTTGATTTTATGGCTAGTTGCATCTCCTCAACATAGATTTCTCCATGATTATCCATAGGCATCCATGATCAACCCTTTGCAATGAGAGATCTTGAACAAAAAGTGAGCTTGAAGACCTGAAAAAACCCTAACTTGTTGCCCTAAAGCTTCAACTTTACTATAAATAGACTAATGAATCTTCTTGTGGAAGATATTCAAAACCTGACTTTTGAATTTTCTTGTTAAAATGAATAGATGATGTGAAAAATGGCCCAAAAACATATATTTATAGGCATCAATACCTAATTGTTCGATATTTAGACCTAAGAGGCCGACATCCACTGAAAAATTTAATTAGGTCAGTGAGTTTCCCACTTGAAATTGAAAATTCCCCCAAAAGGGACTCATTCGCAACCCTTGGTGAATGGGTTCCACCAGAGGGAACTCATTTTCCCAAGGTGACGAATGGGTCCCACATGTGGTTTTTGAAGGTGGGTTTTTGAGATATGAATAATTTAAGCATTATTTGTCAGGATTTGTATGATTTTTTAATGAAATGGGCCTCAAGATAAAAAATAATGGGTCTTAGGGGCCTATAAATGTTGTTTTAAAGAATGATTAATGCAAGGGTTCCCAAGATAGGTTCAAATTAGGCCACAGATTGCACTATCTCCAAGAAGGGAGTACAATTTTTGTGTCCACAGGGACTGATTCATCCAGATTGGCGAATGAGTCCTAGTTGGTCAAAAAGTCAACATTTCCAGATTTTTCAAAGCTACTTTTAGTTATCCTAAGATTTCCAGGTGCACATCATTTATTTTTATATTCTCTTGTTCTGTTTTGATTGCATCTTCAAAGCATTTTACAGACCTCATTTAGGTCTTTTGCATTTCAAAGTGTATTTTCAAACATCTTGCATTTTCCAAGTTTACACTTGGTGGTGAACCCCTCTTATCTATTTTTCAGCATTTAGGACAATCCTCTTTGACAAATTTCAATCTCCTTTTCATTGAAATCTCAAGGGTTTGTTCTTGAATGAATCATTAAGGTTTTTGTATCTCTCTCCTTTTAGGCTCAAAACCTTAGAAGTATAAGAGAGGCCTCTACACAAAAATATTTGGTTCATTTTGGTGAACCCAACATGAACGGGTGGGTACCTATCAATAAAGAAAAAATATTTCCTATAAGCAGTCTAAAATCAATGTATACTTAGGTGGGACCCATTCGGCCAAAATGGTGAATGAGTCCCCTTTGGCTCAAAATTCGAAGTTAATTCAAATTTCTTATGGGTTTTTATTTTCTAAGATCTAAGGTCGGCCTATGATGATGTATTTTTGGTAATTATTGCATAATTAAGTATAAATATAAGGTTTTTCTACTCATTTTCACCCCCAATCAATCTATCAAGTAATCTAAGAATTTCAAGCATTTTTTTCATCTACATCCATTGGAGCTATCACTTGCATGTTTGCAACATTCTATTTCAAGGGTTTGGTGAGTTTCAACATCATTTCTTGTTCATTCATCATTTTCTTTCCATAATTCATTTCATTTCAAGGGTTTAATTACCAACACAGGGTTTGACCAAGGAAAATCCCTATTCACTAACCCCCACAACTTTTCCCTCTCTTTGCATGTGATTTGTATGTCTAGGTTGCATATTTTCCAAAGAGAAAGATTGGAAAAGTTGTCATCAAGTTGTCAAATCCATTCAAAGTTTTCAAAGTCCTAAGAGAAGCTTAGAGAATACCTACAAGTTGAATTTGATAGTTTCAAACCCGTATCTAAATCAAGAGCAAAAGAGAAAACTGAGAGTTACAAATTCCACTTTTGAATTTCCAAAATGTAAGTGGATTGATTCGCCATTAGTGGTGAATGGTTCCCACTGTAGGAGTCTGAAAGATATTTTTGTAGATCTAAGTACCCATTTGTCCAAAACCTGTTTTGACCCTATTCACCTGAGGCAAGACTAAGTAACCTAGCTTGGCGTATGAGTCCCAATTGGCCTAAAAAATAATAATTTTAGGATTCCAGAGCTCCATTCCATCTTTCTCTAGTTTCCAAGTGCACACTTTAAATCTCATAGTTTTCTGTTACATTCTATTTGCATTCTTAAGTCTTTTTGCATATCATAGCGTGTTTTCAAACATCTTGCATTTTCCAAGTTTACACTTGGTAGTGAACCCCTTTTATTAGCTTTTAGCCTTTAGGACAATCCACTTTGATAGATTTCAATCTCCTTTGCATTGAAATCTTAGGGGTTTGTTCTTGAGTGAATCATTAAGGTTTTGTATCTCTCTCCTTTTAGGTTCAAAACCCTAGAAGTGTAAGAGTGGCCCCTACACAAAAATATTGGTTCATTTTGGTGAACCTGAATCAATATAAATATAAGTTTTTTCTAATCATTTGATTCATTTAGGTGAATGGGTCCCACCTAAGTAGAAGTGTAAGAGAGGCCCCTACACAAAAATCTTTGGTTGTTGACAGGAATAGGTGGGTACCTATCAATAAAATAAAAAATTTCCCTATAAGAAATCTAAAATATTTAAATTTCTACATTATTCATCATAAAAGTGTGCTAAAGTCCCTCTAGTGTGTTTTCCTAAAGGCCCTAGACACTTTAGACCCCTTTTGGGACACTTTGTGAAGAAACAGGACACTTTGCGAACAAAAAGGACACTTCGCAAAGAAATGGGACACTTCACAAAAAAAAAAGGGGACACTTTGTAAAAAAAAATCTAGGATCCTAAATTAACCTATAAATTTATAAAAAATCCTCAAATAATTACGTAGAAACTAAGCGAAGGTAGCAGAATCGACTCACCTCATGTTGATGCTCATCACGCACTACTGTCTCATAGCACGTCCAGTCTCGTAGGTTTTTTGTCTCATCTGCTTGAAATATTTCACTATTCTCTAGTCACTCTCAAGCTACAAGAAGGTAAAATGACAAAGTAAGTTACAATTTACTTCACTTTTTGCTCTTATGTATGTTTAAAACTAGGGTTTTTACTATATTAGGGTTAAAAAGTACTTTTTATTCAAATCAACATAATGGGTGTTGGAGAGCTCTATTTTCAACACCGTTTGTTGCGTTGGAATCATGATTTCACTCACGAAATCATCAATCATCTATCATTATGTGGCATGGTACTTCAAACTGCCCTATGATATGACTTGCCCTATTCGATGTGGCTAGATTGCTACCTTGATTCCACCTCCATACAATAAGTGAAATCAAGGGGAGCATACATCTACCCTCGAATTGGATTTCTAGAATGATTTTTGGAACAACTTGAACAGTAGATTTTTTGGCACTCTAGGTGTCTCTAACACTCTTAAGGTTTTTCACCCAAAAAGGAGAGATAAGGAGGCCAAAAACCTAGCAAGTTCACTCAATTATGCAATGGAGGATGATGTAATGCCTAAATGAACTTAACTAAATGAAATTGATTGAATGAAACTAATCTAAATGAATGCAAGACTAAGATTTATATAATGTTTGAAAACACAATGCGATATCCAAACAATATTAAAATTGAATAAAATATGCAAAACATAAAATACAGAGATAAAACTAAGCGCACCTAAACCAAGACTGAAGATGTTGAGATGTCTGGAATGTTGAATCATTTCACTAAAAATTCATAGTGGGACTCATTTGCCAAGGGTGGCAAATCAATCCACCTACTGGTGAAAAACTGTCGGGAACAAGTTTATGTCCATTGGGATCCGAAATCTGATAAAATACTAATTTTTGATCTCAAGTGTGACTCATTTTCCAAGGGTAGTGAATCATTCCACTCCTAGATTTCTGGAAAATTAGACAGCAACTATGCAACACCAAATTTGGTAAAGTCTGAATGTTGGGTTGCCGAAGTCAATTATGTAGGAAACTGACAAAAATCACTCAAGCAAGCTTGAAATGATGAAAAAATGACTTGAAGAACATAGTTGGCTTGATTCCACTTTTCAACACCTTTTAAACCTATAAAATCTACAAAACAAAGGATGCAAGCACATGCAAAAAGGGGGAAAATGTTGGTGGGTTAGCAAATAGGGGTTTGCCTTGGTCAAACCCCACTTTGGTAATCAAACCCAATAGAAATAAATGAAATGCAAGGGAAATGATAAATGAATAACATAAAAGTACTACAAAATAACCAAAAACCCTTGATCTTGCAACTCTGAATCAATGTCAATGGCTGCTCCAAGATGCTTCAATAGTTGCTCAATGATGTATTACAAAATGCTTGAATGCTTAAGTGAATTGATGGATGTGGAAATAACTTGTTGGATGATGAATGGATGCTTGGAGATGTTAAAATGAGGTGAAATTAGCTTATTTATATCAATCTTATGTCTTAGTACCCATTCATACACCATCACAGGCCGAGATCAAGCATAATTTTTAATAAATCCCGAAAGAAATTTAAAATATTTTGAATTTTGGAGCGAGGGTGGACTCATTTGCCACACATGCCGAATGGGTCCCACCTGGGACATAAAATTAGGTTTCAAGAATTAAATTTCATTTAATGTTGGGTGTCAGGAGTATATTAAAAAATATACTTAACTAAAGCTTATGAGTATATAAAAACGTCAAATAAGACATAAGAAAGGTGTAAATAAGGGGAAAATGCCTAGAAAAGTGTGAATTTTGATTACAAGACTTAACAACACTTGAAAATAGGACTTGTTGATGTGTAAAATGATGATTTTTAGGTGAGTTATATTAAATAGAGTCTTGAATAATGTAGAAATGTTATACAAAACTTCACAACACATTCACAAGACTTCAATATTTACATTTTAGTATTAAAATAAGCATGTTCAAGCCATGTTGCAATATACAATAAAGGGAAAATATGTAAAACATGATGAAACAAGACCTAAAAGGCCATGAAAATGACAAGGGGGCATTTTTCTACGACACACAACTAATGAATTTGTGTTGTAGGATACAGTTCCAATGTTGTGGTTTTGCAGATAACTACATTGGGGGTTTTATTCTCCCATCTTCTGAATTAGTATCCTTTTATGAAATAAAGTGTATTGCTTAGAGTCCTTTAGCTTACATATGCATGTAGATTCATATGACGCTAAAGTGGGGGCTAAATGTAGCATAGAAAATTGTACACTCTTGAAGAAAGAGGAAATTTCACACTTAATTTGGACCTATTTTGGCACCCTTGCATTAATTACTCTTTAAAATCACCATTTATAGGCCCCTAAGCCCCATTATTTCTGGATATTGAGGCTTATTCCACTCAAAAATCATATAAATCCTAACAAAAAGCACTTAAATCATTTAAACCCCAAAAACCCACTTCAAAAACCTTAGGTGGGATCCATTCGCCACCTTGGGCGAATGAGTCCCCTTTGGTGGGACCCAATTGCCAAGGGTGGTGAATGAGTCCCTTTTGGGGCATTTTCAAGTTTAAGTGGGAAATTCACTAACTTAATTCAAATTCCAGTGGATGTCGGCCTTTGAGGTCTAAATAATAGTCAATTAGGTGTTAATACCTATAAATATGAGATTCTAAGTCATTTTCAAGACATCTAAGCAATTTTTGAACAAGCAAATTCAAGATTCAAGTGTTGAGAATCTCTCACAAGAGCATTCACAAGTCTATTTGCAGCAAAGTTGAAGCTTTGGAGAAAAATTCAAGGATTTTTGCAGGTCTTCAAGATCACTTTTGTTCAATATCTAGCATTGTCAAGGGTTGATTATGGATGTCTATGGTGAATCATGAGGAATTCTAGGTTGGGGAGATGCAACTAGCCATCAAGCCAAGCCTAAGGACTTGTTTTCTAAGTGATTCCATATTCCATTGTCTCTCTACTTTCAGCCTAAAGAAGGTTTGCATATCATTGAGATTAATTTGAGGTGATTTAGGATCTCCTAAAGTGAGTCTTGCATTACTCAAGTTTCATTCATGCATCTTGTTCTTGCATATTAGAATAGGGTTGCATCTTATTTTAGATTTCCTAGTCTTAGACACACTTAAGGCTAGGGTTTTTATGTACATTTCATTATCTCTTTCAAGGTTTAATTACAAAACTAGGGGTTTTATTGACACAAACTCCCCATTAGAAAATCAAATTATATTATGTTTTGTAGGTGTTTTCACATATCTGGATCCAAAATTCAATCTGGGAAGAAAGTACAGCTGTTGGAGTACAAATTAGTGATTTCAATTTCTAAAAAAGTGGAGCATGACTGATTCACCATTAGTGGAAAATGAGTCCCACTAGAGGATTTTACTAGAGAAATTTGTAGATTCTGGTACCCTTTTCCCTGAAACAGCTTTTTGCATAGGAACGTCGATCTAGGACTGATTCACCCATATTGGCGAATTAGTCCCAATTGGTCAAAAAGTCATCATTTCTAGATTTTCAGAGCTACTTTCAGTTATCCTAAGATTTTTAGGTGCACATCATTTACTTTTATATTCTCCTGTTCTATTTTGATTACATCTTCAAAGCATTTGATAGTTCATTCTGGTCTTTTACATTTCACAGTGTGTTTTCAAACATCTTGCATTTTCAAGGTTTACAGTTGGTGGTGAACCCCTCTTATATGTTTTCAACCTTTAGAACAATCCTCTTTGATAGATTTCAATATCTTTGTATTGAAATCTCAATGGTTTTTTCTTGAATGAATTATTAAGGTTTAAATTATATCTCTGTCCTTGTAGGTTCAAAACCCTAGAAGTGTAAGAGAGGCCCCTACACAAAAATCTTTGGTTTAGTGTCAATGGGCACATAATGAAGGTTATTTGGTAAATTTAGAGAAGGATATTTTCTATGCTTGAGTCTTAGGACAAGGATATTCTACAAGGATAAAATGGTCCTCGACTACCTCAAGGAACAAAGCTCGGGTGAGAAGATAAAACAATGTGAGTGTTGCAAGTATGTGCAGTTGGTGTTGTCATTAATGTCAGCAAGCTTATGTGTTATCATTGATGTCAACAGTATGAGAAGGATTTTTTTGCAATTATTTGTAGTTGGTAATGAGTTGATGTCTTTTATGATGCTTTGATTAGTTGCATTATGTTGTCATTAGTAAGCTACTGGTATCAACCTCTAGTGTTGCTTTGATAAGATTTTGTCTATGGATGTATGGTTGAGTTGCTATGTTGTATTTGGCTTGGTGGTAATGAGGAAGTGATGAAAATTTTGAGGATATGTCTCTCGTGCTTTTTTTCCAAGTACTTTTGAGAAAATTTGAATAAAAAGAGGAAATAGTGTGTTGCACTTGTGTTCTGTGTTGTAGAGTAGCATTCTCGTTTGGATCCACATTTCTTCTATGTTGAAGATTTACATGTGTGATTTTGAAATGTCAATCAAAGGTGTTCAAAGGTGTTACATTCAAAATTTGGTGTGTTGGATCATTGTGTACAAAGGAAGGTGTGTGTTAGGGTTAGAGATGGCAGATATCTAACAATTAAATGCAGATTTATATAATAAACAGAGAAACTAAAACATACACAGAATAAATCATAACACAGAGAATTTAATGTGGTTCACCCAATCTGGGCTACATCCACCAAACCGTAGCCATCCAATACTTTTATTATCCAGTGCAAAACCTATTACAATCTTGCGAATAATCGTGTTTTTCCTCATACTGTAACCCCCATCCCAATCCCTTTTAACAAGGTTTTTAGAAGCTTCCAGAATTAGGGTTTTACAAAGTTAGTTTTCTTTCTTTTTTGGAGATTTTTCCTTTTTCACTGACGACGCGAAAAAAATGGCAAAATTTTTTTTTCTCGAGGGCTACGCCCCTGAACCCCAACCCGAGGCCCGGCCCGACCCCAGACCCCGACGAGGACGGAGGGCCAGGGTGTACAGTATACCATGGGCTATACAGTATAGCATGATCAGTCACATACCAACAATCTCCCACTTGGAGACTGATCAGGCTCCACACCATCACAACCTCCCACTTGGAGACTGATCCTGGACAACACTGCTGCACTTACAGCTCCCACTAGAAATAAGGACCTTGGACCCTACTACTTTGTTATACTTGAATTCAACCTTGAAGGCCAACCGAAGCTGAACAAGAGCTCAGCTTCTCCCTTGGCACCACCTTCGTAAACATATCCACTGGATTGACATCTGTATGAATCTTGGCCAGCTTGACCTGTCCATCTTCCAACACTGACCGAATGAAATGATATCTCAATTGTATGTGTTTTGTTTTAGAATGCAAGGTAGAATTCTTTGCAAGATGTATAGCACTCTGACTGTCTGTAAATAAGTAATTTCCATCCTGTTTTTTTCCCAACTCATCCATGAAAATTTGCAGCCATATCATCTCCTTTGCCGCCTCTGTTGCAGCACATACTGCGGGTGGGATAAAGCAACCACCTTCTAATCGAAATCCAACTCACGCCCCACCAACTGTAGAATACATAACTCGTGGTAATTCACCGGGTATCTATAGGTCTCGCCAAATTGAAGTCAACATAGCCTTTTAAATCAGTGTTAGAGCCCCCAAAACATAAACATTTATTGAATGTACCTCTCAAGTACCTGAGAATCCATTTTACTGCATTATAATGCTCAACTCCGGGATGACTCAAATACCTGCTAACAACTCCTATGGCATGTGCAATATCTGGTCTAGTACATACCATGGTGTATATTAAACTGCCTACAGCTGAAGCATATGGTACCTTGGACATTTTTTCTTCCTCCTCTTGTGTCTTTGGACACATATCCTTAGTCAATTTGACATGACTAGGCAAAGGTGTGCTGACAGCCTTTGCATTCTCCATATGAAATCTCTGCAACACCTTTTCAACATAATTAGCCTGAGATAAAAACAAATTTCTGTTTTTCCTATCTCTACGAATTTTCATACCAAGGATTTGCTTTGCTGCCCCCAAATCCTTCATAGCAAAATATTTTGCTAACTATTGTTTTAGCTCACTTATGTGATCCATGTTAGACCCAGCTACAAGCATGTCATCAACATATAAACATAAAATAATGTAGTTGTCATTATCCAACCTCTTAAAATAAACACAATGGTCAGAATTACACCTGTTGTAGCGTTGCTCAACCATAAAACTGTCAAATTTCAAATACCATTGCCGAGGTTCTTGCTTCAAGCCATATAAACTTTTCTTCAATCCGCACACTAGTTTCTCCTTACCTTTGACTCAAATCCGTGGTT